>OY776674.1:156737075-157337075 GCA_963675555.1 Leptura quadrifasciata
TGATACAGATTTGGCTAGGGTTGAAACCATGAGGGACCTAGGCTTAACATTTGACACCCAGCTCAAATTTAATAACCATATTCACGCCATGATAAATAAGGCCAATAAAATGTATGAATTCATAGTACGCAATGCGAAGATGTTTAACAATACAGGAGCTATTAGGCGATTATATATTTCGTATGTAAATTCTCAGTTGGAATATTGCAAACCATGTTAAATTCATTGTTTTAAACCATTGCTTTTTAATATTATGTTAATATTAAGCTAGTTTTAAGTTAGTTTTAGGTTAATGTAAATATCAAATGTACCATATCACTCTGTAATAGGGCTTGCCTGTTGAGTGCATTACCAAATAAAGAAATAAATAAAAATAACGTGATTATGAAGTTGGAGAAAGATCAAGTAGCCAATAATTATAATGCCTTAATATAATTTCCTTGTAACACCTTTCAATCCTACTCCTAACACCTATCTCGATCTGGGGAAACAAAATTCCAACCAAGAGGTGCGTGAACGACTAGGGGGTCAGACCAGCGACTGACTTTTAACTTGCATATAAATGAGACAGTACGGACGGTATGCTCTCTGTCCAGGAGTCTGTATCCGCTCATGGTCAGAGATAGCAGGGTTAACCGACAAAATAAAAAATCCTTGTACACAATGGTGGCCAGACCGTCCATTACTTACGCGGCGCCGGTATAACCCCAATAGCGGACTATTCTCAAAAATTATATTCTTTCAAGCTGGACGACAGCAGCTAACAGGAAGCATAAAACAAATTAGACAGCATAATGCCCCATTTCGGATAAAACACACACTACCATACCAGACGTTACTGATCTTCCGGTAACCTCTGTAGCTAAACTTCACCAACTAAAACTTCCACTTATCCTATCCACCTTTACTGATATTCCATACCTCTTGAATCTTTAAATCTTTGCTGTCCCCGTCTGCCTTTCTGTTTGTTTCCTTTTATTCCGTTTGTTTCTTGTTTTCTTTTTTTATATTTTTGTTTCTAAATTCATTTCCATTCAAAATTTTCAACAAAAATCAAAATTCTCGAAAAACCAAAATTTTTAAAACCACAGTTTAAGCCAGCCTGTACGCAGCCCGGCGTTTCACACCTCATAGTCTGGGGTCCCACGTCCCTTTTTTAAAGTGATTAGTTTTCGTTCATCTGGTAGTGACGAAATTAAACTTGAGGTCCAGCTGAAATGAAAAGTGTTCTATTATTTTTTATGTATGTCAATAACTGCTATGTAGAAGTTAAAGGTGTTTTTTTTTGTTTTACCGTGAACTTTAAAATCTCTAGGCTGGTGACGAATTCCTGATAAAGTTGGAAGAAAAAGCTGTCAGGCGAGTTCTAGAACAAAGGAAAACTTGTACGAACAGATGAATTAGCGTTTGGATAAGCTAATATAATCAGATTTTCCACTATCACCATCAGCCCATAACCTTATTAGCCGAGAAATTACCCAGGTCATCTGACAACGCTTGTTCTTTGCCAAATAGTGAAAACCAAATTTTATCTGCAGTGGGCCAAGTAACACATAAATTATATTCTGTTTTTTTAGCGTTCTCTAAACATAGCCGGCTTTCTGTTTCTGCTAAGCCAAGTCCATCTAGATGATCATTTAGTCTGTAGTGCTCAATATATTAAACAATATAGCTTTAATAAGATTTTATTTCTAAATTTGTCCTTCGGCATAAGTCAAATTTCAACTCATTAACCATCATATGTATCAGCAATGGTTGTATTGAATAATTTCTACATGGAGTGACAATCTTTTTCAATTTTACTCAATGAGTTCAGAATTTCTTAATAAGTGAGAAAAAATATTTTAATACTGGAGATGGAGAATCATCCTTATTTATTTTCTTAGACCATTTAAATAACCAACATATAAATATCGGATTTATGATGGAGGCCGAACTTTTATGGAGTTTTGCCTTTGTTAGACGTATTAATGAAACATGTGGTGGATCAGTTCAATTACTTAGGCAACGTTGTTAATGACAAAGCAAACATGGACAGCGAGATTGGCAATAGAATTAACGCTGCATCTAGAGCACTCTGGGGACTTAGAGAGAGAGTATTTGACAACCACGACCTTGCTTTGTCAACGAAAATGGCTGTCTACAGAGCAGTTGTCATTCCAACACTGCTATATGGATGTGAAAGCTGGGTCACTTACCGTCGTCATGTGAAAGAATTAGAACGTTTTCAGCAAAGACACCTCAGAAGTATGATGAAAATCCGTTGGTTCCATCACATATCAAACGTGGAAGTACTCAGGAGGGCAAACAGCCTTCCAATTGAGGTGCTTATTTCAAGAGCACGCCTAAGATGGGCAGGTCACGTTCGTCGTATGCATGATAACCGCCTTCCTAAATGTACACTTTATGGTGAATTGCTAAGCGGTAGAAGAAGGCGTGGCGGTCAACGAAAGAGGTTCAAAGACGCTCTCCATGAAAATCTAAAATCTTGCGGTATTGCAGACGAGCAATGGGAACAACTTGCAGCGGACAGAACCGAATGGCGAGGGGTTGTGGCCAGCTATCAAGGAAATGTTGCTGCAAGAAGGCCGAATCCAAGACCTAACCAGGTCTATGTTTGTCCTGACTGCGGTCGACATGTGCTCTCCCGAATTGGCCTCTATAGCCATAGTCGTGTGCACCGTAGATGAATGGGAATTACAATAGACTACACCTTTTACTTGTTTTTTATTGTACACAATTTATCGACTGTAACTTTTTTATACTCGGACTCGAGTAACGGCTAATAATAATAATAATAAGATAATAATGAAACATGTATATGACAGTAAGCCGACCCATGGCATCTGCAAAAGACTTATAGGAAAAAACTACACACCGGCCAATATTAAATAAAATCAAATCATTTATTAGCGTCAATCAGCGACGTATTTTCCTAAAGGCGCTCGGAAAGGCCAGAGGGCTGTCCTTCTGGAGTTTGGTGTGCAAAATTTAGAAATATATCCCTGATATCAATGTACGGTTTGTACTTACCTATGTCAGTATTACAGGCTAAAAGCAAAGTTGTATATTTTACACATAAAATTACACATAATCTAGAGAGTGTGAAAAATCACTTTACTCCACATATAACGTGCTACTTTAAAGACTTTTACTGCCCCTCAGACTTTGTTAGCGCAATAAGAGACTCAGTAAGCAGGCTAGACGAAGTGCCATAGAAATGACAATTTAAGTTAAAAAAAATTGTCACAAAAGTCATGTTTGTTTGAATATCGAAGAAAAAATATATTTTCTCAATATATTTTCTCCAATGCACGTTGGTAAGTTACCTAAACGTTGACCAATTTCAGTTACCAACATATTACAAACGTTGGAAAACGACTTAAAAACCCACTATCAGGCATCAAATCAACATTGGAAAATGCTTCAGATCAAAATAGCATGTTCGCAAGGTCCAAGCAACGCTGTTTCGACTTTTATTCACAACTATGGACATTAAGTTACTCTCCAACTACTATTTGTACTAATTCTAATTCTAATGTTGAAATTAGTGAAAAAGTAGTAGGTAGTCCAAGAAATGTTGCTTGGGCAGTGTCGTTCAAACCCATACACACACAATACTTGGTTTTAATTATTTAACAATATTTTTTAATTCGTCCACTAAAAATGCATAGTTTTTAATTTCTTGATTGATTTTTGGCACCCCAGAGTAGAGTCTGGCTGGCCTGTTCCGATGGAGCAGCAAAGCATAGCAGCGCAAAATATATAATGGAAAGCAGAACACAACAGCTCCAGTCATTCAATTCCTACTGAGGAAGCTGGCAATATGATCAGCGAAATGTTGTCAGCGACTATATTACAACGCCAAAAAACCTACTTCATTAAACAAAATAAACAAATGAAGAAGCCACCTAGATATGTTGGACAGCTCTCTTATTCTGTAGATTTTGTTCACAAACTGTAAACTTACTGACTTACTTGTATAGCCAGGAATGGAAAGAGGCATCGGTAGTAGAACCATATATAGGAAAAGGAAACTGATTAGTAGATGTTGATTGCGTTATCATGTGTCTTGAGGATAATAAAGGCAGCATTACTTCTCGCTGTGCTTCTGGAAATTGTTGCCAATGATATTTTTTGTTTTTGGATGGATTAGGGGAGATCTCGTAGTCTTTTAATATTTCTTGTATAGCCAAAGCATATCTATTCTGTAAATTAATGGGTAATTAAAAATTCAAGCACAATATATTGTGTAAAAAAAAAACAGGGACCTGCGCTTGTCTTACAAAAGCGATGTAAATATGTAAATTTATGAAAATAACGAGATCCGAAATTTTATTACTAACGGGCTGATTTTTACACTATTGTTTAAATAATATTTTTGAAATCGAATGGTCAAATTGCCCTACAAGTTTTCTGGCAGGTTTTCCAGTCCTACGCCATGAAAGTGTCAGTTGCATGATCAACATGTTTAGCGGCTGCGCAGAACTTTATCTAGCTCTACCGAAAATTTTCGCAGAGGAAGAAATTGGAAGAATCGTCAAAACGAAGCCACACACGAAGATTCAGCCTGTTAGTAATCACTTTCAAAAAGGGGCGTGAAGGGCCGAGCGTGGGTGCGTCTTTACTAGTGTATACGCGGAAACTATACAACCTTAGGCGAGGGTTGTGTAGGGGACATACTATCCTTCGGAGGGGATGTAAAGCCGTCGGTCCCTTGTCTATTAAATGTTAGGCAAGTAAAAGATCCCTCCTCTTCTTAAGGGAAGAGGTTCGGCAAAATTCCTGGTTGGGGGTAACCTCAGTAGCGGAAATAGGCCCGAACGTTAAATAAATGTATAAAAAAAAAAGGGGCGTGAAACCCCGGACCATCGCGGAAGGCTTCTTGTTTAGATCGAGGTGTCAGCGTCAGTGTCAAAATTAAATGGTGAAAAGTGAAAGTTTTAAAAATGTGTAGTTCTTAAGTATTATAAAATCTGTTTTTCAGATATATGTAATTTTAGCACTTTTTTAATCTGTTTGTTAGCAGAAGGGGTTTAGGTCTTAAGTTTTAACTGTTTTTTAGCCAACCTAGACCGCGAATCGCGTTGTCGTTGCACGGCCAGACCCGAACTGGGTTCTGGGGAGGTAACTGTAACTAATAATTTAGAATAAAGTTATGCTTATTGCTATCACTACCGACGATATGACCGACAAGGGTTTACAACTGCTATAGTTTTGTTTGATTACCCCAAGACTATTGATATGATTAATAATGCGCTGCTTCGAGCAACTTTGCACAAAATTAATTTCGATGATAGCGCTGTAAATTTAATGAAAATGTAAATTAATAAAAGATCGCAAATAAGTGAAATGTAAGAAAACATCTACCGAACCATTACAATTTATATGTTGAGTACCACAAGGGTCAATCTCAGGACTCTTTTGTTGTTCTCCATATACATATCAACATTCAAATCCAGATAACAAATCGTCAATCTTATTTCTATGCGGGCGATTCTCCGTAATTAGAACCAATGGCATAATAAAACATGATTTTATTGTTCGTTGAAGTACTGCTTGTCTATTAATCCTGTGAAATGAAAGTAATAGTTTTTTGGATCATAAACTGCTCGATCCAGATGCGTAAAACTAGTAAACATCCAAGTAGAATCATTTATTATAAACTGCATATTTAGTGCAACAGAGGATTTCTGGTGTATTCGAAGAAGTTCCAGAATGTTCTAATTGGAGACCACTGGAGATAGTGAAGTTCTGTGAACTGGAAAGTGATATAGATCTTAGACAAGACTTGCGTTAGTGTAAGAGATATTCTAAAATATTCTATTTAAAAATTAGTATGGTTATTTAAGTTATTTAAACTGGAATGTAGTGTAGACATTAAGTAAAACCTATTTGTGACATTTTGACAAAATTTCTAGAACATTCGTTATTTGGGACTGGAAATATTTAAATTATACCCAATATAAACATTAAATAAGACTTGTAACAATAATTTACTGAGATTGGAGAGTGCGGAGTTAAACTGCGCAGGGATGTGTCTTTGGATGGATAAACAATGGTAGTTTTGATAGTAGTCAATAGTAAACCGGAAAGCAATTGTCCACGTGATTGTCCAGTCTTAGTAAATTAACTATAGTGCTGTTTCGTTGACTTTCTGATGGAAACAAGAAGTACTAAATCTACGCTTGTGGTGTTTACTAAAATGTATAAACACGTAACAATATTTTTCAGAAAACTTACACAAAATGAATAAAATTTGCAATCGGGCTTTGCCCGCTGCTGATACCCATTTGAACAATAAATATAAGGGATATTAACTTTGTACTTAATCTCAGTGGCACCACATGAAATTAAATGTGCCTTATTATAACAAAATATTATCAAATTTGTAGACGGCCTAATCCGACTGCAACTACTACTTGTTATTATACATTCATAGAGAATTAAATTTGTTAGAAACAGATATCAGACATATCTCCCTTTAATAGTTGAGCAGAGAAACGTGCACAATATGTGGAAAAGTTAACCAGACAAAATCCCTTTTTCTGGCAAACTTCCAAGTCGGCACTTTCAGAAAAATTCATGGCCAAAATAAAAACCACAAAGAAAGTTTTTCATTAATAAAACATTGTTTTCACGAACCATTTTGATGAATGTGTGAAAAAGAGATCTCTAAAATGTATGAAGAAGTAAATATCACGCAGTTTTACATCTAACACATTTATTAGTGAAAGGTACACTCAATAGTGCGTGTGCTAGTCCATATTTTTGTCTATATTGGGGGTGCAAAATATTATCAGCAGTAAATTGTCAATTAATACACTAAATATAGCACCCATTCCACCTTTTGAGGTCTAAACATAACCTTATTCTTCTCAATTACAACGAGCGGATTGAACCAATCAGTAGGCTTATTTACTTTTCTAATAATATTCTGGGACTCCACTTGTCTATTTTATCTTCAACACATCTGTGAAGAAATTATTGAGGAATTCGCCTTGGATGCTGAATGTATGGTATAACATTTTCTTTCCAGGTTACTCTTACTGTTATATCCTTTAGTTTTCTGATAAAGACAAATAGTGTTGTAAACAGTCTGAGATACAATGCGTTACAATAAATTAAAAAATATATAATAAATAAAGCTATAAAATGTAGAATGATGTAGAGTACGTATTCAGAGTATAAGAGGTTTTTTAGAATAGGGCATAAAACCGAAACGTGGGTGTGATACAAACCTGAGTAGAATTAGGAACAAAACTAATGAAACAGAATAGACAATGGAAAGCGAAAAAAGAGCTATAGTTAAATTGCCGTGATGTGGATACAAGTGCTAAACATAATGAGAATGAAAATGATGTAAGGAACTCGTAATAGCGAGGTGTCAAGAGTAATAATATTAATGAATGAAAACCCGAATAAAGAACATACAAGTTCACTAATTCATATTTTAAATATCTGATAGATATTCTTCTATTATAAATGTTGAGGAATTTATATCAATGTGTGAAATAAACTGTTCTGCAAATTTAAAGAAATTATAATGTACACAGGAAAGATGCAAAGTAGTTTTCAACAATTGACCAGAAAATGGGTCCAGAAACTATCACTTTACTGAACTTAGTTCGCAGAAAAAATATTTTTTGCACGACCTGTATGGTAAAGAGGTCAATTACTAAAAACATTTAGAAAATTATAAAATAGGAATTATAATATTCCAACCCATCTGCAAGTGCCTTATATAAATAAGGACTAAAGAAATTAAACCAAAACAGCTATCTCCCAGCTACATGCCCACGACGAGCGCTGAATTAAATGGTGAAATTTGCCGTATTTTATCTAAACACAGTTAGCACTAAAATACAATAACTTATGCTTATCAGTGATGATTAAAAGGTTTGTTAAAGTAACAGCCTGGTGCACAATCATTGGTTAACTAATAGTTAGGAGATAAGCAACGGTTATCCCTAGGATAGCGACATGTAAAATAGTCAGTAGGCGCCATCTAGCGGCCCAGTGTCTGTTGCAATCGAAATATAAATAGCCTGACTGGGCTTAACATATTTCAAATGTGCTTTTAGAGGGCGGAATATTAAAAAATAATATTTTTAGTCGCAAACTCCTCTATAAAATCCTTATTTTACTATAAGGAGCGTAACCAGACTGCAACCAACAGCTCTTTCAGTTGGTGTTTGTTGCAATCGAAGCATTATCCTTTTGATGGTAATATGCAATTATTACACTTAACGCGCCAGAATTGTAACTTCAGATTGTAATTCAGCGCTCGGCGGAGCACATAGCCCGGAGAATAGCTGTTGGTTGCAGTCTGGTTACGTTCCTTATAGTAAAATAAGGATTTTATAGAGGAGTTTGCGACTGAAAATATTATGTTTTAATATCCCGCCTTCTAAAAGCACATTTGAACAATATATTTGTAGTTTTCGGGGTTATGAAAATTTTGTAAATAGTAGAGATGCCTGCAGGAATTTCAAATAATAATAATAATATCAGGTATTCATGAATAGAAAATGCAAAATTCTTAAAATAATAAATATGCAAAATGACTAGAAGTATATGCAGTAATAAATAACATGCCATAAAGTATATTGCACTGAAAATTAAAAATTAGATTTTAATAACAACGTGTTAATTACACAAATAACATTCTTAAAGCAAACAAAATAGCTACCAAATGCAAAACTATAAACTTTAAACAAAGTAAATTGTTTCTCTTCACTTTCTATGAATTCCAGATATACAAACTGAACAACGGAATAACCTAGTAGCCAGTCACATAAAGCATATTATTATGATATGTAGATTAGTTTCTCCTCCTCTTCAAAATTAATCTGCTTAACATTACTTAAAATTTGAAAAACTCATACCAATTATTCAAACTTTAAGAACGCAGCAAAAGACAATACGATGGTGACAATGAAACACCCCAATTTAGCGCAAACCACTCTTTTATGGAAAACCATCCCCTTTTCCGTTTTTTGGGATTAATGAATGAAATAAGTATACTTTCTTAGTACAAAATCTCCTTTTTCCCTTATTTCTTAATATTATAGTTATTTTGTATTCTTTTCTCTAATAAGTTCTTTAATAACCTCAATTTCAACCAATTTATTGAAAAGATAGGTAATATTTTAATTTTTCAATTCAGAATTTGTGATAAATTATCCAAATACAAAATTACTGTAGTAGTTATACCCTGAAATTAATTTTCATTTGTTCATCCATATTGTACCAAATTCCTGTTTATTTGTTAAATTTACACAACAAGCATACTAGTATTTAATATAATTCAATATTTACAATCAATATGTTATACCAATATAGCATGGTTTATTTTTCTATATGTATTGTGTTTATTGCAGAGGAATGTACTGCAGATAGATGTAGTAGAGTACCCTGTCAACATGGAGGAAAGTGTCTTACGAGTGACAATTCAGCGGTATGTCTCTGTCCGTTGGGGTTTTCAGGAGACTTGTGTGAAATTAGAGTTGATTTACAGGTAACAAATTCTTTATATTCCTACATATTTATTCTTTATATCACTCAAGAGAATACATACGTCATGTTGTATTGATAAAAAATGAGAAATATTTTTATGTTGTCAACTGCAGCTCTCAGTTTTTTGCATTCCAATAGATATGGATGTCTACTATGAATTCTCGATATACTTACAAGAACATATGTAGAAGTAATCTGTACTTCAAAGTGTACTATTTTGAAAATTTTTGGATGAAATTACATTTTAGTATATTTCTATCATATATCTAGTTTTTTTATTTCTAATTTACTTACTCAGAGTGGGATTTTTAATTATATTTAATAACTAAACAATAGGTCTCTCCACAAACAAATTAAAATACATTAAAAGTACTGAAAAATAAAGATTTTGACCTAATAATAGTAATATTGTAACTGTGCTTGAAAAAAGTCAATCCAAACTAAGACAGTGGCCGTAGAAATTACTTGCGTTATTTCAGTCAGATAAACGCGTTCTCATTGGTTTGACGTCACATGCTTGCTGGTTCGGCATGCGCCAGATCATCTGTAAAGTACGTTAGGTTGTGTCGTTCTTGATAGAGTTTTATTCACGGTGGTAACAGCTCCGTAACAGTGCCTTTACTATTTATAGCGTTAAATAGAGTTTGTTTATTGCTCACAAATATGAAGGAGGGTTTGCAGAAAGGAGATTCACATCATTTGCTGAACGTAGACGTGATTATAGTATCCGATTTTCTCGCGTCAAATACTGATTTTAGCCAGCCTCAATCGAGTGGTATCAAAGCTAGTCGGTATCTGTGTTTGAATCATCACAAAATGACTGGAGCAAGATTTGTATCACAGGTGCCTTTTGTAGAAGTAATTCGGATTTTATGGGGGACGTGGCTATATCTTTGTTTGAGTTTGAAAATGAAACCTGACTACTTTTACTTCATTAATAAGTCAATATCCGGGTTTTACCCTTCTTTTACTGGTTAATCGAGTTGTTTTGTGTACTGCTTTATCTGCGTGACAGGCAAATATATGAGGCCCCACATCAACTTTCATACGTGACATTACTTTCCTAAGTTTATATTCCAAATAAATTTCCATATCTTGTTCAAGCTAAAAAGAAAACTACCATTATATGCAATTATATTCAACAACGGGTACCTACTTGTCTAGATATAACTTACATTAATATGATCCTGGCAACAATACAAAGTTGATGTCGAAAAAACCTTTTTCAATGTCCGGTCTTCTTACTGTCACAAACCATTTTTTCTTTTTTATTATTTGCATTGGGACACTTACAAATATTTTTATTGGCGTCCTAATTGTTAATCTCTTGTGAAAATGCAACGACTAATAAAGTACTGGGAACGCAAGCAAAAGACATCTCCCCCCTGCCCGTTTTCGTGAATGAGGAACACGGCGGTGGTGGCAATGGATACCCAATTTAGCATAAACCATCTCTTATTCAAGAAATCACTCCCTTTTCCAGTTTTTCAGGCCTTGGCATGCTAGGACTTGCTGAGTCGAGTTTTTGTTCAATTTCAATAATTAACACCCCGCCTGACCCCAAAGATTGAAGCAACACCCCCAAATACCGAAATACTTTCAAGAAGCTTCAACTCGAACAGAAATTAGTATACCGCCGTTTTCGAGGGCGAGAAACACGACGTTGGCTATATTTTCTCAACCGCACCTCCCCAACCACCTCCAAACGCAAAAACTTGTCACTTGTCGAAAATTGTCACTATCGTTTTTCTTGTCCACGAAAATGGGGTATATCCATTTCTATTCAAATAGAAGCTTTCTGATGGTATTGCGGTTTTGCGGGGAGGGTAGTTTCAATCCCTGTGGTCGGGCGAGATAACTTGTGGTCGAAGTTGCTTAATTTTCTGGAATTAAGCAAAAACCTATCTGACAAGTCAGACCCGAAAGACCAGAAAGGGGGGTGGTTTTATTGCATAAAGGGATAGTTTGCGCTAAATTGGGGTGTAAACCATTGTCACCATCACGTTTCTCACTCTCGAACATGGGGGAGAGAGATGTCTTTTGCTGCGCTCCCAGTACTTTAACGTTTTCTCTTTTTTCTGCAGTTCCACAGGATGTTGTAACGGGAGATTTTTTTAGTGTGTCCGAACTTTAAATTCAAATTAAATACCAACCAAATTAGATATCTTGAAACTATTTATTTTATGTGAAATAACATTCAATGGCATTAATTTTTGAAAACAGTTCCGGACAAATGTCCGCCGCAGTTACTTCTAACAAAGCACATTCTGTCAAAACTAATTTGCGACCACTTCCTGAAGCAATTGGTGTCTTATGTCCGCAATTGTATAAGTTATGTTGGCTTCCAAAGCGACAATAGTTGCTGGTTTATTGGCATATACCAAAGATTTAACATAATCCCAAATAAAATTATCTAAAGGCGTTAAATCACACGACCTTGGGGGCCAGTTAACAGGTCCGTTCCTCAAAATAATTTTCTCACCAACTTGTACCCTCAATAAATCGATTGTTGCGTTGGCTGTATGACATGTGGCGCCGTCCTGTTGGAACCACATCTCCTCCAAATCAATACCATTCAAATTCGGAATTAAATAATTATTGATCATCGCTCGGTAACGATCCCCATTAACGGTAACTCGCTCTCCAGCTTTTGCGGATTATTTTCACTCCAAATGCGGCAATTCTGTTTATTAACGTACCTAATCTTTTAACCAAAAATGAGCTTCGTCGCTGAACAAAATTTTGCGGTTAAATTTTGGGTCAAGTTGCAATTGATTTTGAGCCCATTCAGCGATCGTACGACACAAACCATAGTCTTGCGGCTTGAGTTCTTGAACAAGCTGGATCTTGTAAGGCATCAGACCAAGATCTTTACGCAAAATTTTCCACGTAGTCGAATAACAAAGCCCAACTTCCTGCGAACGTCGACGAATTGACAAATCTGAGTCTTCCTCAACGCTGTCAGCAACAGCGGTGATATTTTCTTGGGAATGCACACTTTTTCATCTTGTTTTTGTTTTAATATCGAGCAGCGTAAAATGCGTTCAAAATTTGTCGATAATTCGGCGAATACATGGCTCGGTTGGGCGATTATGTGCACCATAAAATTCACGAAGTGCTTGATAAGTTTGGCGCACAGAACACTGGTTTTGGTAATGAATTTCGACAATTTGCAAACGTTGCTCTGACATTAAACGTTCCGTGATGATTTGACAGACTATACTGAATAACTTTGACATTAGAAGCATGAAAACTAACAGTTCGTTTGATAGCGACACATATCGGAAGTTCAGACACACTAAAAAAATCACTCCAGGCACAAAACACTATTTTCTTGCCACCATATTTCTTTCAAGGCACAGGTGAATATGACTACGATAAATGTCGGCAAAAATATCTGACCCGTCCTGGCCCACAACAGTTGCAAAACTAACTATAGTCTAGTATACTTTAACTTGGCGTGTGTATGTATGAGTTAATATTTCCGTACGATTTCATTTTCTCTTGTACACAAAGATCCAGAAATATTGTCCACGTAGACAATGTTTCTGGACTATTGCTTTAACTTTGTGTACAATATGGGAGAAAATGAAATCGTTCGGAAATATTAACTCATACATACACACGCCAAGTTAAAGTATACTAGACTATACACCACTATAACAACACATAGAATGCTTAACGCATATCACGTAGCAGGCTCACTCGCCTAGCCTTGCACCAAGGGAGCGTTTCCTAGACTTGGCGCGTTGAGGTAATTTCTATTACAAATAATGCCGAAAATAAATGACTACTTTTTAAAAACTTTGTAGGGGTTTAAATACACATAAATCTATCATTGTCAGTTAAAAACAAAATTTTAAGGACACACCTATCGATTACTTTTCAATAAAAATTTCTTATGGGAGATACTGCTGCATATTGCAATTTATAGACATAATAATGTAATGTATTAAAGAAACCAAATTAACTTCCAAAATAATTGTAATGTAATTCGAACAGTATACTGACAGCATACTATTAAATTATAAAAACAATATACCACACATAAAATTTTTACTTCCTTTTTATAGGTGCCTTCTTTCAATGGATCCAGCCATCTACGTTATCGAGGTTTAACTGAAACGGCTCTCACATGGCTAGATTTAGATATCACCTTCAAACCTACAGCTCCAGATGGCCTCATTATTTATAATGGAAACAGAATGGATGGAACGAATGATTTTATGGGATTGTATTTAAACGATGGAAATATAGAATTTGCTTACGATTTAGGAACAGGAGCCGTAGTGGCGAAAAGTCAATTTAGATTGACGATTAGTGAATGGCATCAGGTAAGTTTCGCTTGTTGTAGTATTATCCTTAATCTTTTCCACAGTTTTATGTTGGATTATACTTGCTATATACTTTTATTGTACGCTTGAGAAACCATAATGTGTTACTACAATTTAAAAATTTCGTATGCATTCCCACTACTTTCACCCAGCTTAAACCCATTCAAATATGCTCTTTTAACTTGCTTCGGTATAAACTTATTCTTTCACCTTTAATTGTATTCCAACACACATATACTTTTTTGTTACATGTATTTAATATTTTGCATATATGGGGCAGACATAGTTGTCTTTTTAGTCTAGACATTCATGGGGGATTTCTCTGAATTTAAGAGGTCCGAAATATTTTGCAGGTCTTCATTTTTATTTTTTTTCTATAGAATCAATGGGTCTCAGATCCCAAAAGTTATATAACCTTTACCAGCATATATAGGTATATATCTGTGAGCTAAACTTGGTATTCTGATTCCTTGTTGTGCCAGTATTGGGTAAATAGCCTTAAGTTCTGCTGCTTTGCACGATTTAAACGATCGGGGAAATTGTGTTCGAAATAATACATCTAGTGGTCTGTCCCAGTTTTAATATATCTCTATTGATTCGTATCCTGTAATACGTTATCATCAATCGATGAGTCTAGTGAAAAGGTAATCAGTCTAGTGCTTTCAACAATACTGTTAATAAACTGTCAGTGCTTCGTTTGCAAGTTCCTTAGAGCTCTGTTTCAGAGTTGTGTGGTATGCACCTCTCTTTGCTTTGTTTGAAAGCGTTTTTGTTTCTTTTCTTAGACTATCTAGCCCATCATTTCATCGTTTTTGTCGATAATCTATCGGTAACTATAGAATAGTTGTTCTGGCATGATTGGACAATCACATTTTGAGTCTGCTAGTCTTAATCTCAATGACTTCTCTATCCTCAATGTGCAATACTATGCAATTTAATACCTTTCTAGTTTAAGCCAATAGAAAATCGATAATTATATTACTATAGTCAGACATAGAAATCTCTCCTTTATACCAGTGGCATAATATTGAAAGTCGTTAATGTCACATCAATTTTGTTCTCCCTTTTATTGGTTACTTGTGAGTTCTAAAAATATATCCAGCTCTTTTATTTGTGTTTACGTAATTCATAATTACAGAAGTGTCTTTGTGACTAGGCTTATTAATCTGGGCAATACTCCTCCATTAACTGAACCAGTATTCTGATATATGCTGTATTTGTAGATTCAGTGGTTCATAGATGAAATATACTGTTTGAAAAATTTTGTCCCGCAGGATGTTCTCCACTGAACTTTGAATTTTTACTACTATTAGCTCTAACGGCGGTGATGCATTCATTTTCTTAATGAAGATACATTTTTGAGCCTTGGAGAGGATATATTATAAATGACCTCCGTCCGACTTAAGTCCGCCATTTTGTCCATGACTACCAAAAATTTCTGGAGGAGACTAATGCCAATCTCGTCGTTAAACAGTATGTCCGTGAAGCTGTTCAATTGTGATCGAGGTCCCTACCCTAATGAACTTCTATCATTTTTTGAAGTCAGGTTCTTTGAGGGATAGAAGTGCTTCCGAATAATTATGACATGTATTACGGCTTACACTTAGTGGTCTTTATCTAGATCAAACTACTTCTCTGATGAACCTAGAGTTGTATGTCGCTTATGATTAGTAGTTTTTAAAGTTGTTTCTTTGCATTCGGAACATATAGACATAGACTGTCGGTAGATCCTTGTATACCTATAGAAGGCAAGGCACTCTCTAAATATTATCCTGTTAGCACAATTCTTCACATCTTAAGATACATCGTTTGGATGCCTTATTATTCTGAATTTTCAAATTTAATCTTCAAGATATGAGAGTTCCTACCAGAAGTTTATAGTAGCTTCGGATATCATCACAGTATCGAGTTCTACGATAGCTAGAAAATTTTTAAAAAATTGCAAGTAAACTGGATAAAAAGTCTATAACTGGAAATTATTTTCGAACATACAGGGCGAGCCAAGACGAAATTACAGGTCCAGGTGCCTTTTTTTAAATGGAATGCTATATATCAGTACATTTTTTGAAGCGTCTTTCTGGGCTCTATTCATTCCTGTATTAGCATTGAATATCTCCCAACCACTTGGATGTAATGAATTTTGTTGTTGAAATAATGCAATCTGCAGGTGGATATTTAAAAAATCACTAGTCACAATTATGGGTTTTAAGAAAAACTTATTTGAATACCAGTTACGAGGTATCTAATTAATGTTTGTGAATCATTTTTATTTCCTAAAAATGTACAGGGTGGCCAAACATGATTTTTCAATTAAGAACTTTTTAAATTTCTTTTCTTTTTAAATTTTCTCAATTTTTTCCAATAGAACACCATGTATATTTTTCGACGATGTGATGTAGAAATAAAAAACGAACATTTTTTTAAAGTTCTTTCCTATGGCTAATTGCAACCATTCTCGTTTTATAAATAAATAAGTGTCAAAT
This sequence comes from Leptura quadrifasciata, assembly GCA_963675555.1. NCBI lineage: Eukaryota > Metazoa > Arthropoda > Insecta > Coleoptera > Cerambycidae > Leptura > Leptura quadrifasciata. The sequence goes on from OY776674.1 coordinate 156,753,412, forward strand.
TCAAGAATAAACTTAAAAAAAAGAGGTTCCCTCAAATAATTCATTAGAAAAATTTATAATAGGTGTTCGACATGTTGCCCATTTTAATTGACACACGTCTTTATACAATTTTGAAATGAGGCCATTTAGTGGGATTATTTCTTCCAATCCATTAAAATGAGTAAATAGTATTTAACCGGTCCTTTACTGTAATGTTCTTTTGTAAATTTTTTTGCTATTTTCGTTATTCGATAAGCAGTAAAGCCTCATTTTGGTATAAATTGTCGTGTACAAAGGAGCATTTATCACACTTACCTGTCGTTACAATTTATATTGAATTTAAAATATTTGGAATTTTACAATATGAATTTTAATAAAACGGAACTTGTAGACATGACTTTTGTTTTGGGCGAGTCAGACAGAAATTGTTTACTTGCCAATAGAATTTATCACCAACGTTATCCTGAAAGAAGGGTCCCTGATATTAGCAGCTTTCAAAACCTTCTCTATAGATTTCTGGAAACTGGAAATGTCGAATATAAAAAAAGCGAAAGAATAAAACGTGTTGTGAATGAAAAAAAATAGTTTTCTGTAGTGCTGGCAACGGATGAGAATTCCCTTGTTAGTCAAAGAGAAGTGAGCTCATTAGTAGGAATAAGTAGACGGCCTGTGGGTCGAATGATATCAACTTTTTCAATACTGTTTTATTCAGTGATGAAGCAACTTTTTATAAAATTGGATTTGTTGACAGGCACAATTTCCATTATTATGTTTTGGAAAATCCTCACTTTCTTATGGAAGTTGATAACCAACACAGGTGGTCTATAAACGTTTGGGGAGGAATTATTGGAGAACATGTAATAGGCCATATTTCTTTGACGGTACATTGGCTGGAGCTATTTACCTTCATTTTTTAGAAAACTATCTGCCACAATTATTGGTAAATCTCCCTGAAAGAATTCGAAATAGGATGTGGTTTCAGCAAGATGGTGCTCCACTACATTTGTAAATGTGGTTAGAGACTACTTAAATAATACCTACCCTAATCAATGGATTGGAAGAAATGGACCCACTAAATGGCCTGCTAGAACCCCAGATCTTACAAAAATGGATTTCTTTTTATGGGGATACGTAAAAGAAATTGTTTATAGAGACACACCAACAACGATACAAAATATGAAGGAAAGAGTAATAACTGCCTTTACATCTATCACACCGGCAGTTTTAGGAACAGTATGAATCTCATTTACATTACAAATACCTAAACACAAATCATCATCGTTCAAAAAAGCCTTTACATATAACTTATCTAAAGTCCTAAACTCGATACCACTAGATTTTAATACATTGTCTTTTAGAAATTTTAAAATGAAGTTATCTGAAATCATGCTATCTGGTCAGTTCATTTCATGAACTTGGGGTGACCTTGTTCAGGAATGGAATTTCGATGGGGAAATATTTGTTACGGCTGGAAGTAGTGAATGTCTCTCTCTCCCCACCTCTTGAGTAGGGTCACCTTAAGATGTAGTAGTTGTTGTTAATTTGTCCATGTATGTTGTAGTTATATTATAAGTACTGTTATTTTAGAATTTATATCTGTTCACTGTCCTATTTGTTTTCTTCTTTACACACATTTTTATGTATATTATGTAGCCGCTAGAAGATTTTAGTTAAGTTTAGGTTAGTCAAAGGTTAAGTGGTAGAGCAGGACCTCACATGTAACCGCATGTGAGCTACTGAACTTCGCCTTTTAAGTTAACCGGCATTCTGTTGCAATTTTAATTTTTTTTATATATATATATATATATGCATTTTACATGTACTGGTTTGCTTAATAAAGTCAATTATTATTATTATTATTATTATTTCAGAAGCTCATAGTGATATGTGTCAATCAAAATGGGCAACATGTGGAACATTTATTATAATTTTTTCTACTGAGTTATTTGAAGAAACCTCTTTTTTTAAGTTTATTTTTGAATTTTGTAATTGCTCAATAAAACGAAATTGGTATAAACACTGCCAACACGATGAATTCACACAATCCTTATCCTTATCCAAGTTATATTCGCTACAAATACATGTAACGAAGTAGATTCCAAAGTTTCATGGACATATGTCTTGACATTTTGAATTCATTTGTGCATACCAAAGACTCATAAACTTACTAAGTAATTAACATTCGATGGAAATCAACTCCTTTGACTATTTTTGTATCTTATTGCATCCTGAAACCGTATATTTTCCAATAGGATTTCAACAACTTGAAACGCAAAATATATCATTCGAACTAAAAACACTTATTTCTGATACCAAGCAATAACATAATTAAAGAATTTCAAGTCATGTATAATCGATAAACATTCATCTCCGACATAGGATTCCTCTGTTTATATATTTGATATGATTTCAGTTACACTATTTAATATATAGGTTACTTACGCTTAAGTAAGAATAAGCTGTCGGTTAAACACTTTTAGAAGTTTTAATCAACCTAATTGTTTATTTAAAAACTAGCAATCTGCTCCCCATGGTATTATTTTGGGCTCTCAGTGACAAGTTTCTTGTAAACAAAATTTGAGGTTTGTTTACTAAAAGTTAACTGAAAAATATGCTCTTTACATCTAACGCGAGATAAAGCGTCGTAAATTTGTCCACGAAAGAAAATCATCATAAGAATGGTATATGCCTTCGCGAAATGTGTACCTCATACACATCGTTTCAATATACAGATTCGGCAGAAGTAGTTTCGTATATCCTGAAGTAAACGAGTGCGCGAGAGAAAACAACAAAAATTAGGAACAGAAAGTCGGATATACCTAGTACTCCACATTCCCTGAAATATTATTTTTACCACCTTGTCGTGTATCAACACAGAGCATTGATATTGTCGCGGCAAACGGTACAGACGAAAGAACTTTCTAGTCAACACACAGCGATCGTATTCGTGTTTACCGCCCTCCGAATACTCGATTCGATGAGAAATATATATCTAACAATGATAAAAGTGGTAGATTTTCCGTCAGTATGTGAGCTTGGATATCGGCACGTGGTCCTGGTGTTTTGTGGCATATTGAGGAACAATTTAATAGTGAAAGGTATATTAGCATTTTAGACAATATTATGCTCCCTCCTGTGTCACAATTATTTCCTAAAAATGAGTTCATATTTCAACAAGACAATTGTTCCGTTCATACTGCTCATACCGTAACTAACCAGTTTCAAGATAACAACATCAATGTTCTTAACTGGCCCAGTCATAGTCCAGATCTTAACCCTGTGGAAGAAGTATGGAGACTACTCGTAAGAAGTATCCAAAAACGAAATGTGAGACCACGGAATGCCGAAGAATTACTGGAAATAGCAAATAATGCATGGGAAAATATTATTACTGATGATTATTGTATAAGGTTATTTAATTCTATGCCAAACAGATTTATAGAAGTTATAAATAGAAATGGTGCAATAACGAAATATTAATAGTTAGTTTCTTGTTAAGTAGAATATCCTTGTCCTTTGATCCAGGATTTCTACTAATCGTACCGTTTATTCTCCACTTTCTTAAAATGTTACACACCAAATTTTTGTTAATGTTATAATGCAGTGCAATTTGTCTCATTAACCATCCATCATTTACTATATCAATAACTACAGCATTAAAATAAAAAAATAGGTTAAAAGTGATATCTGTTTTATTTCGGCTACTCATTACATATTCAAATAGAGACGGATTTACATTAGAAAAAAAAAGTTGTCATATTTTTTTCTGCTCACGACAGTACTGTTAACATTGTTTGTCTGTTTTATTTTCAGTGTACTTATACTTATTCTGTGTGTTTTTATGTTTATTTTTACACTTATTTATGTACATTATCGGTCGAAAATTCTAGTCAGTAGATCCAGGGGAGTGCGGATTTACAAGTTTTGTAAATTCCCTAATATAATATGTTTACGCTGTATTTATTTTGCTTAAGTTTGGAGAATGTTGACGAATAACATCAATTTCGAAGGAATGAAAGTCCTCGGATTGAGTTTAGTATGCATGAACGGCGATATCTTAAATATAAAATATTATGCTTAAATCTGCAACATTCTTCACGTATTCAGCGGTGTTTGGTGCATTAAACCATTATAACTCAGTTTAAAATCAGTGTACATAGAGTGCGGTCGTTTATCAGTTGGGCGGTATTAATTTGTTGTTTATAAATTACGTATTTGTGGTATTATAGTGCCTTAAAATTTGATTTCCTATGAAATATTTATAGTGTAAATTGTTTATGAATTGGGCGGCATTAATTTTTGTTTATAAATTACGTACTTGTTGTATCACAGTGCCTTAAAGTTTTCTGTTATTAGTGCTTTAGTGAAAATAAGTGTAATTGTGGGATATCGTAATATTTTTAAATGTGTAAAAATGGAAGCGATTCCCGGTTGTTCAAAAGAAGTGGTAAAAGTTCATACCCTAGAAAGTCTCCATTAAGCTTCAAGGAGAAGAAAATTATTTTGAATGTATATCATGCATTGGAGAAAGATCATCCCATTTTACAGAAATCAAGATCAACAGGTTTAGTTAACATGACTTCAAGGTATACCGGCGTGAGTGAGCAAGCCATTTACAGAATTTTAAGAGAAGAAAAAAATGAAGGAATGTTCAGAAATCCATAGCAAATTAAAATTTTTATAAACATCAACCATTCTACAGTTTTTATGTCGGATTTCGTAAGTATTCCACTCCTAATAAAATTATAAAAATATAAAAGAACTCCACTTTTTCTTTTTGGCTGAGTTGAGCGTGAAAACAAATTTAATTATATTTATTTTTTATTTTATGAAATATTATTATTTTATATATATCTACATGAATACGTATGTGGCGCCACTGAGTGCCCGGAATATATGATTTCTTTCTTTCCTTCCAAATTTGTTTACGACTGAATAATTAGTCAAGAAAATTATTAGGTATAAAGGCGGCACGTTAAATCATTTGTCATTAAAATTGTTTGTGGTAGTCGTTGTTTCCATTTCTACTAGGCGGATAAAACTTAATATATTTCTGTCGATTCAATTGAATTATATGGTATAACGAGGTGCCGCTTTAGTATCAAATAAGAGCTACTACCCTTTGACGAGAGTGCCGTTTATTTTTTGCGTTACTGACTCGACTTTTCGACCGAAGTATACTTATATTTTGTTTATTATATCCAGTTTTACGTTATTTGTGTATTTACGGCTTGTCCAAGCAGTACGGTGTAACATTGTGACGAATAACCCTTAAGTATTGAACTATACAGTTCAACCTGTTTGACTGTTATTAATAAATAAGGTTGCATAAAGGGATTCTTTAAGATTCCCTAAATAACAACTGTAATCTATATATTGCTATGATATCTCCCACAAGGTCGAAAGTTCAGACTCAATGAAGAAAACAATTATAGCAACACAAAAGCAATAAAACAAATTCAAATCAACTGAACAATGTATTGCGAGAATAGTTATTTTAAATAAATTCCCTTAATCATTGTTATAATAATTATTAAAATGTTTAGAACATTTCGAACTGTTTACGTCCCTATCTAATATGTTTAAGTAGATACAAAAATTTTAATTAATGTTGCGGGAAATTGGTAAAACTGAAAAAGGCTCAATATCACGTGATGAGAAGAGAAGAATCTAATTGATTTTGTTAAGTTTATGTTACGAAAAATTCAAGTTGGTATTTGCGATTTTTTTATTTGAGGAAAATTTAAAGGAGATTGTGGAAAAATTGAAAATTGGAGGTTGCTAGGGGATATAGAAAAAAGAACAAGAATATTGTGAAAATTGAAGGGGAAGAAAATTTTGGAGAGATAAGAATATTGGAATAAAACAGAGAAAATAGACTGTTATTGAATTAATTCAAGAAAAGTAAAACGAAGGAAGACAAGTAGCTAAAGAATTTGGAAGAAAGATATAGAAAATCGAGATTTTTAAGATTTAGTCAAGTAGGGGAAAGAAGAAAAATAATAATTTATTTAAAGGTCAAAAAAATGATTCTTGGTGGAAACGGAATGCGGCTGGAAATAATATTGAGCTACATCTGGTCGATAGCCACGTGGGTTAAGGCGCGAGGTGGCAATCGCGATTAATCACACGGACATCGCACCACCAGGTTCGAATCCTGGAAATGGTTCTATGTCCGCGTTTTTTTCAATGTGTAACCCCCTTCTGTACAAGCCCCTGGCTTCTGGAATTGGGGGCTGTCTAATTTCTGTGGTGTTTATGGATTTAAAACGTAACAAACTCTATATACATTTCATGTTCACCATTTTATAGTTTGGAAATAATTAAGAAAATTTTAAATTGGAAATTTTGACAATTAACTTCATTTTTATTAACAAGTTGTATTTTAAACTTATTTTCTCTAAAAATTTTATTATATAGTTTTAAAAACAAAAAATTGTACAAGCCTATTCAACACCAATATACAACAAGAAATAAAGAAAACAGTTATCAAAATTCGAAAGCAACAAAAATTATTGTTCAAAAATGCTATTCTTATTTAGGATCAAGACTATACAACAGATTACCTAAACAAACAAAAAATACAAATAAATTACACATATTTAAGGAAAATGTTGAAAAATGGTTAAAAGAAAATCCTAAATCCCTAGTACACAACATTATTAACCAAAATGTAATGCAAAAAAACAACAAATTTGTTATTGGATTAGATAATTATATATAATATCTAAATAAAATATTATTATTCACCGATTTTGACAGAAAACCCTGACTAAGTTTAAATTTACCAAATAGCGACATTTATAAACCAAAAGTGACAAATATATTTAACCCGTCACGAACAAGTAGTGCTTAACTATTTATGTGATTATTGCACTGTTTATTTACAAAATAACGATATGGAATTAAACCATTCAATAATAATGATGTAATATGTAATTATTGTTATTTTATTGGAAATAAACATTTATTATTATTATTATTATTATTATCCAAATTATTTAAATTTTAGAATCAAAATTATTTTGCTAGATAGGAAATTTTATCTTTTATTTGTATGAAATAAGTATCTGTTCATTGCTAGAATATGTATGTATGTGTTGCTAATATTGTTCAGTTGATTTGAATTTGTTTTATTGTTTTTGTGTTTCTATAATTGTGTTTTTTTCATTGATTCCGAACTTTTGACCTTGAGAATTAAATTTAGGAATTATATCGTGTGGTATTTTAGCGACATTGCAGGGAGATATCATAGCAATATATAAATGATGAGGAATGATTATTCAGTTTTAAACAATGTAAGCTTTACACTTATTAAGCTACGAAACTATTTTTAATAAAATTTCATTAATGATTATTCAATATAATAATATTTAATACATTTTACATAGGTCAGAGTATCCCGAACAGGACGGCTCGCAATTGTAACTGTGGACAACCAACTGCCTGTAGAAGTTCTCTCTCCAGGAGCATTTACTCAGTTATCGTTGCCTCAGAATCTTTATTTGGGAGGTGTTCCCAATTTTGGTTTTGTATCACCACAAGTTCGTGTCCGAACAGCATTCGTGGGATGCATACAGAAAGTGAAGATAAACGGTAGACCGATATCGATACTAGCAGAAGCCCTTGGTGGGGCTAATGTGGATAATTGCCCGCATCCTTGCGTTGCAAAGCCCTGTGGCGAAGATGGTGAATGTGTACCGGAATTAGACTACTTCACATGCAGGTAGGAAATATTTTAATTTTGAAATAAATATATGCTGTGAAAACTTTTCACGATCTAAAGTCGATAACTTGTAGATCAATTAGATATATTTAGCCAAGGCACTTGGATATATAAACTATTCGTTCTTAATTGTATTTTTTTTTGTGCCGCTTTGTCCTCTTTATTATCACGGATACTGGCGTTTTTCGGGGAAAAGTAGAAGTTGCATGTTTATTTTTTATATCACAGTTAGATAGATGCAGAAAAATATGCTTCTTCGTATTTTTCCTTTTTTTTTTTTGTTTTAGTTAAAATTGAGGGTGAAAAAAATTATTTATTTTGGCTGAATATAAAAGCATTGAAACTCTCTGTCCGTGTCGAGTGACATCATACGTGCCACTTGACGTCACGTAATTATTGTTGAAATGTTGATACATCTAAAGGGAATGCCTATAGAATTAATACGCTAAGTATCTTACGCAATCATTATTCGTCATATTAACCTATAATTAATAACAAGATTAAGGATAACATCGTGAATTAGCAAATTCAGGGCAAATCAGTGATGTCAAAGTGACATCAAGGCAATGTCATGGCGTTTTCAGTAACGTGGTTTCGTTTACATAAAAGCTCTTTAATTCGACATTATTATTTACGAAATGAAATTTTTCTATGAGTATTATATTATCAACTTATATAGTACACATTATGGAAAAATAAATTCAAGCATTTTTAAAATTCATGCATCTTCCTCATTGAATGGAATTACTAAAACATTATAACAAATTCAAACAAACAATAGTTCTATGTTAAACAAGCCACTATATTTTGATAACATTAGCATGACCGCGGTTTCGTAGGAAGGAGTTATACAGTATACAATTTACAGGCACTTCTGAATTTTTAATAATAATAATTTAATTAACACATAAAAACAAAAATTTTCAGTCACAAGCCCCTCTGTCAAGTCTTTATTTTCAGTATAAGGAACATAACCAGGCTGCAACCAACAGCTATTCCCCGGGCTATGTAACTCGCCGAGCACTGGATTACGAATTTCAAGCCTAACGGGTTAAGTGTAATAATTGCATATTACCAACAGAACACTGAATGTTTCGATTAACCATTTCAATAATATACAGGGTGCTCTATTTAAAAATCAAAAGTTAGTGTCACTTCCAGCCAAACCGGAAATGAAAAAAAATCAATTGTATGTCAAAAAGTGCGGCTTATTATGTGTGTAGTATATCCTTAATTTCAATTAATTATCTTCAAAACTAAAGGAGGAAAGGGGGATAGACCATGATCCTGTTACATCCGGTATATACTTATTTTAAAAGTCAAATTTATAAGTCCACAGGCATGATATGATTCATTAATGAATGTGTTCGTGAGATAAAGCATACCAATTGGAATTCACAATCACGTAATTGAGACTTAATTTGCTTTCTTTTCAGGTGTAAACCAGGATACAGAGACCATTTGTGTTCAAGGGGCCCGCCGTCTTTTCATGGAATTGACAGCTACTTGCATCTAAAAGATGCGTCTACTTTGGATGTCATATCGTCTGATCCATTGGTAGTAAACGTACGTTTTAAGCTGTCGTCTGAGTCTGGACTTTTACTGTGGGCCTCTGGTGGTGACAGTTTCCTCTCACTGGGACTCGAGAAGGGCGCCTTAGTGCTCAGATACAGCGTACGGGAACGTGGGGAAGAAATACGTGTTGTGCACAACACCACAACCGTTCACGACGGTTTGTGGCACAGAGTAAAAGCTGTCAAGTAAGTAAAACTTTTACTTTGATGTTCTGTAGCTGAGTTTAAAAGTCTATTTTAAACTATTTCAGATAACATGTAACGTAGATTACTCGATAGTGAATTTGGTGGTGAAAAGGGTTTCCTGCAGTCTTTGTTATCTTGCTGCTTTTAATTTGTAAAGATTTCCACATTCAGATAATGGATAACAAATTTGTATTTAATTACTCAACACCTTTAGATGACTACTTTATATATAGGGTTATTCACGGAAAGCGGCTATTAGACGTTTCTCGGAATCTGTCGGTATAAAGAGGTTTTTGTGTATGGCGAATTTAACGAAAATATTTTCAACTTTGTGTCAGTTCCTCTTATACCGGAAGTATCACCAAACTTTGTTATATTAAATGGAACATCCTGAATATTTTTGCATATTTGGATTCCTCATAAAATTTTAGCTTGGATTTGTGGACCATAATGTACCCTTAGACCTACCATTTTCAGGGATAATTAATATTTTTTTTAAATTTTGACGGTTTCTATCTTTTGGAAAAAAATCGATGTCTTCTATCATGTTCCAGATTAAGAAGTTTTATTTTCAAGCTCATACAAGTATCCTACGGTCTAACTAAGTGTCCTTATGTTTTCACAATTTTATACAGGGTGTTTTATTTTCAAAGTTGAACATTATTTTAGTTCAAACGTCAAAAAGTCATTTTTAAGCGGAACCTATTAGATATTTTTACAGATTCTGATTATTGAATTTTGCATCGATTGATACTACCATTCCCTATACCTATCTCTTTTGGTTTTCTCATCATAGACGAATATTTGTAAAATGTACATACCGGGTGACACAGGAGACATGTAACACCCCGTAGCATTTTTATTTAAAAAGATATTATTTTGAAATTTGGTACACTTATATAATGTGTGATTGTCCTTTTTTGAGTACAAAAATTTTTTCCCACCACTTCCGGTTTCACTGGAAGTGACATCTACTCTGTTATTTTAAACGGCACCCTGTATATTTTTTTTACCTATCTGATTCGTCTCCAGATTCTCTTTTCAACCGTGTATCGGAACATGGCATTTGTTTTTAAAATGACAGTTAATATCAATTCTAGTTTGTTAAGAGCGCTCCGGATATAAGCGGGAAAGACGGTGCAATTTACTCTCATATAAATTATTATTTTAAAAAACGGCTTTCACTAAAAGACATTAAAAACATGTTACAATGTGGGACGATGAGAGAAATAAAAGTATATATAAAAAAATATTTTCTTCTTCTTCTATTTTCGATTTGCAAAAATAATTCTTATCATCCCACATAGGTATTATTAAAATAAACATTTTCCCTTTTGTAGAACTAAAATAAAATTAGCCCTAATGTCCTCAAATGCACCGAGAAATTTAAAGATTAGGTATAATAAATTTGTCCAATGTCATATTCTATTACATCTCTTCACTCTCTTTCCAAGAACACCGTACATTAGGCTGCGACATTTTATTGACGTGAAGTCATTTACAATTAAAATTGGAACCATGGATGACTAATACACTCCGAACAACTCTTAAGTCTAGGTGGCCCTGATATGAACCTTGGCAGATATTGATGCGTAGTGTGCCGTGATATCGAAAGACCTCTGGTATACCTTTGTGCCTCATATTTTTTTGGGAATAATCAGTAGCTGAACAAACTAATAAGATCTAACTTATTTAAAAAAAATATCTTTAAATAACCCACGATATCATAAAAACCAAGATAGGAACCCCATTTTTTTATTTCACCTAGTTAAAAAATACTTATTTATCTTTTATTTTTGTCCAATACAATTGCTGTGCCTATGCTATTTTACTTTCTTCATTAAAATTAGTATCGAATGTTATTGCATAGTAATGAATATTGTACTTCAACAAAAATATTTAGTAAGCAGGCGGTGGAAACAAAATAAAAGTAGGCAAAACGATTTTTTTAATAAATAAGAAACATCAGTAAAACACATTTGAACAAAATTGATGAAAGACCATTACACTATGTAATACATTTTTACAACGAATGAATGAAATTAAAATGAAATATTCACTGAAGTACTACATACAAAAGCATTTTTTTACTGCAGATGCTCAAAATGTTGTCCGTTACTATTTCTGCACAATCGTGTTTTTGTGACGGTAGCCCTAAGCACGTTATCTAACTGTAATTCAGTAATCCCATCGATTGCTCTTCTGACTCTCATTTCCATGTCTTCTCTATTTGTTGGTGGAGTTCTATAAACGTTCCTTGAGGTGGCCTCATACAAAAAAATCAAGCGGCGTAAGGTCTGGCGACCTTGCAGGCCATCAAACGGGCCCATTTGTTCCCATCCAGTTTTCTCCAAACCTTTCATTTAAATAATTCACCACAACTCTACTGTTATGGGGTGGAGCCCCATACTGTTGAAAAATTATTGGGTTAATATTAGGTGGCAGTTCTTCCAAAAAATCTTGTATCTGGTTTTGCAAAAATCCCAAATATCTTTCTCCATTTAATGGACCATCAAAAATTATTGGCCCAATAATTCTTATGTCAATTACTCCTAACCATACATTAAAACTAAATCGCTCCTGATATGCACTTTCTCTCATATTTCTGGGATTTTCTTGTGCCCAATAACGGGTGTTGTTACGATTAAATAATCCCAAATTAGTGAATCTGGACTCGTCGGAATATAAAATTTGTTCATGAAAATTATTGTCCAAATTGCGTCTGTTCAGAAACCAATTGCAATAGTTCAATCTTCTTTGAAAATCATTTTCGTATAACTGCTGGTGTATTTGGTACTTGTATGATTTAAATTTGTGTTTTTTCAAAATGCGTCGAGCTGATTCCCGATTTACACCTATTTGGTCCTCAATCTGTCTTATCGAAATCGTGGGGATCTTCCTTGACAATTAATTGCAAATAAGTACATTGATTTCCGATTCTTCATCAATAATGAAATTATTTTCCGGTACATCTGGTTCACTTCAGAATTGCTGTTCAACTCTTACAAAATAGTTGTTTGGTGGATGAATTCTTTCGGGAAAGCTTCCTTGATATAAATCAGCAGCCCGCCTGCTATTTTTCTTACATTCGCCACAGATTAGTAGCATATCTACTTATTCATTTCGTGAATACATGGCAAAACAGAGTTAAAAACGTGATAACTTAGGTATAATTTAATGAAAAATACTTAAATTGCTGCCAAGTAAACAATTATGACGCCTCGTTTTAACTTCTTTTGTTTCTACCGCCTGCTTACTATTTTTGTTGCAGTACAATATTCATTACTATGCAATAACATTCGATACTAACTTTAATGAAGAAAGTAAAATATGATAGGCACAGCAATTGTATTGGACAAAAATAAAAGATAAATAAGTATTTTTTTAACTAGATGAAATAAAAAAATGGGGTTCCTATCTTGGTTTTTATGATATCGTGGGTTGTTTAAAGATATTTTTTTTAAATAAGTTAGATCTTATTAGTCTGTTCAGCTAATGGTTATTCCCAAAAAAATATGAGGCACAAAGTCGCATACCAGAGTCTTTCGATATCACGGCACACTACGCATCAATATCTGCCAAGGTTCATATCAGGGCCACCTAGACTTAACAAACTAAAATTGATATTAACTATCATTTTAAAAACAAATGCCGTGTTCCGATACATGATTGAAAAGAGAATCTAGAGACGAATCAGATAGGTAAAAAAAATATACAGCTTAAAATAACAGAGTAGATGTCACTTCCGGTGAAACCAGAAGAGGTGGGAAAAAAAACTTTGTACTTTAAAAAGGACAATCACGCATTATATAAGTGCACCAAATTTCAAAATAATATCTTTTTAAATAAACATGCTACGGGGTGTTACATGCCTCCCGGTATATCACAACCATTTGTTACTAAGCAATACAAGTCATAACTTGGTTCCTTTCTTATCATAAAGGAGTATAATCATGTGGATATTATTTGTTAGTTATCAAGAAAATAAAATCAATAAAAAAACTTTGTACTTTAAAAAGGACAATCACGCATTATATAAGTGCACCAAATTTCAAAATAATATCTTTTTAAATAAACATGCTACGGGGTGTTACATGCCTCCCGGTATATCACAACCATTTGTTACTAAGCAATACAAGTCATAACTTGGTTCCTTTCTTATCATAAAGGAGTATAATCATGTGGATATTATTTGTTAGTTATCAAGAAAATAAAATCAATAAACATCAAAAACAAAAGATCATATTATTATTCAATTTATGAAAAATACTTTGCAACAAAAAATTCACAAAATGAACGAACTCGCTGAATAAATATTTAATGCAGCAACTGTTTAAAATGCCTTCCATTTTGCTCCAAATATGTCAATATTCTGCGATTTACGGCACTTAACCGTGGCTCGGCGAATTTCGTGGGGAGTGCAGCTCGTACTCTGTACTTTAGATCTTTTTTGGAAGTATCCGGGGTGGCATAAACAGTATTTTTTTTACCCCAAAGGGAAAAGTCTAAGGGGGTTAAATCAGGGGACCTTGCTGCTCTGGTCCTCAACCAAGGTCGTCGGTATCCAAATCACCTATCTTCGAACAATGCCACTAATTCGTCATACACTTCCCGTGTATTATGTGGGCCGCAACCACCCGCTTGTAGTACATAGAATTATAAATGTTTAGTGGCAAACTATCAATAAACGTGTCAACTACTGTTTTCAAAGTTTCCATGTATTTAGTACTATTTTTAAATTCTCCTCGTAGATATGATACTTAAAAGTATTATCTACCAATAAGCAAAAAACGCCTGGAGTTCGATTCCCGTACCACACGAGGATTTTCTTGTGCCCGGTGGTGCAAATTTTGCCTATTAAAATTTCCTTCTTTGGAAAATTTAATCTCGTCAGACCAAACAATCGTTTTTTAAAAATCAGGATTTTTTTGAAAATGCAGGATCACCTGCTCACAGAAATCTGTTCTCTTTTTTTTTAATTATCGGACTTCAACGATTGTACAGGTTTTGGTACAGAAAGTTATGCATCTTGTGTTTTTTTAGATTTCGTTGAGTAGATGTATATGAGACTGCTAAATCCCAACTAACACCAGGAAATAGATCCCTGCGGATTTGCATAAAAGTAACCCAGGACATTAATCTCATTATCAATAACTGATTTCAATATTGTCTTTACGGCTTTAACTTTGCCAAATTTTAGAAAATTTGACCTGATTCTTCAAAATTGATTGTTTGCCTTTGGTGGTAATCGTCGGTATTCCTCATTGAACTCTGCACGTTCTACTAATAATTATTTTGTTATATTGCTATAAATAGAATACAAATCTAATATTTACAGCATTTGAATAAACGTTTGCCATTATTTTCCACTAATAATTCGCCTAAGTAACGCTGCGCACACAACACTAACACGGTGTTGACATTGGCAAAAACAAAACATTTTTACATTTACAGTCTACTAGATGACATTTTGAAACAGTGTTGATGTTGTATGTACATTTTACAAACATTCGCCTATGATGAGAAAACCAAGAGAGATAGGTATAGGGAATGGTAATATTAATCGATGCAGAATTTAGTAATATAATAGATTCTGTAAAAATGTACACAGGGTACCAAAAAAAAATAGCTTTTTGACGTTTAAATTGAAGTAATGTTTTTTCAACTGTCAAAATAAAACACCCTGTATAAACTGTGAAAACGTAAGGACGCTTTTAGTT
This sequence comes from Leptura quadrifasciata, assembly GCA_963675555.1. Classification (NCBI taxonomy): domain Eukaryota; kingdom Metazoa; phylum Arthropoda; class Insecta; order Coleoptera; family Cerambycidae; genus Leptura; species Leptura quadrifasciata. The sequence continues at coordinate 156,768,597 of OY776674.1, forward strand.
AGACCGCAGGGTACTTGTATAAGCTTGAAAAGAAAATTTCTTTCTGGAACATGATAGAAGATATCGATTTTTTTCCCGAAGGATAGAAACCGTCAAAATTTTTCAAAAATATTAATTATCTCGAAAAATATAACGCTTTTTTGCCTCGAGTACATAGACAACCCGCTAAACAGCAGCAACCCACTGGGCTTGCATAATGGTTACAAGGCTAAATGGTACCTTAGACTATGTGCAACATCCTTGCAAGGCATCATTCTTTAATCAGAAAATGCAAGGTCCATACCCTTATCGACCAGATTATATAAAAAAAATTATATTAGACTTTTTTCTTAGAATTCCATTTTCTGTCAATTTCAATGATAATGTTTCTGAGATACACTAAGAAGAAAAACGAAATCCAATCAGCAACTTCTTTCACCAGAGTCATACATTAAAATAGAAAAAATATCGTCGATATGGGTACATTTATATAAAATACAGTTGACAATTTTGCAATAAAAATAAATGTGGCTCGCCACACTATCCTTATGGTAGATTGCAATTTATGTAGATCAACCTTAAACTTCTCTCCGTTTAATTTCTAAAAGGTTTTCCTTGAAAATTTAGTAAGTTAAAGACATTCCCTAACCTTTCAAAGCAAATTTTGATGAGCATTTTTAAACAAAAATATGTGTTTGCCGTAAAAATACGACTTTATCGATATTGTTTAGAAAACTATATGAATGTAAAATGTCCTACCAGCTCCTTTATTAAAAATTATAACATTTCATGTTCCTCTGGCACTTTTATATCTCCTTTTTTGGGCTTCAATGCAAAGTGAAGCATAACTTTTTAATTTAAATTATATCTTTTTTTGTGTTTATGTGTTTACCAGTAGATTATGTTACAAAATGATTGATGATGAATTAATATATTTATAGGGATGGATCATCCGGACTCCTTATAGTAGATAACGGCCCTGCCATTACGCGACAATCGGTGGAAATATATCAAAGACCCACTACTCATCCAGAGGATGAAGGCCTATACGTAGGTGGAATGTCCAAAGCTCCATTAAGAGCACTCACAAGATACAAAAATGGAATCAAAGGCTGCGTAGCTGATTTAGTTATCAATACTGACTATCATCTACAACTTATCAATCACTCAGATATCGGCCATAACATAGGAGAATGCGAAGCATGAAGTCAATTCATCTTATCACAATAATAAAAACTCAACGCAAAACTAGAAGTCAATATAAATAAATATAGCGCAAATACATTGGAGACCAAGTTTGGCACCCAAACTGTGAATAATAAATAATACGACACTCAGCCAGGGGCCTAGTTTTTTAGAATGTGTAAAGTTTATATTTAAAACTTTTACCTATCTTCATTGACATTTATGTGCTAAATGTGTGATTTCAGAGATTAAACATAAGGCTGACTACTATGAGCTATTATGGATATCGAAAGATACGGTCATGATAATTAATGTGCCTTAATTAAATTTTATAATTATTGACCTTGTATTTGGTAAGTATAAAAATATATTTTGAGGATGAAATATGCAATATAAATCAAAGGTACTTTAAACAAAGTCAAATACAGGCCTTAATTTTTGTTACCGTGTCTTTTAGATAAGGTCCTATTAATAATAGTTGTGTGTAATATCTGCAGAGCTGCCAAGTTAGGCTGCTCAAGCAGATCTCTAAGGATTTGTGTTAGGATTGTAGATAGTCAAGTTTAAGGATAAGGATTGGAGCTTTTATAACTTTTGATTTTTTTTTGTATACTCTGCTTGGGAAAATGTTGATAAAATAAACACGAAGACGTCATGCTGACACTATATACTATTAAGAATGCAATGAGGAACGTATTTTTAGGCAAAAACTCGTGTATTAAAGAACATAAAAAAGCTAATATTAATTTTATTACGATGGTAGTTATAAGTCAACGTGCAAAAGAGTGTTATGGTTTGAAAATACTTTTAGGCACGATCACACCGTCATCATATCATTTAGTTGTAGTAAACACTAATACACAAACTGTGTATGAACAAATAAACGCTGTCAACATTTTCCCTGGCTTCTTTTTTATATTTGCATTATAGTAGGTACTAATCGGTCCAGTGTAAAATTCACCTTGTTATATAACTATGTATATGAAGTACTATAATTTGTACAGGTAGTATAATTTGTGTGTTAAACAACTATTGCTTTTGACTAGTAGTTTTTTTTCCCAAAAACACCTCTCTGTATATGTAAATATGTGCCTCCGTGTTACTTTTTCATAGTGCATTACAATGTACTGTACTAAAGTAGTGGATTGAACTCGCATAAAAGTTGTTCCCACTATAGTATACGCAAATTAGATTAAAAAACATTGAATAGAAGAAATAATTTATAAAGAAATAATTTTAGAGATGCGTACTCTCGATAGGGTTAGGAATTGAATATATTACATGATATATATGTATATCTGCCGCAGCTGAGACTCGAACTCAGGAGTAGTAAGCAACTAGCCGTGTTGTCTCTCACACAACCTCATCTGGTCCACTGCTACCAATTAGGTAACACATGAAAAACACCACTAAACATCCATACCCTAGCCAGGATTCGAACCCGGAACTTCTTGGTTGCAAGCCTAACACGTAAGCGTTGAGCCACTGAGCCGGTATTAAGATTAATAATGAACATTTACAATAAAGAATGTATCTGCAATACTTTAGAAATGTGAATCATGTATGTGAATAAGCTATTAAAAAAAAGAAAACTTCTGTGTACACATCTCTCATATATATGAACTTCCAAAACTTATGCCCATAGAATATGCAGAGTTCCATAATAAAATCCGATCCGACAAGTGCTGGCGTGCCTAGTACCTCTAAAGGTGAAAGGGACGTGATTTTGGGGACTTGGTGGTGATTGATGGATAGTGGGGGACGAAATAGTATTGACATCTTGTTTAGCACCCTCGAAACCGGAGAGAAAACATTTTCCACTATTTTATATTTTTCGGTGGATTTCAATGTTAGGGGTGGTGGTGGTAGTTTCAAACCCGGGGTTTATGGCATGTCTCGTCACTGAATTCCCTTTACAATGTCGACATACCCTTAAAAACCCCGATTCAACGAGTCCCCACATACCCAGTAGCAAGAAATATGAAAAAGGGGTGGTTGGTGGAGGATGGGGGAGAAATAAAAATTATCATCGTGTTGAGCACCCTCGAAAATGGGGACGAACAAATTTTCATGCATTTTGATTTTTTTTGGGGATATTTTAATATTAGGGGTGGATGGATAAGATGTGTGGTTAAATTTCATACGGTCTATCCGAATCCTGCCCAACAAACCGATCCGCATGCTTACGATGGAAAAACACGCAAAATTGGGGTGTTTTTTCGAGTTTAGGGGTAGGAACCTTAAAAATATCACCATCGTATTTCGCGCCCTCAAAAGCGGGAGAGGACCCATGTTTCATCTCCGTAACAGAACTTTTGTGTTTTAGGTTTTTTTGCAACTTTTTCATGGAGTAATGCCTAAGAATGAATTTACAGAGCGGGATTTTCTCTATAAGATGCATGTCTAGCGGGTTTTGATTCAAATGGTTTTTATTTATTTTCCCCTTTTTTCCACATAAATACGTTTCTTTATTTAAGCCCGTTTCTAAACCACCCTTGAGGCAGAGCTCTTGGTACGTTTTTCCTGTCCTGTAGGACTATTCCCCGAAAATTCTGTCCAATTTTAATCATTAGAGGGTTCTTCATTAACTAATTGTTCTTCAAATTCGAAATTTAAACGTCCTTGCCCATGGCAATAGAACACATTGTTGAGCAGCGCAATGCAACCTTAACACAGCTGTATCGTTTTCCGCAACACTTTTTGCAGCTGCAAGATACTAGCTGAAGGGCCAAGATTGAATTTGATATATATAGTTATAATATTTTGAAGCTGCTTATATTTATCGTCCTCTCGAGCTTTGCTACCGGCTATTAAATTCACCAAGCCTCTTTCAACACTCACAGTTTCACCTTCTTAAAAGATCTTTTCGCAAATGAAACAATCACCTATTTTCTCTATATCTACAGAAACACTTTCACGCATATTTAAGTCTATGTAGTAATAACATATCTGCATATATTTTTATATTTTTTTCAGTCTATCTTCACAGTATCTCATAAACGTTTCTTATCGTAGTACTATTACAGGCCCGCTTACTCCACAACTGAAGGTTCGAGGGACAAGGCACTCTCAGGCTTAATAAAGAGTCTATTCTGACCTGTGCCTTTTCCTTCTCCTACATAACACAATGCTTCAAACATCTGTTCCTAAAGTCGTCTAGAATGAATGGTTTACATAAATTAGGGAGGTACATATTTTACTTACAATAAGGGTTTTCCCACTAATTTTATTTTAACAATTTGTGTCGTGAAAATGATATAATAAAACATTTTATTAATTTACAACAATTTACTTTTCTAATAAGAATTATTTCTAAGAAAATATCATTAAAACAACTTGCTGATAATTTCACTGCTTTTTAAAACGGGCATTTTTACGCGCCAGAATTACGTATCTACCCGGAAAACCAATGAGATTATGGATATAATTAGTTTGTAATAGGTTCTAACTGTGTGTTAAAGAAAGCTTTCCTCTAAAACTTCTCAGAATTTCAATTTGTAATGCTTGTACTGTGATTGGCCTAAAGCAGTGGACGTGTAAATATTGGCCAATCAGAATCCAGAAAACTGCCGCACAAGTTATTCGTGAAAGCGTCGGACGTTAATATTTTGTACTGTAGTTTAGGTTTAACCTTCACCGATATTACACATCAGATGACTAACCTAAAACGTTAAATTTATATTTTTATGTTTGTATTGTTTGGAGTGAAAATATTAATTTATCAGTTTCTGGTTTATGTTTTATTAATTCTACAATCAAAATGGAATAAAGTGGAGGAGGGATATGTTAAAGGTGCCGCTGATAATTTACCTAAAGTAGAAAAGTGCTGAATGCTGTCAATAAATAGAATAGAGGTTATGTTATGTTAACAGAGACCAAGATTAATAAACAATCTTGAACAGAGACAACCTCTGTGATTGGATTTCAGGGGGTTGACGTCACAACGCGCCAATTTATGGCTGTTTAAAATGAACCCAATATTTTTCAAACTTCAAGTTTTTTTTTGTTACTATTAGTAAAATTAATAAGATAATAAATATGCCATAAATCATTTTTTTACGTGAGTTAAGTATTTCAGCAATAATTTTTTTTTTGGGAAAATCCTATTGTTACCGCCCTGGATATCGATAAGCTTAATCTCTATAATAATTTTTCCTTACAGCTGACCAATGAAATCTATACTATTATAACAGAGTTCACTGCAGTTGGCTTGCTACTACATCCCAAAGTTGAGCGCCCGTACAGCCATATTAGTCGATGTCAGGAGTCGGGATTTTTTGATGTTTTTGCTTTTTTTGCCAGAACGCCAATCTAGAGATCCTCCCCCGTTTTCGAGGTCGCTAAACCCCCAAAGTGCCCTTTTCCGTGAACCCGTTTATTTTCAACTAACTGTTATTCCCTCGAGTAGAACGGAAAGTCCCTCGAGGGATTTGACCTCAGCCACCCCTACACCAGGCTTCCAACCCTCTAGGGGGTTGGAAAATTGAAATTTTTGTTGTGGAAAGAAAATTGATATTTTACAGGAGGTGTTTCTGTGAGGAATGTAGCAGGTGACCACGGTTGTGTAACCATCCCCGGAGGTGTTGTCACCCTTCAAAGGGGTGAAATTTTTTTTTTTTTTGGGAAAAAAATAATATTTTGTAGGAGGCGTTTCTTCGAGGAAGGTGGTAGGTGACCAGGATTGTGTAACCACCACCGGGGGGAGGGGGGGTTATGTTCACCCTTCGAAGGGGTGTATATTTGATTTTTTTTAAGTATTATTTCATACGAGGTGTTTTTTCAAGGAAGGTGGCAGGTGACCAGGGTTGTATAACCAATCCCGGGGGTTGTATTCATCCTTCGAAGGGGTGGGAAAAAAATAATATTTTGTAGTAGGCGTAGGTTGGTTACACAACCCTGGTCATCTGCCACCTTCCTCACAGAAACTCCTCCTGTAAATATTAATTTTTTTCCACAAAGAAAATATCAATTTTTCAACCCCCTAGAGGGGTGGAAGCCTGGTGTAGGGGTGGCTGAGGTCAAATCCCTCGAGGGACCTTCTGTTCTACTCCAGGGAATAACAGTAAGTCGTAGAACTGGGGAAAATAAACGGGTTCACGGAAAAGGGCACTTTGGGGGTAGTTTTTGGCCAGTTTGAAGGGGTTGCCGAGGAAAAAAATTTGTGGGACCAACACCATAGTGTTCAGCGACCTCGAAAACAGGGAGGCGGGTCTCTAAATTGACGCTTTGGCAAAAAAAGGTACCCATTCCGACTCCTGACCTCGACTATATGTGATTGAACAGTTTAATAATACCTCGTGTATTTTATAATAATTGAATTTTTTTGTGATTTATTGAAAATGTCAAGTGATAATGTTTATATAATTTGCACAAATACAGGGTGGACCATTAATAATAGGCCATAGTTCAGGGGTAGATTATTTGATCCAAGCGTTTCGTCAATAAAAAATATGAAAAAAATTCATCATCAGATATAGGTCCTGCGGCGCCCTCTGTGATCTAACGTGATGTAATATATAAATTATTGTTTCTTAGAATAAACAAAATTCCTCTAGCAAATTTGGCGAAGATCAGTCAAGAGGCTGTTGAGTTATTGCAATAAAACGAAAAAATAATTTGACCTTTGACACCCTGTATACTTTTCCACAGAAACATTTTACTAAAGCATATTTGGTTATATCCTCACATTTTGTCTCAAAGAATCTACCCCTGAACTATGGTCTATTATTAATAGTCCACCCTGTATATCGGATGATGGCAGCCAAGTGCAAACAGTTAAAGAAAGAAGACTAAAAGCAAATAAATGCAATTATTGTTAATATATTCTTTTTTATTTAATGTAAAACAGGTTTTCTACTCCCTTATGTAAATTTGCTGTTTTCTGTACAGTCTGTAGAATGGATAAGTGGGACATTCCAGTTAACTGAACGGATATATTTCATATACGTTCTAGGATGGATATGAAATCGACCAATTACAGTTCGTGTATTAAGTACATAGGCAACTATTCGTTTTAAAAAATTCAAGTTAGTGCGTAAGCTGTCAAAGTAATTGTCAGTGTGTATTCGCGCAGTTTGAGCTAGAAAATAATTTAAAATGAGTGATTCCAGTGAAGAATCGATAAACGGTATACCACCTAAAATGTTATTGATATTATTATATACAGACAAAATTTTAGAGATATATTATGACAAAGAAAAAGTAGCTATACGTGGGGATTGAACCAATTCAAAAAGTCTTTATTCAAGGTAACAATGGTATAAACACGGCCTCCCCAGTACCCACCCCGGGACTGACCCTGCGACCACCGCGTTAACGCGCGTTAAGCTTAACATAAAAACTGGACACTTAAACATGGTATTACCGCTGGTGCACTGAACTTTTTAAATTTTTGCACTGACGCCGACACCATAACTCGTATGAAGTGCCGTCCGCGAGTTGCTTCAACTACGGGTTGCGCAAGGCAGGCCTAAACTGTGATTCTAAATTTTGATTGTTCTGGTATAAAAAGTTTGGATACTGTTACAATATTAGTGACGGAAGAAAGAATTTACTGACAAAAATGTACAATCAGAAACGAAGGAACAACAAACGCGACACAAAAATACACAAAAACAAAAGAAGAGGGGGACAGGAAAGATTTAAAAGCGGGTGAAAGGTATAAAATATCAGTGAAAGGTGGATAGTATCAGGGAAGGTATAGTTGGTGAAAGTTTGGCTAGAGTGACTGCCGGAAGATTGGCAACGTCTGGTAAGGTAAGGGGTGTTTAATCCGAAATGGGGCATTATGCTGTCTAATTTGTGTAATGCGTCTTGTTAGCGGACTATCGCCCAGCTTGAACGAATAGAAGTTTTGGGAGATATGCTGGACGTAGTCGGCTATCGGAGTTATGTCGTTGCAGCGTTCGTAGAGGTCTCTGAGGGAGGTGTATCTTCCAGAATTTGATATGAGGCGCATATATTTGTGTTCTAGCATTTTTAGTTTTTTCATTATCTTGGCCGATATGCTACACCACACCGGCGCCGCGTATGTGATGGACGGCCTGACCACCATCGTGTACAACAATTTCTTATTTTGTCTGTTTAGTCTGCTACCCCTGACCATGAGTGGATACAGACTCCTGGACAAAAAGTAGTCCGTCCGTATGGTTTCGTTTATGTGGGTGTTGAACGTCAGTCTTCTGTCCAGTCGAACCCCCAGTTACTTCACGCATCCCCTGATAGGAATTTGGTTGCCCCTGATCGAGATTGGTGTAATTATGCGGTTCTCTGTGAACAGACGCGTGAAGATTGGGATTGAACCTATGATCTCTTGCATTTCGAAGCGTGCATATAACCGCTAGGCTACTGAAGCTTTTATAAAACGTTTTCACCTAGAGCATAACATTTAGCAGAAGCTAAGTTTGTATATTAAAATTTGATTAAAACTCTTATTTGTAGTTTTTTCTTAATCCGGTTGTAGAAAAAGTATACTGTACAACTCGAGTGGATTATCCATATCCACTCTTGTTGCACAAACTACTATTAAAATTCTTAATTGCATTGTTTTTATTGACAATTCAATTTCTTGCGTGGCTGTTCAATTTTATGTAACCTACCACGCAGTGTAAAACAGGTGTTGCTTAGCAACCACATAGGTATTAAGCAAACAGAATGATATAAATATTATTTGGTAAGTGTTAAATTGACAGAGGCAGTCAAAATACAATCAACTCAATAAAGTAATACGAGTGGGTTTATTTGTACATATTGAAATGGAAAATATAATTGATTATATGCAATCTTCAACTAAAGTTTTTGTCAACAGAAAATTAAGAAGTAAAGCTTCTAAAAAATACTCTCACTTGTATCTACAGGAAAAAGGTTTAAGAAACATTGTAAGTAAAAGTTATAGAGATTATTTTACTAAATAGGTAAACTCTTTTAAATATTTATTTTAGCCAAAACTTACACCGTCAGTAAATGCAGTGGTATTATATTTATTTAACAATGAGATTACTAAAATTGAAAATTTAAATGGATTTTTAAATTTAACAAGTTTATATCTACAAAATAACAATATTGAAAAAATGGAAAATTTAAAAGATTTAACGTGTTTAAGAAAACTGTATCTAGGTCATAATAAAATCAGTGTTTTGGAGGGATTAGAAAATCTGTCAAATCTAGAAGAACTACACATTGAAAAACAAAGTTTATCAGATAATAATTCACTGTGTGTTGATCCACGAACAATTCATTCTCTTTCGGTGAGTATAATATTTGAATCATATTGTCTGAGAGTTATTTGTGGCATTCTACGAATGTTCTCTCCTTTTATTTGGGTTTTCTACCACGTGGTAGAAAACCCAAATAAAAGGAAAGTAGCATGTGGTGTTTTTTGTACAAAATGCCGGGACGAAAATTGTCAAAATATTACAGTACGGTCGTGAGCAAAAAAAATAGGACGTCTTAATAACGGTATTTTGCTAAAATCTAGTTGTGTACATCTAACTTTAATTTTTGTGGCATTGTAAGTTAGTTGTCATAATTTATTGCAAATATGCAAATAACTAATATGCCTCATATAAGCGATTTAGTAAAATCTGTTGTTATTGCTAAAGCAGAAGATGGATGGTCAATGAGACAAATGTAACATTTTAAGAAAGTGCAGAATACACGGTACGATTAGTAGAAATCCTGGATCAGGGCGACGAAGGATATCAACTCAACAACAAGATTTGCAATTGGTAAATGCTTTATTAGAAAATCCATTTTACTCAGTCATTCAGGCTGCTCAAGAAACGAATTTTCCTGGATCGAGTGGTACTGGTCGCCGGCGACTAAGAGAATCGGAGTTACGCTGTCATGCAGCAGCACAGAAATACTTACTTAAAGCTGAACATAAAGAAGCTCGAGTAGGATTTGCGCTCGAATTTTTAGCGCATGATGTAAATTTTTGGAACAATGTAATCTTTACAGACGAAGAAACTTTCCAGCCAACACACAGCGGTCGTATTCGTATTTACCGCCCTCCGAATACTCGGTTCGATGAAAAATATATATCTAACAATGATAAAAGTGGTAGATTTTCCGTCAATATGTGGGCTTGGATATCGGCACGTGTGTGTATATTCCTCATAGCTAAATTCGGTGATTTACTAATATTTTGTCTTTTATGCCAACTAAATACGCGCAACCCACAATACTTCAAAATGTTCTGCGGGTCACCGAGGTTTTGTTTGTAACTAGTACATATAAACATAAAATTGCGTCGCGATTACAATTCGTGCGAGTGGCCAGACTATAGTTTATAGGGACTCTATAATCTTAAATGATCAATTATAATGTAGTATTATCTAAGAGGGGGGGAGTCATTTGAGTCAGTAATATTGTTTATTTAAGAGCCAAAGAAAATTGATACTACGTAAATATTTATCGTCTTCTAAAAATTAAAAAATTAAAATGTACTTGTCTACTACTTATAGTTCCGTTGGCATACAACCAACGCATAGTGTAGTGGCAACAAAGTAACCGACAGACTGGCTAAAAAGGCAGCAGGCCTAAGTATCTTCGGGCCAGGCCCGGCCAGTCTGTTACAGATCACGGCGATAATACAAATAATTAAAGAGAACACCCACAATGAATTCAAAAAACTGTGGGATGAAACAAACAGCTGTCGGCTTGCTAAGGAACTACTAAAATATCCCAACAAGAGTACAGCAACTGGCAATGTCCAGAAACGTTTTATAACGGGAATCCAGACTGGACACTGTCCGTTAAGGAAACATCTCCATAATATGAGATTAAGCGAAACACCTATCTGCAGAGGTTGTGAGCAACAAGATGAGACGATTCAACATGTGCTCTGTGACTTTCTGCTATCTCATCAATCAGAGAATCCATTTTAGGAGAACGTTGGCCTACTTTGGCCGATGTAAGGGAGATCCCCCTAGGCAGCATCACCACCTATTTCGCAAGATTAGGTTAGTCGGAGACCTAGGCGAGGGCCTGCCTACAGGGAGGATGTACAAGGGGCCCAATGGGGCCTAAGTGCTGTGGTTCAATAATTTTTATTGACCACCCTCCCAACCAATTCCAGATTACAGATTACCTATAGCTGCATATAATTTCATTGGCCTCAAAAAATAGGGGTTCCTATTTTGCAAAATTATCCACCCGCCCGACTTATTAAATTTTGATTGATTTTGGCTTTTTTTTCGTAGAGTGCCTATTATTCGAGATAATTGAAAGTTTCAGGTTAAAAGAATGGGCAGCTATTGGAAGCAACTGAAACTTCCCCACCTGATGGATCTTTGAAGCCCAGGAATGCACGTGACATGACGAGTTTCACGGCGCAACGGTTCCGCGCATCGACCGTCGAACGCGACTTTTTTTTATTTCACGGAAATCGAATTGAAATGCTGCAATTGTGATATATCGTTGAAATCAGAATTTTAACTAGAGACCATTTTGCAAAGTGTCACGAGATATCTCCGTTCTTCCCAATTTTACCTAATTTGGTGACTTTCCATATAACTTTTAATAAAAGTAACTACCTGATACCTGGACCTGGTCCTAGGTATATTAATAAACATTAGAATCAAGCATTATTAGATTGCTGCAGTATACAATTTTCAAGATGATATCGTTTGTCTAATACTAAAACAAATCTATATGCATATTTTCAGAAATCACTACGAGTCTTAAACATTTCCAATAATAACTTATACGAGTTATCTCATTTATCATCACTGCAAAATTTGAAAGTCCTTTACGCAGCATTCAATGATATCGATGATATTAAAGAAGTCTGCAATACAATAAGTAATTGGTACTCTTTAAAAGAAGCTACATTTACTGGAAATCCATGTGCAAGAAAACATCGTTACAGGGAAGGCATTATCGCAAACTCATGCAATTTAGGTAAATAATATATTTCTCTAATAAAATCTGAATTATGAATGTTTTGTTTATTCCGCAAACAAGTTAGTTGACGTAATTATAGAAATGAATTGTTCTGTTTGAGTTACACAATAAAGATATAAGATCTCCCACCACAAATATTTTAAAATCAAATTTACTGGAATTTCGGACGAAAAATTCGCGTACATACATAATACAGCAATATAAAAAAGCTCGCTAAAAACGTAGATGAGACCGAACGCATATCAGTTTTAGTTTAGTTATAAAAAAGGCCATAAAGCAGGTGCCCCGCTTCTTTTAAATCGCAAAAAATAGTCATACATATTTTCTAACAATTTGAGGACGTAGGCCAATCCCACTCCTATGTAATTGCTTGGAATTTGTGCTACCGGATGAACTTATCTACTCAATGTGGACTTCCAGGGGTGGACTAACTGTATCTTTGCCATGAAAGTTTAATGTAAAATTTTATTAAATTTTCATTATTATTATTATTATTATATTATTTATTAATTAGTAAATAAGTAAAGTTTCTTAATAATTATAACATTTTTAGTAAACAATTAACTTTATAAACCGTACTATGTATTGGATTCCACAGTTGACCTAGCGTCATCATACATACGGCTAAGCGCTTCCCACTCTTCGCGCTCTATCTCGAGACCGGTTAATTATATAAAACATTGCCTGAAGTCGAATTTTCCGAGAATTTTATGCTCTACGACTTTTCTAATAACTCCAAGTGTCATTTAGAGCAAAGGAAACAAGATACTTACAAAAAAATCGGTTTTTGTTACCTTTGACCTTGAATATCTTGACTCGCGTACACAAGATTCTATGAGGCTTTTGAGTTAACTTATACAAATGTCAAGACAAAGATTTATACAAGTTTATGGCTTATTATCTTTCATTCTTAAGTTTACCTCTTTTTTCACCATATATATGACTGTATTATTAATTCACTGCTTGAAACTGAAAATATATTTTAAGTCCGGTCCTGTGTTCTGCTACCATTTAACGCCAGAAGTATAATAATCACAAGTGGTCGGCTCCCGTTATGCTTTCTTGCGAGCCTTCTTTATAGCTGAATTACATATGGAACAAACTATACCTAGGTAACCACCCTTCGGAGGGATGTAAAGCCGTCGGTCTCTTGTCTATTAGATGTTAGGCAAGTAAAAGATCCCTACTCTTCTTAAGGGAAGAGGTTCGGCAAAATTCCTGGTTGAGGGTAGCTCGTCTACAGGCGTCGGTGTTAGGCCTCAGTAGCGGAAATAGGCCGACGTTAAATAAATGTATTAAAAAAAAATGTTTATTGATAATGTAAAGTTATAACAATAAGGAAGATGCACGAATTTTAAAAATGCTTAAATTTATAATTTTTTCACAACCTCTATAGCCCTAAAATCTTCGTATAAAGATTAATTGTGGCATGCCCTGTAACTTTATAATGTTGGAAATACCCTCCACTGAGCTTATCATCGTGTAATTTTTTATTCAACATTATTGGATATAAAAATTTTCATTCAGATTTTAATCAAAGAAAGTTGGAATATATCTATATACAGTATGTCGCATGTAAGAGACAAATATCCCGATATGCTAGTAATTTCTTCAACCCCATAAGATACATCTTTTGAGGTGTTCAAATCAAATGTCACTTGCAAACCCTGTCTACACTGACTTCTTGGACAATGTTCTAATATCTGAACTTACGTTGACATTAGAAATTAGAATTAGAAATTATGTTTTCCTATGCCATTTTTAATTTTAAGTTAGGTATCTTGTACTTTACTCTTGAGTAAATTATGCTTTTCTTAACTTTTTAACGACCCCGTACATTATACCGATATTTTGATTATGGCTAAGCACTTATCAGCAAACAAATTTTTTATTTCAGAAATGTTGGATGGTAAAATCATAACAGACGTCACTAAAAGATTTATAAGACGATTTGAAGAAGAGAAGTTATTGCATGGATCTAGACAGAGTATTAATATTAACATCTGTTCAAGTAAGTTTTTAGAGGTATTATATAATTAATTATATTCAATACAAACCCAAGGTTTGTAAAGTAATATAGGTAGCATGGTAACTTGAATGGAATGGAGGGGTTGCGATGAAGGGGACCATCTTGCGCGTCATCGTGCCTGCTGAAACTTAATTGTACGTATGCATTTTCGTGCAGTTATAGTTATTTAGTGTATAATCTAATTGACAGTTACTGTTAAAGAGAGAAGAATCATAGTATATAGAAGTTTGTAACCTGTGTATTTACAGAAATATAATTTTAAGGTAAACACTTTTTATTATTGATGGCTGGAGGAAAGGTTTGTAGTGTAGCTGTTTGCAAAAACAACTCAAAAAAAGCAAAAGAGAGTGGTGAGATGTTGATGTTTTTTTCCTTCCCTAAAGACCCTCTTATTAATTGCTGTGTCAAATATAACATGATAAAATTTAATGGCCCTCTTGTTAAATTTTATTAATAAATTATTGTATGCACATCTAATTCTAATAAAAAATTTGCATTAAAATTTTTTAATACTACATAATTGTAAAGGTTGGCCTGGGGAAAAATTTCTACTCAGTACGTCATAAAATAAGAAACTTTTCTAACGCTTTTCGTTAGGGCGAAAATTAGTATCATGTATGTTTCTTCATCTATCTTATAACTTATTAAAATCGCTAAGAATTATATAAGGCAATGAAATCAAGACTGAAGTCTCGGGCAAGAAATTGCACACAAGATTAAAGGAACCTACTTCAGTCCCTTGATATAAGATATACTTCTTTAACTGCATACATTAATTAGTTATAAATTTGATATATAGTAATGTCAATTTTAAATTCCAAGGAAAACGTTATCGATGTTAATAATCATTAATCGAAAAAGTCAATTTATTAATTTGTGTTTGTACATTAAAAAATACAAAATAGGAATTCAAATTCATAATTAATTATACTTCTATACTAATGGTTTGAATGCCAGAAATTCGAATGAGCAGGCAGAGTGACGCGTTCCCGCATTTTGAATAGTGATCTCTGATTGGTCGAAAGTTACCATGCTACTTATCTTACTTTACAAACCTTGATACAAACCGTTATATTCGCAATGTCCCGGGGTCAAACCAATTTTTACACCTCGGCAACCCCCCCAAATTGGTCAAAAACCACCCCAAAGTGCACTTTTCCGTGAACCCGTTTATTTTCCCCAGTTTTTCAACTAACTGTTATTCCCTCGAGTAGAACGGAAAGTCACTCGAGGGATTTGACTTTAGCCACCCCTACACCAGGCTTGCACCCCTCTAAGGGGTTGGAAAATTGATATTTTTTTTGTAAAAAAAAAAATTAATATTTTACAGAAGGTGTTTCTGTGAGGAAGATGGCAGGTGACCAGGGTTGTGTAACCATCCCCGGGCGTTGTTTTCACACTTCAAAGAGGTGGGAAAATATATTTTTTGGAACAAAAAATATTTTGTAGGAGGTGTTTCTTTGAGGAAGGTGGTAGGTGACCAGGGTTGTGTAACCACCACCGGTGATTGTTTTCACCCTTCAAAAGGGTGGATATTTGATTTTTTTTTTGAAAAAGAAATGGTTACTTTGTAGGAGGTGTTTCTTTAAGGAAGATGACAGATGACCATGGTTGTATAACTAACTCCGGGGGTTATATTCACCCTTCGAGGGGATGGGAAAAAAAATATTTTATAGTAGGCGTTTCTTTGAGGAAGGTGGTAGGTGACCAGAATTGTGTAACCGCCACCAGGGGTTGCTTTGGTGGTAATTTAATTTATTTTTTTTAAGAAATTAATGTTTTGTAGGAGGCGTTTCTTTAAGGAATGTGGCAGGTGATCAGTATTGTGTAACTACCTCCGTGGATTGTTTTCACCCTTCAAAGGGGTGGGAAAAATATTTCTTTTTGGGAAAAAAATAATATTTTGTAGGTGTTTCTTTGAGGAAGGTGATTGACCTTGAAAATGAGCCTGGCGCGAAATCCCTAACCTTTTCCCTTGTCCTTCTACAGGACAAAAACTTTGCAGGCTCCCTCTCCCCTCCTAATCATCCGATCGCAATCTGGTCGGGCTTAAATCAAAGAGAATGCAATTCCACATTCGACAGTGAAAAAAAATCTCCCCCACCTCTTTCCTTCCTGGCGAAAAATGACTCATTCTAAAAATAATAAAAACAATAAATTGGTTATTTCGCAACCGTTTGTTTATTTATGACGAAAATGGAAAATATATAAGCGAAACTCAAAGTAGGCACATTAGTACACAATGTCACGTTTTCTGCGTGATTTGCGGAAAAAATTGCGGAAGTTACAGCAGTTTTAATTTCAATTACGTTTACCCTTCTCCCTCCCCCCCTAATCAACCTAGGACTTGAAATTTGGACACAGCACTTAGGTCCTGGGTGTCTATTGGGGGAACAAACAAAAAGTCACCAAGTCACTTTCTTCCCCGATGATAATCGCGGAAACTCATTTTCCCTATCTTTACATGTAACTTCCCCCCTCCCTCTCCTCGTGAAAAGTTCGATCGGAAAATTTTCCGGATGATAGAGGGGGTCAGACTTCATAACATCACAAAAAAAGAATTCGAAGAAAACGAGTCCGTTTGCAAATCCAGATCGACCCCACTATTATTGAAACAATTAACGACAACAAACTGTGAAAGTAGTTGATTTATTTTTCACATAAAAATATTAAAATGGTGAATAGTAAGAAATTCATGAAAAACTAATTAGAAGCACATACTAGTGATTTACAAAATTATAATCAACCGAAAGTTTATATAATTGAAATGTCCGTAAAGAAGACATTCAAGGAGAGAAGTTATAAGAAAAGGAAATATTGAACACATAAAAAGCATAACAACAGGCATCACTTTTAATTCATCGACACTTATCTCACTGTGGAATAAATTACCCTTAGTTGTCCAATTACTGGTAGGAGAACAATTGTCCCTTTAGGTTCCCTCAAAAGTCTCACCAGTGGATAAAAAGAAAGAATAAATTCATTGTTAAAGAAAATGAGGGACTAGGTACTATTGAATTGGGTTATCTACAATGGATAGTAGACTATTCTCACGAAATAATAATTATTATTATTATTAGCCATTACTCGAGTCCGAGTATAAAAATGTTACAGTCGATAGATTGTGTACAATAAAAAACAAGTAAAAGGTGTAGTCTATTATAATTCCCATTCATCTACGGTGCACACGACTATGGCTATAGAGGCCAATTCGGGAGAGCACATGTCGACCGCAGTCAGGACAAATATAGACCTGGTTAGGTCTTGGATTCGGCCTTCTTGCAGCAACATTTCCTTGATAGCTGGCCACAACCCCTCGCCATTCGGTTCTATCCGCTGCAAGTTGTTCCCATTGCACGTCTGCAATACCGCAGGATTTTAGATTTTCATGGAGGGCGTCTTTGAACCTCTTTCGTTGACCGCCACGCCTTCTTCTACCGCTTAGCAATTCACCATAAAGTGTACATTTAGGAAGGCGGTTATCATGCATACGATGAACGTGACCTGCCCATCTTAGGCGTGCTCTTGAAATAAGCACCTCAATTGGATGGCTGTTTGCTCTCCTGAGTACTTCCACGTTTGATATGTGATGGAACCAACGGATTTTCATCATACTTCTGAGGTGTCTCTGCTGAAAACGTTCTAATTCTTTCGCATGACGACGGTAAGTGACCCAGCTTTCACATCCATATAGCAGTGTTGGAATGACAACTGCTCTGTAGACAGCCATTTTCGTTGACAAAGCAAGGACGTGGTTGTCAAATACTCTCTCTCTCTAACTCCCCAGAGTGCTCTAGATGCAGCGTTAATTCTATTGCGAATCTCGCTGTCCATGTTTGCTTTGTCATTAACAACGTTGCCTAAGTAATTGAACTGATCCACCACTTCAAGAGAATTTCCGTTAAGTGTAATGTCTATTTGGTTCACTTGATGAGGACAGAATTTTTGTGAGTTTATTCTAATAAGGTCTGAGATGGTCTATGTGTCTGAGGGTCACGATTCTTAATTGGGAAATATTATATGGACAGATGAAGCAAAATTTACTAAAAATGGACTTTTTAATAGACACAATTCGCATTATTGGAGTGAAATTGGCAGTTCAATGTTTACTGTGCCATGAGAAACGATAGCGTGGTGGCATTACAATTTTATCAGAAAAATTTAAACGGTAAATTAAATTTTCTCTTCTGCTAATATGTATAGGTAAATTTATTTTTTTTTTAGGTGAAAGATATCTGAATATCTTACAAAATTTGAATAATAACTATTTAGAAAATTTACCTCTCGCCGGACATAGAAACATTTTTTATCAGCACGACGGTGCTCCTCCACATAACGCATGTTTAATTAATAATTATTTACAAGAAACTTTTTATGATCAATGGATTGCCAATAATGGACCTTTCTTATGGCCTCCTCGCTCGCCCGATTTATCAGTTCTGGATTATTTCATTTAGGGAACTATTAAAAATAAAATTTATGAGAGCCCATTAACAACCATTGAAGAGTGTATGCAAAGCGTAAGAAATGCGTTTCAAAACATATCACAGGGTTCAATTAGAAGAGCTACCCATGAGGAACTAATCCGAAGGTGCGAAAAATGTGTCGAGGTTCGAGGGCGGAATTTTGAGCAATTATTAAATTAAAATGAAATCATATTTTAAATTGATCTTATCTCAGCTATTTTAGTTCATGCCATATCTTCAATTCGATTAATACGCATGTTACAGTGTTAGTGTTATTTTGCGTTTTTGTGGATATCGAGTAGCAAATGTGCTGCAAATTCTTGATATTACTTTATCACATTCTCCATAAATAATAAACAAATTTAAAAAGTCTTCGTGGGTGTAATTTAAACGTGCTGGCATTTTTTGTCATAAGATAATGACTGATTGTTTCTAATCATGGCTATTTTGATGAAATGATTACAACAATTCTTGAATTTCTAATAAAATCGCAAATATTTCAAAAAGTTGTAACTTTAACCTCCACAATGCTAATATCAGAAAAAAGGGAATTCAATTTTACACAACTTGACGTAAAAAATACAGGGTGTTCCATTTGACACTTGGTATGATATTATTGAATTTATTTCAGTTGTGGAACGTAGTTCTCCTTGTGTTCTTTTTACGTGACAAGAAGCAAATGAGGATGTTTTACACGAAGAAAGTTATAACGGTTCTTGCAAACCGTTGCACCTGTCAAATTTTCTATAAAATGTCAAATATCTTTGAAACGGCTAGGTTTAGGTATAGGATATGCTACATATTTTCGACTCAGAATTTTATGCTCTTTTCGAGAACCTTAAAATATATAGGGTAATCGAATTGAAATAAGCAAGTTGGTATCGACTTCCGGTATAAGCGGAAGTGCCAGCTGCTTGTAATTATTTTATTTGGATTGGCTACACCGACATTAGTAATTATCTAAATTTTCAAAATTTTCTGATGCGTACTTTTCTCTACATCGATCGATTCAGTTCCCGGTGAGACACCCTGTATATGTTCCACAGTTTCAGTTGCAGTATCACAGTATCTGCATTTGTCATCCACTGCCTTTCCCATGTTCTTGAGGTGATATCTCAAAGGGCAATGGCCAGTTAGACGGCCTGTTATCAGCCTTAATTTGAACTTTTCAAGTTCGAGAAGCCTTGTGGCATTCTTTGTCGAATAAGTTATAAATTTTTCGCTTGTCTTTGGCCTGGGTAACTTGGTTCTTGAAACCATCATGAAATCACCAATTATAAAAATAATAGGAAATCAAAATCATCTCTAACATGTACTTATACTCACGGCATAGCTATCATCAAAGGCAACGAGTACTGAAATTGACCAAGTCACCTAAAAATAGATCTTATAATTAATGAAAGCAAAACAAAATATATGGAAATCAAGACATCGGGGCACTCTGAAACTGGAGGAAAAGAAAAAGCTGACAAGTTAGCAAGAAAAGTATCATCGAACACAACCATGCGGGTGTCTAAAATCATTATACTGAGTGGTAATAAAAAACTGAATAAAAAATTAGCACAAATATTACTGACACAGAATAACCAGACATAAACGTTTTCATAAAAGGACCATCTCAAAGGAAGACTGAAGACATACTGTCTCCTAACAAGAGACTGCGTTTTAACAGGACGCTTATATAGGTTGAAAATGTACAAAGGAGACATATAATACAGACAATTCGATAGAGCAATTGAAACAACTTTTTTGTGTGAATGTGAGACTCTAGATCACAGAGGATAGGCCGTATAAATTCATATCTCAGAAAAATATTAAGATTAGATAAAAAAGTGGAAGATTAGCATAATAAGCCCAGGAGGCTGCAGAACTCCATGAAGTACAGCTAGATGACTTCTACAGAAAAATAAAGCAGAACAATCCGTGACCTTTTCTGTAATATTTTGTTTTATTTTTCCTACAATGCAAGGTATTTTAGCATTTCGTGTTCAACACTATGATTCTATCACTGACAACTCTTTCCTAAAACATTCTTTGATTTTTTAAATATACTTTCATTTGTGTTTAATTTATTGTTTTCTCATAATCTGTATCAAAATATAAAGACGTAGTTTGTTTGAAGTGGGAAGTAATATCTGAAACTTTAGTACTAACTGTATCTAATGAAACTTTCAGTGTTCAATAATTTCACTTCGCTCGTCCGTGAAGTATATCCTCGTCATAAAAATGTCACTTTAACTCAATACAAAACGAGATATAAAATAAAATTAAGATCATAAATTTTTTTCAGATTTGCCTACAAATTATCCTCCACCTCTGAGAAAGGCTGTGTCAGTGGCCATGATAAGAAATTCAAATGTAAAACTCTTACAAGATTCATCCATAGTGGACGAGAAAGATGAAGCTTACATCCCTTGGAAGGCTCGTATGATATATTTTTTTAATTATGTTATTTCTGTTGGTCTAAAAAATTATCTGCAGTTTTAAATTTATTGGGTTATAACTTTAAATTTTGGATAAAGTAATTTATTTACGAATTATACATCATTTTTGATAATTATGGCATAAAATTAAGTAAATAATAAAAATAGCGACACATGCAGCATTTGGCGTCCCATGCTTGTACAAATTAGATCCATAGTGTGAAAATAATGTTCTGTGCTAGGCATGGATATTCCAAAGAGATTCTGGCCAAATGTATAATACATATCCGGTTTATATATATACTATCATATATACATACAAACCTGTATGCCCTTCGGTGTATATCGCATTGCATGGTAAATATGTATATATGTTTCCGAGTACATCATGTGAATTACATAGATGGGTACCTAATGAATATACGTCTTAGTCATCTCTTCTGTATATCATAGGTTTGTATATATATGTAGTAAATATGGATATGTTTCCCTGTACATCATCCAAATGTACCTACAGCAATGGATGCGTAATGAATATACGTCTGTCAGCGGCGGATTTAAGGGGCGGCAAAGGAGGAGATGCCGCCTAGGTCCCCGTCTGAAAGGGCCTCCAAGCCCTCAAGATTGTTTTTTTCTTAAAAAATTTGCAACTGCTCACCTTCTCTATCTTTCTATCTTTCCCATGTACCTCTTCCCTATGGACTCCAACCCTTGAAGGTGGTCCTCTCCTCCTCCCCCTTCCAAAAAAGTCTGAAATATACAGGCTCTCCATTTTATCAGACCCCTCGAGAATATCTCACTTAATATCGGTCGTACAAAAAAAAATATTTTTACGAAAATTGTGCCGATTTATATAACCTACAAAATGGTTTAAAGACATTTGAAATCCATGGCCTACTTTAAGAGTTATGACGGAAAATATCGAAAATGCGGAAAACGTCTAGGCCAAATTTCTCCGTTATTTGAAGAGATACGAGAAAAATTCTAAGGCGAAAATTATTTGGAAAACAGAGTTTTTCAACGAGGTTTTATCTAATTTTTTTCAAAACCGCTGTATTTTAAAAAATTTTTTAAACGGGCTGGCGCCATTAAATAGAGTATTTCCCTCCCTTTTCAATGATATATCACATGCCATATTTATTCATTGGTACTACGTTGGTAATTATAAAAACATTTTTTTAAAACCAATAAGTTTTTTCTTAACAAGCATTATACTTGCCGTAGAGAAAGAAATATGATTAAATAAAACGACAAAATTATTCAATAAGTTGTTCAAATCTTTGCTATAATAAAACATTTACACAATTAAAAAGAATAAAGTAAATTCAGGTAACAAAAACAAAATAATAATCAAGAAAGCAACATGGGGCAATTATGGAAAGAGTATTGGCAGTTATGCCAATATATAGAGGTCATAAAAGCGTCACTCCTTGCTCAGAAAGTTAAAATGTCTTTACCAATTAATTTAAGTATAATATCCATTTATTTGTATTTCATGATTTCACTATTATTTCAATTATTTTTAAATAGTTGGCTTTGAACAAACTTGACAATTTATTTTTTTGACAAATCATCCCAGTTAATACTTAAACTCTCTCTCAATCACACTCGTTTAAGAATTTAGAATTTTTAAAAATAATTTTCACTCACATTGATCGTTATAATATGTTCGTTACATATTGCCAATGCAATTTTAACTCACGTAGAATATAGAAACAAATTTCCACAAGCACTACAACTACAGCCGAATAAAACTCTGTTCAGAAAATTAACTACGAAACTGAAAAATAATGGTTCATTTTTAAAGAAGAAGACAAGGTTCAACAGTGTCACTGATAATGTAAATAAGGTAAACCCAGTTATTAATTATGTAAGAAATAAAAATACAGAATATTTGGAGAAATTCATATTGCTTGTCATGTAAATAAAACAAGTGCTAGAAGAATTTTAAAGAAAAATGGTTACCGGTGTTAAGCCAAAAAAATTCACAATTTACAAGCGGGGGACAAACCAAGGAGCACGTGGTGGCTGTTGGAAAAGAGGCTGTGCCGATCCATTAATATGTAGGAAAATACTTTGGTCCGACGAGGCAAATTTTTCCAATAATGGATTTTTTAATCGCAATATTCATTACAAATGGACTTCTGAAAATACACACTGGCCATAGACCGACTGGGTTTCAAAATCGTTTTTCAATAAATGTGTGGATAGGTATTTTAGGCACCAATTTAATAGGTCCTTATTTTTATAATGGTCACGTCAGTGGTCAAAGGTACCTAAACTTTTTAAGAAATGAATTTAATGAATTCTTAGATCACCTACCTTTAGAGAATCGACACAACTTTCAATATTTTCAACAAGATGGAGCTCCTCCCCACAATTCCCAGATTTGCCTAGATTATTTAGACGAAATTTTGCCTCAACATTGGATAGGTACCAATGGATTTATTCGATGGCCTCCTCGTTTTCCAGATATAACCCCAATGGATTTTTTTTTCTATGGGGGTATATTAAAGATAAGGTTTTTCGACGACACCGCAAAATGTAGAGGACCTAAAAGCTCGAATTCAACAAGCATGTATTACAGTTACCCCCGAAATGCTGAGTAATGTTTTAAATGCAGTGCCTCGCCGCGCTCAATTGTGCATAAGAAATGGCGGTGGACACTTTGAACACTTTGATATGATATCTTAAAAAATATTTTGAGGATTAGATAAATATTAATGTTCTGTGTGCTATAGTCTCTTTATTATTAATTTGTTTTTGCTACCTCAATTTACTTTATTCTTCTCAATTGTGTTAATGTTTTATTATAGCAAAGATTTGAACAACTTATTGTATTATTTTATCGTTTTATTTAATCATACTTCTCCACGGCAAGTATAATGCTTGTTAAAAAAATTTTTTTATTGGTTTTTAAAAAATGTTTTTACAATTACTAATGTAATACCCATGAATAAATATGGCATGTGATATATCGTTTAAAAAGGGAGGAAATACTCTATTTAATGGCGCCATTTCCCGCCCGTTTCAAAATAATTTTTTTAACAGCCTGAAGAGTAAATCTCAAAATACAGCAGTTTTGAAAAGAATTAGATAAAACCTCGTTGAGAAACTCTGTTTTGCAAAAAATTTTCGCCTTAGAATTTTTCTCGTATCTCTTCAAATAACGGAGAAATTTGGCCTAGACGTTTTCCGCATTTTCGATATTTTCCGCCATAACTCTTAAAGTAGGCCATGGATTTCAAATTCTCATGCCGCATCCCAGAAATAATGCCTACGTTCTACTGGTTGCATAAGTACTTATTGATAATACGAATATTACACTTGACAATCAAATATTTGTTTCAGCTATTATTTATTTAGTAATACGGTATAAGCGATCCAAACTAAGTGATAGACTATCTGGGAGGGGGGGGGGGGCTATGTAACAGGGTACTATTTGTATGGTGTTATAATATTTGAAAGCACGGATTAACATTGTAATCATTTCAGTGATCAAAAGTTAACAAGACAATGTAAAGCATTACAAAATTATTATTTTCAAGTCAGAAAATGATTTTTCTGAACAAGAAACTCTTGTATAAAACAAAATATATAAGCCAACGCAAAGTGGATAAATTATTACAAAAATAATAAATGTGTAGTAAATTAAAAATACCTACTACGAAAATTCAGTATTCAACTGTTTCCTATGAAAGGAAACCGATTCATTGCCGCCAATCAAAGTGCACAATGTGCGTTTCCAAATTAATTGAAAATAATGTCCTATAATTTGCGACATACTATGTGTTCAATCGGAAAACGCAAAATAAAATCTGATTGCCATGAGCCCCCAGCATCCAGATTAATCCTAAAGAAAGGACTACAGTGCAGGGCTGTTCTGTATCGCCAGCCATAGACTAGTTTCGAGCTTGTTAGCTCTCATCAGTACGACATAGACGAATGCACAACAATACTTCACTGCTCCTCTAATCATCAAATTACAGACAGGAGGTGTCCGCAACTTGTCGAATAGCTCCATCTGGTGGCGACTTATTGCAATCAAAATTGATGAAAAACTCTTGTATAAAAGCTCGAAAAAAAATTCATTTGAATCGCTTATGAAATTCATTTTTGTTGTATTTTTATGTATTGTCTGTTCTGTTGTTTTAGTGCCAAAGAGGAATTCATTATTGAAAACTCAGAGGAGGCTGCACAAAAAATTAAATGTTAGTAAAGAAAAGAGAAGAGTTGTAATAAACAGTTCACCGCAAATATCCATAATTTAAAGTATGTATTTCAGATGAATGTTTTTGTATAAGTAATTATTTCAGTGTATATTTACAATATTTTTTTCCATAAACTACATTAGCGTTGCATGATATTTCATTATAAAAACTAATAATGGTAACGATGTGTGTAATAATTTTGTAATATATTGTATTTTATTATTAAGTTAATTCAAATGTGCTTGTAGAGGGCGGAACATTAAAACATAATTTTTTAGTCGCAAACTCCTCTATAAAATCCTTATTTTACTATAAGGAACGTAACAGCTACTCTCCGGGCTATGTGCCCCGCCGAGCGCTGAATTTCAAATTACAAGCCTGGCGTGTTAAGTGTAATAATTGCATATTACCATCAAAACGCTAATGCGGCACGAGAGCTCCTTTAAGTAGGATCAGTCTTTCGGCTGCTGTTTGTTGCAATCGAAGCATTAGCGTTTTGATGGTAATATGCAATTATTATACACTTAGCGAGTCAGGCTTGTAACTTGTAATTCAGCGCTCGGCGGGGCACATAGCCGGGAGAGTAGCTGTTGGTTGCAGTCTGGTTACGTTCCTTATAGTAAAATAAGGATTTTATAGAGGAGTTTGCGACTAAAAATATTATGTAAACGGTGATGGGGGTTTATCGGTTTATGAGGCTAAATAATTAAATAAAGAAATAAGTTATTGCCTTATACCTCAAAAGAAACAACAATGCAGCTACGGACACGTGTTTCGGAGTTATTGCTCCTCATCAGCGTGGCGTATATTTTATAATAGAGCAAAACCAACAAAGGCAGGAAAGTACAGTGCACAGAGTACTCCATTTATACTTCGTGTGCCACATTTAGGGCTTCAAATAAGAGCAATCAGTACGAAGAGCTCTATGTCTACTGCTCTTTTTCCACCTGGCAAACATTAAGTAAACGATGATGGGGGTTTATCGAGGCTAAATAATTAAATAAAGAAATAAAAGTTATTGCCTTATACCTCAAAAGAAACAACAATGCAGCTACGGACACGTGTTTCGGAGTTATTGCCCCTCATCATCAGCGTAGCGTAGCTTAGTGAATATCTTATAATCGAGCAAAACCAACAAAGGTAGGAAAGTAGGATTGCTCTCATTTGAAGCCCTAAATGTGGAACATGAAGTATGAAAGTACAAATGGAGTACTGTCCACTGTACTTTTATATATTTTTTTAAATTGTTCTTGCACAGTTCTTGCAGAAAAATCTTAATTTATTTTAAAAAAGACATTTTTATGACTTTAGTATAAGGTAATTTCATCGACTATTATTGGTTTATTTGTAAAATGAACATACTTAAGATTAGAGTGGATTTAAAGTAAAGCAGTTTACCGGTTATCTCGTGACGTAATAGCGTAACATGCGCGCGCATTCAATATACTGCCGGCAGCGCCGCACATAGGTACGTTTTGCATAAATTTGTTGGCTCCGCCCTTCCACTAGTGCTCGTTCCTCTGCTGATTACGTTATTACGTCATAGCCAATAGAATAGCCCGAACATTCGCGGAAGTATCTAACCGTTTAAACATAGTTTAAACTTCATGATTTTTTTTACTATAAAGGCATTATTAAAAAAATAAAATAGAAAATAT
Source organism: Leptura quadrifasciata (assembly GCA_963675555.1). Taxonomy (NCBI): domain Eukaryota; kingdom Metazoa; phylum Arthropoda; class Insecta; order Coleoptera; family Cerambycidae; genus Leptura; species Leptura quadrifasciata. Next base: position 156,795,453 of record OY776674.1, read on the forward strand.
GGGTCAACTGTTTTTATGTTTAGATGTTATTAAAATAATAATAACAAAATTGTCTACTTGCCCATTTGTTACATTTGTTGTTTTAATTTAATAATTTGCAGAATAATTCACTGCTAATTTGTTGTCTTATTTATTAACAATAAATAAATTTAATGAAAGAATAATAATTTTAACTGGTAAATATAAAGTTGATGAGAAAGAATTTTTCTGGTATATTTTTAAGAATGGAGCTATTAGAAAAAAATCTCTTAAATAGGTAAGTAAATTAATTTTTATTCGATATATACATATATAACTATAAAATGAAACATGACATTATATACTTAATCCTTGAAAGAGTAATTTCCATAAACATTTTTTTTTCTAAACTTTATCGATTTTGCTCAACAAAGTAGGTAGGTACAGTACAATGAAGAACCGCAAATGTAAAACATGAAACTCTTTTCTTTACAGCTAGAGAAGAAATAAAGTTATGTTATTGACAATAAAAACATCCTGAACTGTAAGTTCTATAAATGAAGACTATTTGAATTGCTTAATATCTGTTAAAATTTTCGTTTGTTTTTAAAAAACAAATTTTATTTCATTTTTTAACTACCGATCTATCATGTTGTTCGGTCTCATTTCACAAGTCAATAAAAAAAATCTACTTCTAAGTGAGAATGATACTTACTCCTACTGTCGTCCTTGAACCGCGCAATCTACGCGTATATCTGTGCTATGGCTAGGGTATTTCTTTTTACTATCATCAAATTATTTTCTTGTCGAACGACACTGTCATAATGCTGTCACTAATCCGTAAAAACATTATGGGAGGTTAGGAAATATAATTTAAAAAACATAAAATAGAATTTAACAATGTGATTAATCCCAATTTATCAAAATTTGAAAGAATTAAATTTTTTAACAAAATGTCCTCAAACGTGGAAGTAGAACCTGGTGCGGCATCAGAAAGTGGCCTAGTGACCACTGACTCTATTGATAATTTTGAACAAATGACTTCTAGCTTGGAGGAAATTAAAAGTACTAATGCAATATCTCAGAGCGAAGAATCTAATGATAATACTCATAATGAACATTTTGAAGAAAGTTCGAGCTGTATAGAAAGTTGCAGTGAAGATGATGATGATTTGGAAAATAATAAAGAATGGACCAGTAAGAAAAAGCATGTATTCGTTTTAAGTTTAGCTGGAAAACCTATTTATTCAAGGTATGACCTTGTGATACTTTTCAGAAAAAGTAAAATGAATTTTCTGCCTTATATGTTAAAGTAGAGGCGCCATCGACTAAGGTCCAGTTCATCAATACAGGGTTAACACAACTACAGGATAAGTGGCAAATGAAACAATAAATATTCCATATTTCGTTTGACATTTAACCTTTAGTTACGAGTTAACCCTGCATTAATAAACCGTACCTAAGAACGTTTATTATAATGCTTCACATTGCTTCTAGTACCCACTCATTATTTGAGGGGAGTGAAGCATTACCTGAGGTCCCTCATACTCGACACTACTTAAATGTAAAAATGTGTGAGACCACTCTTTGAGTAATGCACATTTTGATTTTGTATCAAGGTCAACATTGAAATGGCTATTTCAAAGAAAAATTTTAAATATAACATGACCCTCAGGGTTAATAACGAAAAACAAAAGACAACCTTCTATAATATGTGCTTACAAGAAACGGCCAAGTGGGCTACTCTTAAAAGTAACTTCTTTGCATTAAAAAATTATAATGACGAAAATTTAGAGACCGTGCGTGAGATTTTTCACATATGAAGTATTCCTTCGATATTGACACACTGTGATTTGGGGAACTATTTGCGAAGGATATGAATGTAGGTGGCAGTCATTTGTGCCGCTATTAATTTTTTCACTACTAAAAGCTTTCGTTTCGCCAACCATGTTTGCATCATTAGAGATCCAGATACTGTCGACATAGCTGATAACATGATGAGCGTAATTACTAAAGTATGATCTTTAAACAATTTGGTCTCATACCAAATATTTGAACCCTCTCTATAAGAATTATTTATGATTTCGTGACTATGAGAGTAAATGGACTTAATGGGAATATTTTTTTCAGGTATGGCAATGAAGATAAACTAGCCTGGCTCTTTGGCGTAATGCAAACTTTAGTTAGTTTTGTTCAGTCGAATAATGATGATTGCATAAAGAATATTCATGCTGGAGATACCCACTTTGTATTTTTAGTTAAGAAACCCTTAATATTGGTTGCTGTTTCAAAAACACAAGAAAGTGTCTATCAACTTAGTTCTCAATTAAAGTAAGTTAAATTACACTTTTTTATTTTGAGATACACTTGAAGGGTGTGTTCATATTCTCAATATATAGACCAAGAGGTACTGAAGTTAAAAAGAAATGTTAGAGAGTCTGCCTTAACTTGCACGGCCCTCTTTCTTATGTATGGAGACAATGCTATGCGAGGCCCGGCCTCCAAGTTCTGCATAGTTAATGTTAAGTTTATGCAGTATGAATTTGGCAAGCTTTTCGAGTCTGTTGATATTATTATTACACGTCAGGTTTCAAATCAGTGAACGATATTTGAGACTGCTAATTACTATAGAACTATATATTATAACTGATTTTATACCATTAAAATCTGCACATTCTCTATGAATAAAGTGTACATTTTTCAGGTAGTGGATGACTCCTAGGGATCATCCACTCTGGGAATGAATGTACAACTTATACGGAATATGGGGAATATTTCTGGAATACCCGGAATTTCAATAAAGCATTCCCAAATCGGGAATAACTGTACATTTTTGGGGTAGTGGATGACCCTCGGTTTTCTTCTAGCTTTAGAGTACATCATTGACTGTTTTGGGTAGATGCATAAATGGTCGAGTTTGATGATCGTAGCAATATCTAATAATAATAATAATATACTTTATTTTCATAAGACTTTCAAATACAAGTATAGAATATTGTCAAAAAATAAAGAGGAAATAATTATATATATATATATATATATATATATATATAAAAGAACAAGTACAACAAAAAAAAGAAAATGTAAAACAATAAAATACAAACATACAGACATCATAATAGGTGATCACAATTTAAAAATTCTTCAATTGAATAAAAACTGTGTTTTTGCAGCATATTACGAACACTCGACTTAAATTGACTTAGAGTAGGTAAAATCTTCAATGAGATAGGTAATTTGTTAAATATTTTAATGACCATGATCAGTGGCCATTTGCTGATGCAGACATAGTATGCTTAGGTATTTCCATATTAAAATTAAGTCTAAAATTGTACGGTGAATTCATGTCTCTGGTGAGCGTAAACTTATCAGGATGAGACTTAACATAGCAAACACAATTCAATATATATATATTGATAACAGTTAGAAGATTTAATTGCTTAAACAGGTCTCTGCAGGAGTATCTGGGGCTTTTGAACGTCATTGTTCTTAGTATTCTTTTTTGTATGATTAAAATTTCACTAATTCTTATATAATTTCCCCAACATAAGATATCGTAATTTAGTCTGGAGTAGACATAAACATAATAATATGTTAACAAAACTTCAATTGTAACATAATTTCTCAGTTGCCATAAGACAAAGCATGTTGTTGATAGTTTTTTTAATATGACATCAACCTGGGCACTCCATGTTAGTTGTGAGTCTACGCATAAGCCAAGAAATTTAATATGTGTACTCTGTTGAATACTACTTTTATTTATTTTTACTAATACACTTTCTAAAATTGAAAGCATTTGCGCTTTGCCAAGCAACATTTATAGAATCACCAAATTGTAACAATTAAACCCTTCCTTTACACATGTTGCATAGCTAAATGCTGCATGCTCTCTAAAGCTTTATCTTTTCAACAAAGTGGAGCAACCAATTAGTTTTTTTAAATATTCATTATGCGTCTATAACTGAATTATTTTCCCACAAAATGCCGACAACCGTTTTGAAGCCGGGGTGATACAATTCGCAACATTTAGTACTCAAGTACTTAATTGTCTTATTTATGTTAGCATTTATTCGTTTTTTTTTCCTTCTTGCATAAGTACTTTATAGCGTCTGCACAGCAGTTAACCACTCGCTCAATGAATGCTATTTACTATTATCTTGTCTTATCAAAAGACATCGAGAAAGACATAATCTTAGAGATGATCAAATTCAATAAATAAATATTTACCTACTAGAGAAATTCCGTAAGTGACTAACTAATTTCCATAGTATACAGGACATTGTAAATAGTTAAAAATCCTTGGCACATATTCTGTACAGGAATGCTTTGTTTCTAAGTTACAAAATGTTAAAGATTAAAAATATATACATGCTTTTTTCATATAGGAGCCCTTATAGATAAATATATGAAGTTTTTTTGGATAATACCTCTTGGACCAGTAGCTGTTAGTCATCAAACAGAACTTAACACTAAACGGCATTGGCATGCTGAACAATTAGTTGAAATTGTCATAACGTACCAGCGAATATTGCAGGAATTTTAAAATTTGTTGCCACTAGTCACTAATATAATATAAAAATGACCCTATTACCTTCCTAGGGCAAAAATAGAGAACAATTTTGAGGTACTGCTATGTTACAGGGGAGAAGTAATTGGGACTTATCCAATTATGTTCCAGCAACATAACGAATGTGTAGTAACCATATGTGAAACATGGCTATATTGTGACCATGATCAGTATGAAACTGCTCTATATTATTTGATGATGCCTCCCGCTCTCTGTTGCATCTACAAATAAAATTATCTATTCTATCCTATCACCTTAGGACTATACTATTGCTGTTATGAAATACGTAATATTGTGATATGATGATGAATGTTGTTTACTTCAAAAATAGTAATACGCCATGAAATACGTATTTTGAAAAATTCTTATTAAAGAAATATTCACATAAAAAAATTATTCGTTATCATTGAAAAACTACTTTTATATTATTTATATGTAATCATAGAACTATTAAGTATCTCATTAATTATGCATTCTTTTGCTTCTCCACTGAGATATCAAAGAAAAATACATATTTACAAGCATATATAACCCAAGTTTTGACCTAAAATAACAACATTAAAAATGTTGTTCTATTTGGCTGCTAAAAACCCTAAATATATCTTTAACATCTTAATATTTCGGATAAGTTTAAATAGTTGTACTTATTTTTTCTCTTATTTAATTTTTCAGTTATGTCTTTAATCAAATAACAAGTATCTTAACTTTAACAAGACTGAACAAAATATATGAGCAAAGACAGAATTATGACTTAAGAAGACTTTTATCTGGTGTTGAAAGGCTTACAGATCATCTAATAGATTTTTCAGAAACGGAACCATCTTTTACTCTAGGTGCAGTACAGTGTCTTCCTCTTCCATCCACTGTGAGAGACAGTATCAGTTCGGCCATTGTGGGTGCTTGCAATAAAATAAAGGTATTTTTATTTGTTCATATAATACTTAGATAATTCTGTATTAGACATAGTTTACCAATATACTCCCTATCATCTTTTCCCAGTTATATATTAATTTGCTCTTTCGCCTGTATTATCAGTAGTTCAATACCCTCCAACTGAGATGGCCCCTGACTGCTGATTTTTTTATTGCAACTATTTAATTAACTGTTCGATACAGAGCTCCCTCAATTTTAATTATAGCACTGTTTAGATAGACAGAAGATCGAAGATAGAAAAGTTATACAAAAACTATAATGATTTTAATTTTGGTCTCTCCTTAATTTCCTTATTTTCCAGAAAATATTGTATAATAAAGAAAATTGAATGCCCTGAATATTCTGGTAAGATTTTATAATATCTGATATATTTATACCTAAAACTTTGAACAAAATTAATATTAGCCATGTCCTTAGGGCTAAGAATTTTTCCAGATACAATTTTGAGAGTGTATATATAATATTACTACTATTACATTTATTATTGGATCGAATATCACTTATATTGGATTGATACTCAGCACCGATTCAAGCTATTTCACCGCCTGTGTGCAGTTTTGCAATGTTACTCTTGTTAGAGGTGTCACGTGCCACCTTTTTCTTTTGACTGTTGTCTTAAGGCCTCAGGTTGTTTCACCTCCTGCATGATTGGCACCGGCTGATTACTCACTTGATTATATTAAAATAAAAAATAAGGTCTTAATATTTACAGTGTAATTGGTTTCATGTTACTAAGAAAAAGGTAATTGGAAACGATCAGACAAAAATCTTATATAACTTTTCTTCTAGGAGCACTTTGAAAAAAGTAAAGTCTACATTCCCTCCGAAGGATGGTATATCCCCTACACAATCCTCGCCTATCCAAATGTTACAGAAGTTTTGAAACATTTTATTAACATAGTTATTTTTATAACAAGTGTGGGAAGAAAATGGATGCAGAGGGTTACAGAATCGGGAAAAGGCAGTTTTGGTACCTGCTTGTGCTTTAGAATCTCTCCTCTCTGCAGTCCGTCTGTACTTGTTATGAACAACTTCTTTTCCACAAATGTTAGGAATCGTTTTATACATTGTTTCATACCTTTTTGGTACAGTTATTATTTTTTTTATTATGTGCTTCTTAGACTTTTTTCAGTTAATTTGCCTTTGGTACTCTTTTAAAGCAAGAATCCAGTTAGATTTATTGCTATGACACAAAAAGTCAAACAAACAACAGTTTTGCAAAAACTTGTTATATCTGTGAATAATGAAGATAATTTTAAATATGAGGGAAAACAATGAATCGGGGGATGAAAACTGAGTTCCCAAAGATAATCAATTTCATAATATAAGTGATTGTTGTATCAAAAGTAACAAAAATTAAATATGAGTACAGTTGTGGACAGTAGATATGGGGCAGCACTTGAATCCGATTTTTGTGATATTTTAGTGTTGTAATAGAGCCTGTGCTTTAGCGGCATGCAGTGTTGACGCTAGGTTGACACCAGGTGGATGTAAATAAAAGCCCACTTTAAATTGTACAAATTTTGATGCCTCATGTTCACTGACCACAACCGTACCAACATCTATATATTTGATTTTCCATGTTCTAGTATTTGTATGGGAATTGTCCGTTTCTTGTACACTATTTACATGCAGTAATGTTACATTCTGGCTGCATGGTTCATGACCTAAAGCCAAAAACAAACAAAAAATGTTACATTATTCCTAAAAATTTGGAATTTTTTTATTTCTTTTTCCAAAACTATGGGTTTTAGACCCCATGTTATGTAAGATTTTTATTATTATTTTCGTTCCCCACTACCAATTTTTTTTTATTACAGAAAATTAAATATACACTAGCTCTTTTTATTGAAATATCAATTAGCATCGTAATTTTATTTCATTAATTATTTAGTTTTGAAGCAAAGTAGTACACTTTTTCTATTTGATATTAAACAACTGACAACAAATTTATGAACTATGTACAGGTTCATTTAATGTTTATTTTTATTTGATTATTAGTATACGCATATTAGATTAAAAAACAGTGAATAGAAGAAATAATTTTAGAGCTGTGTGCTCTCGATAGGGTTAGGAATACATACCTGAAAAGATCCCACCCCATTTAGGAACGGAAATTCGCTTTTTTGTCGAACTTTTCTTCAAAGTTTGAATTTAAACATCCTTGCCCATGGCAATTAGATCACATTGTTGAGCAGGGCAAGCCAACCTTAACACAGCTGCATCGTTTTCCACAACCCTTTTTGCAGCTGCAAGATGCTAACTGAAGGGTGGAAATTGGTGCTGGTACCTCGGTAATATAAATATGTGCTAATATATTGCCCACTTTCTTCCAACCCCATTCTGTTGTTTCTAAGTTTTCTTCTCGCCGAGATTGAATATGATATATTATTATAGTCTTAATATTTTGAAGCTGTTTATATTTGACATCCTGTCGAGCTTTGCTAATGGCTATTAAATTCACCAAGCCTATTTCAATACGCACATTTTCACTTTCTTGAAGCGTCTTTTCAGAAATGAAACAATCACTATTGTCTTCATATCTACAGAAACACTTTCACGCATAGAATAGAATAGAAATAGAAAATTGATTGGTGCCAAGAAACAGAGTTTTACACAAGTCATCAAAGAAAGGAATTGCCAGTTTGAAAAATCATTATTATAAAAAATCTTCCATTTGGATATTAGATATTTTTTTGTTACATATTTAAAACTTTTAGAAGGCAACAATTTCACGGGGGATGGTAGCCGGTTAAATAACTTAGGACCACAATATGATATTCTCTATATGTGTGAAAGTCTATATAAATATTTGCTTTATGTCTTATATCATATGAGTTGAATTTCTTCACGAGTTACGTAATTTGGTAGACTATCTTTAACGTATATGAGACACTGTAAGATATATAGTGATGGTACCGTGAGAATTTTAATATCAATATAAGATTGTCTGCAATCTTCTCTATACCCTAGCTTATTTATAATTTGTACTGCCTTCCTTTGTAATCCAAAAACGCATTTCATGTTTGGAGCGTGGCCCCAAGCACGAATAGCACATGATATTTTTGATTGGATAAGTGCATGGTAAGTTATTAAGAGTACTTGCTTGGACACTATTAGGGACATATTTCTAATTGCATATATACAAGGAGTTGACTTATTACATGGTTTATCGTTGTGAAAGTTCCATGAGAGCTTAGGGTCAATATGTACCCCAAGAAATTTTACCTACTCTAGATTATTACTTGTTTCCAAATTACCTAAACTAAAAACATGATTTCTGTTTTAGTAGCATTTAAGTTTAATCGATTTGCGACAAACCAAGCAGAAACCCTTGACTGTGTCTGCTCCAATTGTAACTGCAGTTCATTGCAATTTTCATTTTTATTTATTGTGGTTGTGTCATCAGCGAACAGAATAAAGTCGGCTCTTGGGTCAGCATACACTAAATCAAGTCGTTGACATAGATTAGGAATAATACTGGCCCCAGTACTGACCCCTGTGGTACTCCATATTCTAATGTCCTTATCTGAGAAAGATTATTACCAGTTTCAACTAGTTGCGTGCATTAAGTTCAAACTTGCAACAGAAAATTTATAACAACTAAGTTTTTAAGTATACTAGAACAAACACAGTCTAAACCCTTGCTTAGATCGCAAAACAAAGCCCCTATGTAGCCTCCTGTCTCAAATCCAATGTTTATGACTTCGACTAATTTGTTGATAGCCATGGTGATTGAACGTGCCTTACGAAAACCATACTGATTTATATTAAACAGACTATTTCCTTCAAAAAAGGAACATATTCTGGATTTTAAGGCTTTTTCAAAAACTTTTGCTATAGTCGGAATGAGCGAAATTGGTCGGTAGTTATCAAGCAAATTTGTGGGACCTTTTTTTGTGTATTGGCACTACACAGGAAACTTTAGACATATACATATTTAAGTATATGTAGTAATAACGTATCTGCGTATCAACAATGTGCTCTTAATTGCCATGGGCAAGGATGTTTAAAATCCAAATTTGAAGAACAGTTCATCGATGAAGAACCTTCTAATGAGTAAAATTGGACAGAATTTTATTGGAATAGGCCTACAGGGAAACCATTTAAAAAAAGCACCGAGAGCTCTACCTCAAGGTTGGTGTGAAAACGATCTTTGTGGAAAAAAAGGAAAAATAAATAAAAATCACTTGCGTTAAAACCTGCTAGACATGCATCTTACAGAGAAATTCCGTTCTATAAATTAATTCTGGGGCATTTTTCTCGTTAAAATAACCGGTTTTGAGATATTCGCTGTGAAACTTTGTGTAAGATCGATTTTTGCGCTCCAAACTACCCCAGTTTGAACGCTGTTACTGCAAAATAGGTGAGGATAGGCTACAAGGCCAATAGGACATCTTTTATACAGAATTTAATGACAAATTTTTTATTTCCTATACTTTTTTCTCTTCCAACAAACAGTTTACAAGATAAAAGTGAAAACCAGCGTTAAGTCCCTGTTAGGAGTGGTTTTTTGCAAAAAAGGGACTTTCCGTTCCTGAATGGGGTGGGAACTTTTCGGCTATCTATTCCTAACGCTATCGAGAGTACGGATCTCAAATATTATTTCTTTATAAATTATTTCTTCAAAAATATCTAATTTGCGTGGACTATACGTACAATTATTATTTAAATATTCTTGCCCATGGCAACTATCAATTGTTTGGTTCAGTTTTTATAATGGACATTGATATTTTATTTTATTTTCACAGAATTTGGTGTTTGCCATATTGCTAGCCAATAATAAACTAATAACATTGGTTCGTATGAAGAAATACTGCCTACATCCAGCCGACTTGCATCTCATATTCAACTTAGTTCAGGCATCAGAAAGTTTTAAAAATTCTGAGAGTTGGACACCACTATGTTTACCACGATTCGATTCCAGTGGATTTCTATATGGTCATGTTTCCTATCTTTCGGAGGACTGTCAAGCATGTCTACTTCTTTTAACGGTTGAAAAGGATGTCTTCTTCACGTTAAGTGAGGCTAAACAACGGATTGTAGAGAAATTGCGAAGAGGAAATTGTTTAGAGGCGATAAATGAATCATTAAGTACGCAAGATGCAACTTGTTGTGGTGCAGGTTTTCCAGAGTTGAGGCATTATCTGTATAAATGTAAATCCACCGCGCAATTCTACCAGCCTGCTTTAAGTCCCCCATATACGCTGACCAAGCAGCACTTAATAGATATTTATAAGAGGGCACACCAGAGGCTGCATTGTAATACGAGACCTTTAAAATTGGTATTCGAAAGAAGCTCAAAAGAAGCTCTTTTAGCATGGGATACAAAAGGTTTTGAGTTATATGTAGTTTTTGAGCCGCTAGTAGATACTGCAAATGCCATTAGTTTAATAGGAAGTTTATTGAACTGGATCAAAAAAAGGGAGGATAAGTTATTCCACTTAAATGCACCCACTTTTTAAATATTTTGTTTTTGTATATACTATAAATATGTATATTTGTTATGAAGGATATATTTAATTTTAGGCCCATTAAAACATACAACTAAGGCACGACACTATTTTATTATATGATTTTATTTTACTTTAGTTGTAATGGTTTACATTAGAGTTGTTTTCAAGTGATTAAATATTCAAGTGGCGTATAGGAAAAATTGAAAACCCCAAGTTAGGGACGGGCAACGGCAAAATATATTTTTAAAATATTTCTATAACTTTTTGTCCAAAGTATTAAAAGATTTTAGAAATTCGGAAAATGATTTTAAAATTTAATTAAAACACCGTTTGGGTACCAGAAAAGATATTGCTAAGCACAACATTTTAAAATATTTAATTTTATATGATGAAAGTATTTATAAAATGTTTTATTAGCGATATAAGTAAATATTAGAATACACGCTTTCCAACAATTGTTCATTGAACTGGTTTCTTCTGGGTTTTGCCACAGTTATTAAGCTGTCAGCTTTCTCAGAAGCATTCCAAAGACCAATGTTGTGTTGTGTTCTCTTTTATTTAGCATGGCACTACTAACCTCTCTTTGACGCCTTCTGTATTAACCTTACAAAATAATGTATTACTTTTACCTTTTTCTTAAATTCAGTTTCACCTTTTTATTAGGTACTAAAGATTAATTCTCCCAGCTAATAATTTAGGTGCTTTTCGACATCGAACAGGTGACCACCAATTTCAATATGTGAAATACGACATAAATTCAATGTCGAATCTACCTAAATGGTGTTTTTTGATGCGTCGATTGGACATGGAAAACAAGTTGAATAGGTGTTATTTGATCTATTAGGTTAGGTCGCCAGACACCTTTTTGGTAAATCTCGATATCGAGAATACATTAAATTAACATAGCGGATTACTTATTTGCCACCTTTCATACTTTCTTTAAAACTGTTTTGTTTCGTCAAAAAGGTACAACAGTATACTTATATGGTTGATAATAATGTTACGTGTTTACAATCTTCAGTAAACACTCTGTAGGTTCAAATAACTTGCAACAAGAATCTTCACAAACCACTATTTTATTAATCACTTAAATTACAGTCACACAACTAATAATGACTTTAATATAAATTCACTATTTTTTAATCACAACTGTACTTTACTTTTAAATCACTTGTCAACTCTTATCTAACCAAAAACTGTCTCTGTATATCAGAACTGTACTGTGTACTCAACTGAACTATACCTCCATCTGCTGGATTCACCTCTTTATATACACATTTGGGATGTCTAGAATCTCATTGTAGAACCTTCCAGAATGTACTGGAATCCTCTACAGTTTTCTTAGGCACTACTAAATGGTGGTTCGCCAGTTGGCCCACAGATGGCGCCACCCTACTGGCCAGGGAGTAATTACACTCTTCTTTCTATTAGAGGGCAGCACAACAATAATAACTACTTATGGAACATTTTTATTTTTGACAATTGTTTAATTTGCACAGTTTATACGCAAGAATTTACTTGGGAATGATTTTTTTTTTTGTTGAAATGAGGCTTTGTACCTTGAAATATTACTAAGCCCCTTAAAAATACCTACTATTATAAAGAAAAAAATACCTATATAATCTAAAATTTTAATTTTCAATTTTTGAGTTGGTACCCTATTTTTTCCAGCTTACAATAATTCAATAACTCTCAATACGTTCAATGAATATTTATGAATTAAATTATTTTCAAAGACAAAGTTTCAATTTCCATGGCGAATTTCCAGCCGAATATTTTCGAATAAATATACTTTCTCATAATGTTACTTAATAGGAGACACAACTTAATTTCCACCAATATTTGTAACCCCTCATCTTTAGGGATTAGTGAAAAACAAGCTATTTTTGCTGCCTATTAAGTAATAAGTGTCTAATATTACCAATATTTATTCACCTAATTGTAACTATTTCACCTAATTACCTTTTTATACACCAATTGGTCCCCTATTTTAATGTATCTAACTAACACACATACACGTCTACATACAAACAACAACGCCCAGGTTATGTATAATAATGAGGCAACCGAACCTTTCCAAACCCTCACTGGAGTTAGGCAGGGATGTGTCCTGGCACCCCTACTTTTTAATTTGTTTACCACTGCTCTAACAATTATTGTTGACAACAAACTGACAGTCAGAGGAATAGGTCCCAGATACCGTTCTGATGGCGGTCTCTTTAACATAGGGCGCTTTAGAGCTTTCACGAAGACACGCACACGATTCATTTGTGATCTCCAGTATGCGGATGACTGTGCACTTTTAGCCTCTACGCCGGAAGAGCTTCAAGAACTTTTAGATGTGTATGCCCAGAGCTATGATTCCTTGGGACCTAAAATCAACATTGGAAAGACTAAGATTATGTCAACTCCTCATCAAGTGAACCAAATAGACATTACACTTAAAGGAAATTCTTTTGAAGTGGTGGATCAGTTCAGTTACTTACGCAACGTTGTTAATGACAAAGCAAACATGGACAGCGAGATTCGCAATAGAATTAACGCTGCATCTAGAGCACTCTGGGGACTTGGAGAGAGAGTATTTGACAACCACGACCTTGCTTTGTCAACGAAAATGACTGTCTACAGAGCAGTTGTCATTCCAATACTGCTATATGGATGTGAAAGCTGGGTCACTTACCGTCGTCATGTGAAAGAATTAGAACGTTTTCAGCAAAGACACCTCAGAAGTATGATGAAAATCCGTTGGTTCCATCACATATCAAACGTGGAAGTACTCAGGAGAGCAAACAGCCTTCCAATTGAGGTGCTTATTTCAAGAGCACGCCTAAGATGGGTAGGTCACGTTCATCGTATGCATGATAACCGACTTTCTAAATGTACACTTTATGGTGAAGAAGGCGTGGCGGTCAACGAAAGAGGTTCAAAGACGCTCTCCATGAAAATCTAAAATCCTGCGGTATTGCAGACGAGCAATGGGAACAACTTGCAGCGGACAGAACCGAATGGCGAGGGGTTGTGGCCAGCTATCAAGAAAATGTTGCTGCAGGAAGGCCGAATCCAAGACCTAACCAGGTCTATGTTTGTCCTGACTGCGGTCGACATGTGCTCTCCCGAATTGGCCTCTATAGCCATAGTCGTGTGCACCGTAGATGAATGGGAATTACAATAGACTACACACTTGTTTTTTATTACACACAATCTATCGACTGTAACATTTTTTTATACTCGAACTCGAATAAAGGCTAATAATAATAAAAAAAATATGTCGTTAATTCTACGTAAATCACTAACTTCACCTATTGGTTATTCTATAACCTAACAAGTCTAGTTTTGATCAATTTCATACTTGATAGGTTATTTCACCTATTAGATCTTACATGAAACCAAATTTATTTGGGGTTAGGTCTTTATTCGATTTTTAGTATTTATTTGTGCTCAGTGTTTTCCCTTAGTATACTGATTCCCATTGGACGTCAATCAGTAATATGAAATTGTAGAAATTCATTAGTAAAGCATTCAAATAAAAATCTTGCAAAAAACAGGTGAAGAAGCCTCTGGTTCAGAGAATAATTACATCGCCATATCCAATAGTCTTTCTGAGGCAAACGACGTCAATGTAACAACCAACCCAACTGAAGAGGACATTTACACTACGACTAATCTAGAGGAGACTACAACAAGTCCATGACCAAACACACCAAAAAACAGTGGTGGCTGGTGAAATATGAGCATGCCATCCATATCTTTGTTATATACTTCAAGGCATAACTATCTTGGACCCTCCCAGGTCTTATGTTTAAAATTTCAAATTTCCACAGACACACAGATGATGTGTCGATTCAAGCAAATGGTAAATGTTTTCTAGCTTAAAAAATCAAGAATTTGGAATTTTCATGAGTTAATTAATACTTTAAACATAAGGTAGAGGTACCTACATAACATAAAATACATAATCTTTAATCCAAAAGTTTTTTGCGTTTCTTTTTTCGTTCTTATATCAGAATATAGTTCCTTGATCAAAATTACGCAAAAAATCTTAATTGTAAAACACTTTGGAACCAATCATTTTACAAAAGATAGTTTAAAATAGTTGTTGCATGATCATTTGTGACCCGCTTATGATTAATATATCTAAATGTACTGGCTTCAATTTAAGCTCAAATGTCATAATTTGACAATCAAAACAGTTAATAAGATGTACAGAAGAGCATCATCTTAATTTTGAGAAATCTCAAAAATTATAGATTACAAAATGATTGGGCAACAACTATTTTAAAAGAAGTTTTTGTATAAACGGCTGGGTCCTGTGATGTTTTACAAAAAAGAATTTTTTTTTGATCAGGAACCATATTCCGTCACTAAAATTTAAAATAAAAACCAAAGAAAACAGTTTTTAATTTAAAAATGTGTTCCCCTCCCTCCTGGTTGAATTTCATTTCGGCAAATGCCATGAAACAGTCATCCTTAATGATACTAACATACCAAATTTCGTTACCATAGCACAAAGGGTAATAAGACAATATTTTTTGCCATGTGTGTCTATAGTATATACATCTAGTTGGTGTACATCTAACTTTAATTTTTGTGACATTGTCAGTTAGTTGTCATTATTTATTGCAAGTGTGCAAAAAACTAATAATATTTAGTTAAATCTGGAGTTATTGCTAAAGCAGAAGATGGATGGTCAATGAGACAAATTGCACTGCGTTATAATATTGACAAAAATTCGGTGTGTAACGTTTTAAGAAAGTGGAGAATAAACGGTACGATTAGTAGAAATCCTGGATCAGGGCGACGAAGGATATCAACTCAACAACAAGCTTTGCAATTGGTAAATGCTTTAGTAGAAAATCCATTTTACTCAGTTATTCTGGCTGCTGAAGAAATGGATTTTCCTGGATCGAATAGAACTGGTCGCCGGCGAGTAAGAGAATCGGAGTGACGCTGTCATGCAGCAGCACAGAATTACTTACTTAAAGCTGAGAAACTCGAGTAGGATTTGCGCTTGAATTTTTAGCGCATGATGTAAATTTTTGGAACAATGTAATCTTTACAGAAGAAAAAACTTTACAGTCAACACACAACGGTCGTATTCGTGTTTACCGCCCTCCGAATACTCGATTCGATGAGAAATATATATTTAATAATGACAAAAGTGGTAGATTTTCCGTCAATATTAGGGCTTAGATATCGGCACGTGGTCCTGCTGTTTTGTGGCATATTGAGGAACGATTTAATAGTGAAACGTATATTAGGATTTTAGACAAAATTATGCTCCCTTCTGTGTCACAATTATTTCCTAATAATGAGTTCATATTTCAACAAGACAATTGTTCTGTTCATACTGCTCATACCGTAACTAACTGGTTTCCAGATAACAACATCAATGTTCTTAACTGGCCCAGTCATAGACCAGATCTTAACCCTGTGGAAGAAGTATGGGGACTACTCGTCAGAAGTATCCAAAAAAGAAATGTGAGACCACGGAATGCCGAAGAATTACTGGAAATAGTAAATAATGCATGGGAAAATATTATTACTAATGATTATTGTATAAGGTTATTTAATTGTATGCCAAACAGACTTAAGAAGTTATAAATAGAAATGATGCAATAACGAAATATTAAAAGTTTCTTGTTAAGTAGGATATCCTTTGTCGTTTGATCCAGGATTTCTACTAATCGTACCATTTATTCTCCACTTTCTTAAAATGTTACACACTAAATTTTTGTTAATGTTATAACGCAGTGCAATTTATCTCATTAACCATCCATCATTTACTATAGCAATAACTACAGCATTAAAATAAAAAATAAATTAAAAGTGATATCTGTTTTATTTCGGCTTCTCATTACATATTCAAATAGAGATTTACATTAGAAAAAAAAAGTTATCCTATTTTTTCTGCTCACGACAGTACAATCGATTAGGCATGCAACCGTGTATTTTGGATAGGCAGCAATATTTTTGTAGGAGGGTTAGCCGTAAGTGTAAGAAAAACTGAGTTTCCGTGCCTGGGGTAATACCATTCGTCTGCCATCTTGAAAATAATAACGTAATTAGTTTTTTTGATTATCTTCTTAACCGCAACTCCTCAAAACATTTTTAATGCAATTCTTTACAACTTTTATAAATAACTTTTCAACGTAACATAACAAAGTCATGGGCATGAAACGAAAATATTATAGGTGGTGAAAATCTTTGAGGTACCTAACCTCAAAGTTTTGCTCTATTATTTTCAATTTTGTGATAATTCTTAACTTCTTTGTAGAGCATTTCTAAATCAATAATTTAACCTATTCACTTTTCTGTTGAGTTCATTTTTTTTTCTATATGAATACTGAGCCGTAAAACACTGTATTTAGAAAATATATTACACTACCCCAACGACAAATTATGTGTGAATATGTGGTATGATACTTTTACAGAAACGTGTGCCTAATAATATTTGTAAACTAAACATAACATGTCCCAGTAGCGTGGGTGATAGTCCAAGCAATGGAGGTTTTTGACTTGCAAAAGGCCAGACAGAAATGAAATTTGGTACGATGGTATACATAGGCCTCCTAATGGTACACCTAAGTTTGCGACCTGGGGGGTACCGCTCATGTTTATTACGAAGATCGACTGCAAACAATTCCCCAATATTTCTTTTATAAAAAAGTAATATTTTGTGAGTTTGATGATGCCTGAGTTGTAAGGTTTAGTTGTATACAACCAAAGATATGATTGTTTGAAGCATGCCGTGACGTACATAAATATGCGAATTTTTTAAATTATCCATCTAAGGTTGATATACATATTTATATATTTTTGTATAATCGACAAATATATTATATTTTTGCACACGAGATATAAAATATATTACTTTCAACTCGTTTCTACATCGCTCATGATGTATAGTTGATAGATGTGGTTTTTTTTTGTGGTATCCCCAATGGGCCTAATTCACAGTCGGAATCGAGGTATAATTCACCTTGTGTCGCTTACGATGATGCAAACCAGACTCACTTTCATTCTCATCATCTTCAGGCATCAATTCTGAAGTAGGGTCGGCAGAACCGTGCTGATCGAGATGTTCTGCACCGTCATTTTCGTCATCCAAAAGTTGGTCAGGAATGTTCTCATAGAACATCCCATTGCAGTGAAAACACAGCACCGAGCATTATAATTGGCACGTGTCAGAAGAGCCGTCACTGACACATTAGATTCAATATCACAACTCCATCTCTGACGGAGGCAAAATCAGAAATCGCTGGGAAACTAACTAGGAAGAATATCTAGAGAGCCTTGAAGTGGTAGTGGAACAGGTAAGTGAGCCTATAATAGGTGCTTACCAGGAAAACTGTGCGGAGAAAACAAGGAAAACTAGAGGTAAAACAATCTGGTGAAATAAACACCTAGAAGGCCTCAGGGCAGAGGTTAGAAGTCTATTTAATGAGGCCAAATCCAATCAAGATTGGGAGACCTAACAAAACCAAATTCATGCATTAAAAACCTAGTGAATGTATAGAAATATAGCTACTATGCATCTTCTTATTTTTTCATTTCATATTAATTTTTTAAAGATTTATAAAACCGTAAATCTAAATCTCCTAAAACAATTGATTGAAAAATGTCACATTTTATTTATTGTTCCATTTCAATATTCATATTAAGTTTATATCAAAATAATTTTTATGCACAAATTTATATTACTTTATCAAGCATAAATTTATTTAATAATTATCTTGAGCATAAAATTCAGGCATTTTATTATAATTTGAAATTGTTTTAAATTTATTAAACTGGTTCGCTGATTGTAAGTTTGAATCTTAAAATTTATATATGTACTTTAGTTTCTAATATAACACGACAGTATGAATTAAAAAAAAAAGCAAAGGATAAAATAATCTATTTTTTCATAAACAAAAATTAATATGAAAAATTACTTGTAATTAAATTGAAATAACAAATAATGTATCTTATCTTCTCTTTCTATCTTCATCCCTTTTTTTATCCCTTCTATCTCTATCTTTTTCTCTGCGATCTTTGTCCTTGTCTCGTCTTTCCTTATCTCGGTCTCTTTCACGATCCTTTTCCCTTTCTCTATCTCTTTCTTTGTCTTTTTTATGTCTTTCTCTTTCTCTACTTCTCTGCCTTTCTCTAGATTTACTTCGTTCTCTTTTACGTTCTCTTTTTTCTTTTTCTTTCTCTTTTGTTAAATCCTCTAGATCATATTTAGATTCATCTTCCATTTCAATGTCTTCATCTAAATCATCCTCTAATGCCGAAACTTTGGCTTCAATTTCATTGTTTTCTTCCAAAACAAAACGTTTTTGGATACGTGGTAGAATAACATCACATACCTGAAAATATAACGATATATTTATATATCTAATAAACATTTTTGTGGTAGGTCAAGGTAGGTACTTTAAAATTTGTTCCATATTCAGATTTATATTTGGCAAATAAAATGTGAATTTGAAAGAAAGCATTAGAAAATTTATTAGCATTATAAACATTAAAATATCTGCATTGGAATATACACATAATGGGTACTTCACAATATGTTGCACGCATTTTATGAAATATTACGAAAAGAGAAACACGTAGATAGACGATCAAGAATTTGAACTACAAAATATTTCATGTAAGTATTTTTTTAAAGTAACTGAACAACTTTTATTAGTAAAAATTACCTAAAAAGTATGACTTTCACTGCTTCCATACATTTTGGTATCGCAGATGGTTTGCATTTGAAGGGTTTTTTTGACCTCAAGTGAACCCTAATGTACACTATTTCTGAGGAAAATTTAGTTCAAGTCGAAATAATTGGATAAAAACTAAAAAAATCATAAAGATGTTGAATAGGACACGCTGGACATAAAATGTGCTTTAAGATACAGGTAAGTTATGAAAGTTGCCAAAACCTTTTAAGTCTTGTTTAAATCATAAGAAACTTAAGTTCTTGTTTCATTTCATTTTCTGCAAATAAAAATTTAGAGGAAAATTTTTGTTTTTTTTTATTTGAACATTAATTTTTTTCAAGCTTGGGTATTTGCATAATTTAATATTGAAATAAGAGTACGTGATCTCCTGGGTCATTAAGTCAACGTCTTCACATCGCGCTCAATACACAGAATTACAATGTTGCTGTAACATGCAGGACATTGACCGAATGATCCAATGGAGGACCCCACTGATACCATATATGCAATTACAAAAATTTATTCAGTCTCTTAAAATTAACTAACTACCAAAATTACAATTTCTAATATCGTTTAATAAAACTGGGGATATTTCAAATGACCTTGTTATGTCTAGAATAGATACAGATACAAGACAGTCGACAAGATACTCGGGCCCATAATATAGGAACATGTATATCTAGGCGTATACCTATCTGGGATAAATATAATCAAAGCAACGAAGATGTTTAAATCGTGTTTTACATATCAAGTAATGATATGCAGCAATAAGAAACTAGGTATAAAGTTAACAGGTAGATCTAGCAATAAGCACATTAAGTATATTTATTAGAATTTATCTTTGACTAAATTCATCAAATCGTGTGTAACTACTTTTATTATTACTATTTAGAGTAAGGTCCTGGTGAAGTTGAGCAGCTGAGATTCAAACTCAGGAGAGATAAAACAGCAACTGTCTCTCACACAACCATGGTCTAGCACACTGGTACCATCTCAGAGAAGCACAAAAAATGCCACTAAATCATACCCTAGCCATTCATTCAATCCCAGGACTATCCAGTCTCAAGCCTAGATCGCAAACGTTGAGCAAGTTAAAATTTTTCTGTTACTGCAGATATTTCTGTTATAGATAGTTACATATGTTCACAGTGCTGGCAGGTACAAAACACAAATCGACCCCTATAATAAAAAAGAAATACAAATAGCAATAATGTATCGAGTCGATACGATGCTAATAATTTTAGGTATATTAAATATCTTATGCAGCAATATTAGAATTTCGCCCGCTTATGAGAAAAATTGCAACAGTGTAAATTAAATCCGTTTCTTTTCAGCATATTATTTAGTCATTTCTCTGCTTTTCTGTTTTACATAGGCATCAATTAGTTTTGTACCTGCCAGTACTGTATATATTATGAATGCAATTGGTATCCGGAACTAGTTGAAGTTTCAAAGGAAGGTTAATACCACAAAATAACACATACGAGCAGACGAGCTACAGTTATACCTACTAAGAATCTATAGATATATATTAGAGAAATTTTGTTGTAATGCTGAAAGTATAAGAGTATAAATGCATAAGTCAAAAGCATTTGTTGATGTGTTTTTTAGGTGCTCAGCTGTGAATAGCTGTTCTAGCAGAACAATGTTCTGTCTTCCCAATACA
Source organism: Leptura quadrifasciata (assembly GCA_963675555.1). Lineage (NCBI taxonomy): Eukaryota > Metazoa > Arthropoda > Insecta > Coleoptera > Cerambycidae > Leptura > Leptura quadrifasciata. The sequence continues at coordinate 156,816,726 of OY776674.1, forward strand.
TAGGACGGCATATGTTATATTGTCTGCGATTATGTTAACTTACCCTTTCATCTCTTAATAGTTCGTCAATAAATTCGTCCATGTGGATCAGTTCGAATTGTGCCTGACGATTCTGCCTACGTAATTTCCTGTTATCGTTATACAGTGGTTCTAAGTACTTATAAGAGTCAAGAGAAGAACCGGTTAGTCTCATGTAGAACGCCCCTAAAGCTCTAACATATTTGAACTCTTCGTTCTTTATAAATTCCACTACAATGTCCTTTTCTGGTTGTATTTGTAACATTTTAAGGGTTAAACACAAAAATGGTGTAGGCTTAATATTACCACCAAAAACACCACCAATAAATCTAATTTCCATGGCTTTATCTACTAAAAGTTCTGCCGTAAGAGCAAAACATTCTTCTTTCCAATATTTTGAATCATAAATACGAGATCGAATTATCTTTTCCACTAAATACTGAGGATTGGTTCCATGAATTGATTTAGCATCTTTTACTGTCCGATTTGCCATTATGTTTGTTTAATGAATAATTTTAAGTTCAGAATATTTATAATTACTCAGATAAAGACATGGAGAACATGTTTCGGAATTATTAACTTGTTTACTTTACTTATACACACAATCACAACATCTAAACGGAGTGTTGCTACGAGTTCAAGGCGAAATTTCTGGCAATTGAGTGAAGTTGAAGTTTGGAACGGAAAGATTTACTGGCGGAATTTGATGACAAAATTTACTAATATATCCAATAGATGACGCCATGCGAACTCGGTTTAATGTCATTCGCAATTTGTACCATATAATATATGATACAAATTGAGAATGACATTAAACAACAATTTAAAAGTTATTGTTTAAATTTTCCGATTTCTGAGAGTTTCCCAATCTCTTATTCGTAGAAATGAGCCAAATTGATAAAAAGAATGAGGAATAATCCAAGTCAGTTCCTAATATATCCAATAGATGACGCCAGGCGTACTCGGTTTAAAGTCTTTCTTAACTTGCGTCATATATAACCTTTAAAAATGGCCAACTAACTAATAGGTAAAGGCCATAAACGTGGAAGAATAACATTTAAATAGTTTAAATTTCCCGATTTCCGAGAGTTTTCCAATCTCTTATCCGTAGAAATGAGCTATCGGTTTGCTGATAAAAATAATTACAGTAGTTGGTCATTAAATTGTTTTAAAACTTTTAAAGCGGAGCTGAAAAAAAGAGGTGCTAAAGAGTTCATGGAAAAAAAAGCTGATTTGGTTGAAAGGTATATAATTACATTTACGAACTTGTTGAATTTTTTTGTTTATAAATCCTCTTTTATTTTAGATTAATCAATTATGACAATATATTATTAATACGCTTGAAGATGAAGATATATAGATTACAATTTTAGAACATCAAATTTATCATATAGTCGTCGGAAACGGTCATTTTTAGAAAATAAATGTGCTACTGCGTTACAGAGCACTTTGGTACACAGCAACAAGTTTTCATTTTATATCCTAATTAAGTTTGTTTATTCAAAGACATATTTTTTCGTATTGACAATGACGGACAAACAACCGAGTACAGCTGGTGCACACTCTGGCGGATAAAATAAATTACCATTGAATCGTAATATTTGTAATGTTAAATTCTATTTTGCATGATTGCATATTGCATGAAATAATGCGCGCATGTCCACTCTTGGAACTTGGTTTCACGAGTTACTATGCTCCACAATACCCAAACGCTAAAAACATTGCAGCATGTCACTCCAAATGAAAAGTACCCTTGGAAAGTAAGGAGTTAAAAATATGCGCGCATGCCGAAATCTCAGCTTACTCCCACATTTGACCTGATTACTTACTTATTACGTTTCTTTTAGTTACCTTGTGCAAACTTGTCACTATATTTGCTGAAATGACACGGACACTCGTTGAAGCGCACTACAGATTAGTACTTTGAATTTAGTATCAATCTATATATATTTTACACTCTGTGATTAGTACAGCAACTGACTCGCTAGATGGTGCGGAAACTAAGCTTTGCCTCTGGCTACATTCGTTAGGAGGGTTTACCACGGTCGGATTGGTAAAAGCGTTCCGACCGCATGGTCCGACTTGATCAGCTGAGTGGTCGATGTAGTCACATTTTAAAGTCTGACTTGCGTGGTCATAACATATACTTATTAACTATATACAATGAGTTTCGTTCGTATCTTGATGCCAAGGAAAGCCTTATCGCTCTAACCTTCCAGAGTACTCGAGGTATGGTGCGCATGCCTTAGTAGCGGAATGCCGGCGCGAGAATGTGACAGTTTCACAAAATATCGAAGGTGAATAATCACAATCTAGTTAGAGAAGTTGTGTATGTTACAAGAGCGCGGTCCTCCGTCGTTGGTTTTGTGCAGTTAAAGCATGCGCGTCAAGTTCCAAATACTCCATAGAGGTAGAAAACTATCTTCTTCTCAAGCCTCAATTCCGTACAACGGGGGCTTATAGCCACTACCAGTATATAGTTAATAAGTATATGGGTCATAACTATTCGAAATATCCTTGCTAAAATGGCGTCTGTGATAAACGAAGAACAATTTACATTTGTGAAAATTACACATCATACTGGAGTAAAATTTAAGGTTCGATTGAGCGAATACGAAATTCAACGAGATAATCATAGTAAGCCGTGGAAAATGTTGATATGTCATAAATGAAATACCAGTTTTTGAGGTTAAGGTTAATGTCTAAGTTTATTATTGTTTATGGAGATCGAAAAAATACTTCAAATCCTCTGACGCGTTCGACTACAGTGGGCGGACCTCATAAGTCAGCCATCGAATGTAGCCTCTATCTAATCCTCTTTGCCACAGAGTACCATAGTTCAGAGTTCTCTCTCAGTTGCTAATAATTTAATAGCTGGAAACACTAAACTTACTTATTAGTAATTGCTGACAGATTTTATGTTATTCGTTATGACTTATGACAGGAAAACCTACAAAAATATGGCGGCTTGGCATTTTGGCGGAGAGATACGTCTCTGGGTGATACTCTGTGGAACCATATGGACCAGAGAGTTGGAATAGACACTCTCTGCCACGGACTAGCTGATCTGTGATAGAAGACAGAACACCATGCAACTTCACACTTGGCAACGGAACGATTACCGGCAGAACTTGATTGCATTCCTGACATTTCCTGGTAAAATTTATATATTGTATTCCTTGCAATTCCTGGCAATTTTATGATTGTTTATTATTTTGGTGCATATGACTGGTTCTCCAGTGTTAATAATTAGCTCGTATACAGTTTTTGTTAGATTTTGTATCTGCCGAAAATCTTTGAATGATACACTATACCTACCAATACGCGATTGCAAACGAGATTTAGTCGAAGCCGTTGTAAAGAGGCACGATACAATTAGTACAATCAAATTGTACTTTGACCTGGACAAAATTGCACACTCGAATTTGTCATGCTCAATGTTATTAGAACTATTTAGAAGGTCTAATACAAGAAAGGTGACCTCCCCCCTCTTTTGCTTCAGCCGCCATCTTGAAAAATTTTCGAATCGTTTTATCTCGTGTTCTATTGGTCACACGGAAAAAGTTATTGAACAAAAAATGTTGTAAATAAAATTTTACATATTTTCGGTAATTGCCGCGATGCCGAGAAGTTAATATTTCAAGCGGTAGAGGGCGCCGAAATTACCAAAAAACGTTTTTAACAGTTTTAAATTTAACTGGAAATCTGAAATCAATAGAATCGAATTTACTTGGGTATGTGTGTATGGTTAACATTTTCACCTAAACAACGTTCACAACACTGAGTTCAAAAAACTGTTTTTGGCAACTTCGGCATCGCGGCACTTACTGAAAATATATAGAATTTTATTTACAACATTTCTTGTTCAATAATTTTTCCGTGCGACCAATAGAACACGAGATAAAACGATTCAAAAAATGTTCAAGATGGCGGTTGAAGCAAAAGAGGGGAGAGGTCACCTTTTTTGTTTTAGACGAGGTCCTGATACCACTGAGCATGACAAATTCGAGTGTGCAGTTTTTTCCAGGTCATGGGACATTTTTGGTACATTTTTACTGTACCTACTAAATATGTCATATCTAGTGGTGGTATCGTGAATTGACATTCTTAAAACCCATCAAAGTAATCTTGATTCGTGTTCTGTTAATAAAAAAAAGGAACAAATGTTGGGAGTTACTTGCAAATCGACATACCTGAGAATGTTATTCCTAGCAAACTTCTGTCTAAATGAGTAATATAGAAGTATGCGATGTAAAGCAATGACAGGCGCAGTTAGTACTTGGATTGGTGACCATTCCAACGGAAACCGCGTTCTCGCCTCACACATCTTCCAGCGGCTTGTATATCAGTGTATGCGCGGAAGCTATACAACCTTAGGCGAGGGTTGTATAGGAGATATACCATCCTTCGGAGGGGATGTAAAGCCGTCGGTCCCTTGTCTATTAAATGTTAGGCAAGTAAAAGATCCCTACTCTTCTTAAGGGAAGAGGTTCGGCAAAGTTCCTGGTTGGGGGTAGCTCGTCTACAGGCGTCGGTGTTAGGCCTCAGTAGCGGAAATAGTCCGACGTTAAATAAATGTATAAAAAAAAAAAGTAATATAGAAGACGTAAGAGTACGCGAGGATTATAAACATAACTTTATTTGTTTATAATCCTTAGTAAAATGGTAGGTACACGTACATATAATCTATAAACACAGATAATACCACACCACTTGTTGAGTTCGGCTTGTTCACAGAGTATTAGAGTGGATTTTAATTACATGATCATAGTGCAAATATACCAAATTGTATTTATTCGAATCCAGAATACTCGGAAGAAAATACTTTCCCGCCTGACCTATATCTACGACCTCGCTTTATTTCTAATTTCTTCCTAAATTCTTGTGACTATTTCTACAGGGTGATTTACCTAAACATGCGGAAAATTATTCAGTGGGTTGTCCCCACCAAAAGGAGTTAAAAAAATTAATAAATAAAAAAAATTGCAAAAAAAATTACCTAATTTTTTTTGTAGAAGTGCGCCGCCTATGACTAACCAGTTTGACGTAATACAGTGCAACGAAATCACTTCCTTTCTTATGTGGTATGGGTAAAAACGATTCTCGCGAATAGGATACTTATTGAAGGGGCAAGTAGACAATTTTTTTATTATTATTTTAATAACATCTACACATAAAAACAGGTGACACGTATTTTTTATTTTATTTTTTTAACAATGCCTTAAAGTAGAAAAAAGCCATGAAGTTTAAACTATGTTTAAATGGTTAGATATTGCCGTGAATGTTCGGGCTATTCTATTGGCTATGACGTAATAGCGCAATCGGCAGAGAAACGACCGCTAGTAGAAGGGCGGAGCCAACAAAATTTTGCACAACGTATGAGTGGCTCTGTCGGCGTTATATTGAATGCGCACGCATGTTACGCTATAACGTCACAAGATAACCGGCGAACTGTCTTATTTTAAATCCACTCTAATCTTAAGCATATTCATTTTACAATAAAACCAATAATAGTGGTAAACTTACCTTGAAATTATGTTTATAACATATTGAAGAGTCAACCTAAAATGCTATATTATTATGTTTGTCATTTTCGATATTGTCTACTAGCCCATTCCAGAACTTCTTCGTCTACTTCAACAGGACGATTTACTACACGTTCTCTGTCGCCTGGTAAGCAAAACCCGGTGTCACGAACTCGCTGCACTGCACTTAAATCTTTTCTCTCATTAGGCTTGCGCCTATGGGGAAAATTTCTCCCGTATTTTCGTACAGCCCCTGCAAGACTTTCATTCGTTGCACCATAGGTTAATATCATGTCACAGTACTCTTGCGACGTGAACTCTGGCATAATCGATATTTGCGAATACAGTTTGAATTTTAACAAAAATGGGAAATGCTGTAAACTGAAGTGGAAGAGTCACTGAACTGAACAGTGAACGCGTGGCGCACTGACCTTAGACAACTAAGACAGCTGATATTATTACCTGCTAAACAAACAAGCGACACGTTTGTGAACGCGTCGAGATAGCATAACTCACCCGTTCAGAAGCGTATCTTTGTAGGTTTCAATGTAAAAAAATATAATAAATTACCTCGGATCGCTTTAAAATTTTACAGAGGCTTTCCCACGTAACAGGCCATTTTATTTTCCGCATGTTTACATAAATCACCCTGTATAAATATCATGAAATCATGAATGTTTAAGATTTTGCTACAATATATACAAAGAAATCACAATGGCATACCACTATCATTGAATCGTAATGTTAAATTCTATTTTGCATGAATGCACATGTCCATACTTGGATCCACGAGGTGGTATAAAGAGTGATAACTCTTGTTACTACGCTATTTATTCAAATATTAAGTACTTATAGAATTTTCGAATAAGAAACTGCATCGACAAGTTATGTTTAAAATTTCCCAAAAGAACACCATCGGCGGCTCCAAGAAGGCTCCCCTCAAGAAATGTACGTAATTTAAAAAATATTTCAAACAAAATCTTTTTAATATTTGGAATTGTACCGAAACGCCCTTTGCAAATTTCTCGTCAGATTAAACGTTGCTAAGAAAAATTACTTGTAAATTAATTTTACGTTCTACCAGAACGGTTTAGAAAACTACAAACATGCCTATTCAAAACAGATGATAAAGTACTATCGATGTGTATATCCGAGACCAACTTTTCTTTCAATTTTTAGTTTTTTTGCGTGAAAATGGATAATAGCTTGTATGTGGGAAAACGCACTATTTCCCTTCGCCTCGTTCTGCAATATGCAGAAGCGCAAGGAATGCTGTTATTATCCTATTTGTTACGTAAATAGCTATTTAGGATAAATCATTCAATGGATTTATACCTCAATGACATAACTCTTAAGACATATTCGCATATTTTGATGCTAGTGAGTAGGTAATAATAGTACACCGGATAAACAACTTCCAAGACAATTAGGAGATTAAAATTCTAATGTAAGAATTTTAATTAATATTCCATATTCTTAGCAGTTACCTTCGACGATCATTAATATAAATAAACTAATTGAAATATGTTTTATTTCATGAATCTCTGCTCGTTGGTGTAAGTCAACGAATATGATGTGTTTTCTTGTGGTTTTGACATTCATCTTATTCGTCGGTAAGTCTGTTAACATAGATAATACAAGTTTGTCATATTATCAATACATTAGTCATGTTCAACAATCTATAAAATTTACGTGGGGATGATTGTAAATTATTATCTCTCTTTAGGTACTTATATGATTTCACGTTTAACATATACTTTTGAAAAATTGCCTGAAATGCTCCTTCCTGTTTAAGGAGATAACCCCACACTGGGGCGTATTTTGTCAACAAAATTTGAATACTTCAGAAAAAAAAATTGGCATAAAATTACTCATGCTACATACAGAGTGTCCCAATAGTGCGTCAAACTCCAATATCGGCCATATTAGAATGCTTTGGAATTTTTTTTTTTTTATAGAAGTGGTATAGTGTGAAAAGGCGCACATTTTAAAAATATTTTGCTCCTTAACATAGCCCCATAAAAATAAGTATATTTTAGTCAAATCAAGGCTTCTGGCAGGTCAACTATGAAGTTCTCCTCTTCCTATCCAACTATTTGGAAAGGCGTCGTTTAAATGTTTGTGAATAGCTGCAGTGTGGTGCACAGTTGCTCCATCACGGAGATACCACATTCTCTCCCTAATATCCCTGGGGACATCTTCCAGTAATTCTTCCAAGCTGTCTTGCAAAAATTACAAATAAATTTTAGAATTCACACGTCCATCAAAAAATGTGGTCCTATTAGATAATCATAACAATTCCTCCCCAAACATTCACTGGCCATCTTGTTTGGCTATTTGTTCCATAGTGGCGTAACCAGAGAGGGGCCGAGGGGGCCTTGCCCCCCCCCCTCATCAAAAACGGGAAGAAATTTTTGGGTAAGATTTAACCGCGCATTATTTTAAATATCTTAAATATCTTGAGCATTAGATCCAATTAACTTGCACATTGAAATTTTGCATATTGTAACATAAGTTTAACTTGAAGTTTAAACGTAGGAAGTTTTATAGGTGCTTGTTACTGTGACAGACTAGTTTAGTTTTTACGCCAGATGGTACTGGTATATCTGCTATTTCATCGGTTCATCAGAGCTACTGATAGACAAAATGATAACAGAATCCAGGTGGTCCAAGTGTCAGCATTTTTATATTTTTTACAATAGAGGTTAAGTTCTCCTTTTGTGTTATGCATGGCATGAGTTAGTACAATCAGAATCTTAATCTAAATGAACTCATCCCAATATTCAAAATGAGTAGGTTTTGCTCAAAAGACTCTCAAATGGCGCGGTGCTTCTACAATTTGAATAAAGTCCTCATCTTCGTCAATTATTAATTCCTCAAAAGCATCAAATAAATCCATTTTGTATTTCTGTTTTTGTGTGAACAAGTTGGGTTAAGTTGAAAACTTCAACACGTCAGTCAAACAGCTGGTCTGTGACAGCCATATTACTCAAAATCTCAAACTGCGCATGATTAAATCTTCAGATTGAAGTTTAAACTATACCCTATCCACCGATTGATGGTTAAACCTGATTTGGCGATCAACGAGACGTATAAAACGCTCATTTATGATAAACTCCAGTTTAACCAACACCCGAAGTTTAAACAGAACGTATAAAACCGCCCGTTAGCCTACTCAAATTTGTTTTACTTGTAAGTTTTATATTTTATTTATTGCTGTAGAATTTTTATTTTGTTATTTCGTTTATACGAACGTTATGTTTTGATAAATAAAAGTTTTCATTTTATTTCTAATTCTTACTTTTATTAACATTGAATTGGTTTCCACGTATACCAAACCAAAACAGTGAACACTATACTTTGCTTTAGGTGATTAAAATCCATCACCAGAAGCTTAAATCATCTTTCAGTTAGTTTTATCACTTGGCTTTGCCCCCCCCCCCCCTCAATTCAGTGCTGGTTACGCCACTTGCGTGAGATGTAAGGATTTGTTGTGTTGTAATAACCAAAGTTATGACGATTAACATGTCCATTTTTATATTTTATCAATTGACAAAATTGCATTCGGTTTTCATAATCCCTATCAATCAGTCCCTGCATTAGTTGAACGTGGTAGGGATGAAATTTGTTTTTTTTTTTTGTATTCGATGGACTGAAGATCGGCTTATATCGTTTTCTCTTGCCAATTCTCTTATACTGCGATGAGCATCTTCAATCACGCTCAAAAGTATGACTGTTTCGTTTTCTTCATTTACTACATTTTTGTTCGCTCCTTTTTCTCATATTCTACTTTCCCCGTATTGCCCGTATTCGAGCTGATAGCAAACAATTTTTGTCATTCGCACCCAGAACATAAACAATTTCGACCATTTCAACTTATAACTTAAAGTAGATATAAATACTTTGTCACAATAGTTAATAATTAAACGTCAATAAGATAACTTTCAATTATACTCACTGTATGTCTCATGGCTACTAGATCAGTTCGAAATGAAAAGTATTATAATTTAAGAGCGCTCCGGATAGAAATCGGCAAGACGCTTCGATATACTCTCATATAAATCATTATTTTAAAAAACGGGTTTCACTAAAAGAAATTAAAAACGTGTTACAATGTGGGATGATGAGAGAAAAAGTATATATAAAAAATATAATTTTTTTCTCCTATTTTCGATTTGCAAAAATCATTTTTATCATCCCACATAGTTATTATTAAAATAAACATTTTCCCTTTTGTAGAACTAAAATAAAATTAGCAATAATGTCCTCAGGAATAAACATAGATTTAAAGATTAGGTATAATAAATTTGTACAATATCATATTCTATTACATCTCTATCTCTCTCTTTCCAAGCACACCGTACATTCGGCTGCGTCATTTTATTGACGTGACGTCATTTACAATTAAAATTGGGAGCATGGATGACTAATACGCTCCGGAGAGCTCTTAACGGTTTTTAATATGTGTGTATGTACAGTTGATTTAAAAAAAAACTGACACAACTCTTGTAATCGAAAATCTTAATAGTTTTGTATGTGTGCATATGTCTGTAAATAGGGCTGGCCAAGTATGTCGGGAGGGGGGTGGAGAAGAGGTGATTTACCCCGGACCTGGGTTTTTTGGAGAAGACCGGTTTTCTTAGTGTTTTTAAACTTATTAAACATTTCTTTTTAATTAATGAAATTTTAAAAAATAATTAGAAAATAACTTTTTCAAAATATTTTCAAGCCTGCCACATTATTGTTTAAAAAAATATTTGTTACGGATAATTCTACTAATGGTTGTAATTAAAATACTAACTGAATAATGATAATTCTATTTTTAAAATAAGAACACAAAAATACCACTTGAGATAAAAAAAAATGTAAATAATGCAAACTGAACATAAAAATACAATAAAAAATAAAATAAATGAACTTCAACTGCGTAATACAGAATTAACTAATATTTTGTCATTGCTCCATTAGCATCTAAAACTGCCTGAAGTCTTGCAGGCATGGACAAAATCAGATTTCTTGCAAGGTCAAATTCTTGCGACAAGTTCTCCCAAGCGTCTTCAATTATCCCTTCCAATTCTTGGGCATTATTTGGATGGTTATTTAATTTTCTTATATGTTTCACCATTAGTCCCCAAACATTTTCAATTGGATTTAAATCCGGACTTTTAGATGGCCACGGTATCAACTCTATATTTTTGTTAAGAAACCATTGCCTGACACAATGGGCCATATGTATGGAGCAGTTGTCTTGTTGGAAAATAAAATTATTTTCCGGAAACACCTCTATTCTGACGGCAAGATAATATTGTCTAATATTTCAATATATTTAATGGAATTGAGATGACCACCACTGTTCCAACACACACCTAACCCATTTAGGCTCATCCAAGCCCAGACATTGACTGAAAACCTCCCTGATATTTGTGGATCAAAAGTATATTTTTCGTCGTATCTAGTGGAAGGAGGCCTATATACGTGAACATGTCCATCGTTACAGGATTTAAAAATCTTTTCGTCAGAAAAGAAAACTTGTCCCCAGAGGTTTTCATCATTGATTATATAGTTCAGTGCAAAAATAATCCTACCCTGCTTCTTTTCTTCTGAAAGTTTGTATTTTTTAGCCGCTGAACAACTCTTCAATTCGCTTCCTAGTTTTATTCTTTTGCAAGCAGTAGGTATCGAAGCAGGGAAATTTGTCTCTGAAATTGCATTTACTGCAGTCTGAAAAGGGTTTTCTCTTAGGTAATTTATAAGATAAGATCTTCTTGATTATTGCTCTTTCTGGGCCTACCGGAACCAACTTTATGGTTATGGTTTGGTTAGTTTCCCATTGTTTTTTAACACCTATTATCGTGGTTTTACTCACATTGCATTCAGCAGCAAGTCTTCTTATGGACCAACCATCTTCAATTTTAGAAACAATTCGAAGTTTTTGAATATCTGTTAGATGTCGAACCATTTTTAATAATGACGCCACTGATTAACGTCAAAGTGACATTTGTAAGATTATTAATATCAATCAAAGAACGAATGATTTACATAGCTAAAAGAAAGTGTACCAGTTTTTTTTTAAATCAACTGTACCGCCAAAGCGAGTATTTTTTTAATGAAATAAACGGCTCTGTAAATATCGATTTTAGGTACAGGACATTATTCACAAAAGTCGTAGAGAATAAACGTGGCAATTCAAAAATACAATAATACACAAAGCGTTCTATTTAAAAAAATTGAGAAAATTCTTTGAAATGTCCTGAATTAGCGCTGGTATAAAATACACCCTGTACATAATCAATATTTGATTACTGTATCGTTGTAGTACATCCCTTGTCTAGATAATTGCAAAATAAATCTTCTTAATTAATAGTAATACACACACAGTGAATTAATTTTTTAAACCTTGTTCCGATCAAAATTTTCATATTTTTTCGAATAACTCGGCAACGCCACGTTAAAAACACAAAATCCGGAGGTCGTTGGAACGTTAATTGTGCGCTGAATTCATAAATGTACAAATATATAGGGTGTTCCATTTAAAAAAACGACCTCAAAGATGCTCCGTTGTAGCGAATTTCCCTGTATATTTCAAACATTTTTAAAATGTGAACCTTTTGACACCATACCACTTCCATAAAAAAATAATTTTCCAAAGCCTTCTAATATGGACTTTGATGCACTATTGGGATACCCTTTAGGTACTATAATACAATAATATGTGATCAACTGATATTCAAATCATGTCATCGCTTCGAAGTTTGAAACATAGCCACGAAGACAGCCTGTATTCAAATTGTTTGTTCTTAACAAAAAATCTTAGATAGTTTTTGCTACATATCAATTTAAAATATGTATGTCTCGTTTTAGTCTTGTTCTGACTGGTGTTGGTCAAAGAATGCGAGATGTGTATTTTTTTAATTTTATCACTTACCTGCTTATTTGTCGGTGAGTTTACATAAAAATAGTACAGTATACATTGTGCCCCAAATTAGGGGTGCATCTCTGTTATTATTAGAGATAAACGGTTAAATGGAGACTTTTTTTTGAAGAATTTTGTGACAGTTTCGATGTGGTTTTTAGATTTGGCCTAGCTATACAGGATGTAACGCAACTTATCCAACAAATTTTAACCATACATGCACCTTTAAATAAGAAGTCGGTTTCTCGAAAAAAAAGTAATAAAAGTCCAACACAGAAAAAGATACAAATTGTTTAAGTTACAAATTAATGAAAATTTGTCAATGTCTTGGTCACTGATGAAGCTATTTTGACGCGTAATGGTATAACTAATCTACATAATATGCACGTTTGGACTATAGTGAGAATCCTCATCCAGTAGTTCGGAATCACTTTGAACATAGATGAACGCCTAATTGGTCCATTCATATTGCCAAATCAGATGGATGGTCAGCAATATCTGCAGTTTCTCCGCAATGATCATCCTGGTCTTCTTAAAGATGTGCCCTTGGAGGTCCGAAGTCGGATGTGGTTTTTACATGATGGTGCGCCCTCAAATTATCGTTTAGGAGTCCGAGGTTACTTGACCCAATTAAACGGAATACGTTGGATCGGACGGGGTGGACCTTGTAGCTTGGCCTCCACGGTCCCCGGATCTAAATCCTCTTGACTTCCTTTTGGGGGGATATTTAACAAATGAAGTCTACCAAACCGAAGTTGACAATATCGATGTATTACGTGAACGTATCACAACAGCTGGCCATAATCTGCATCTTCGGGAACAGCAGGAAGGGAGAACACTTCAGCTAGTGTGATAAAATTGGATTAGACTGGTTCAGGTGTGCTTGAATGTCAATGGACAGAACTTTCAACAGCTTTATTTGCAATTTTAACAATTCGTATCTTTTTTTGTGTTGGACTTTTATTATAATTTTTTAAAAAAATCGCCTTCTTATTTAAAGGTGCATGTATGGTTAAAAATTTTCGGGAAAGTTGCGTTACACCCTGTATATATTTTCAATAAACTGAAAAGGTGCATTTTAAAAAACTTCCCGTACTTTAATAGGTACATTCTTAGAACACTTTTTTAATCTGCCTTCGTTGACGTTACCAAAAAATTTCTACCGTCTTTTGTTTCTCAGTTAATGCCACTAACTTTGTTTTTATTAGGGACGCCATATTTGATATTTTGTATGTTCAATAGTGCTCTTAATTCCCCTTTCAATGATGTATCACAATATCAGGAAAAAAAATTTACTGGTGTAAAATATGAAAAAATTAAGTTTTCTAAGTAGGCTATGAAGAAAACTTATTAAAATAATCCGATTTACTAATGCGAAGATGATATTTGTTGTAGATGTGCGATGTGACATCGAAGATCGCCTGAAATCAGATTTTTTTAATATCTACAAAAATGTTGCAATTGAAACAAGAGAAATTCAAGATAAACCTGTAACTCCTGATAACGTCACTTACTACTTGTATACAAAAAATCATCCTGACGATTATATTAAACTAAACGATGAAAATTTTAATTTACTGACAAACAAAAAAATTGTGTTTCTTATCCATGGTTGGACTGGTAGCAGAGAGAATCCGTGGTATGAAGATTTAAAAGATGCATTTCTGTTAACTTACAAAGACTATTCTGTTATTCAAGTAGATTGGAAAGAACCTGCTGATCAGTTATATTACGTATCTTCCATCAATACATATGATGTTGGTAAGTTTTACTAAAAATATTAGCATTTTAAACATTACAATTACGCGAGTGTTATTTGTCTTTATCAAAATTATACTGGAAATGTAATAGTTTTCATTTTATTTGATTAAGTATTTATAGTGACCATGTGGATTTAATACAATTTATTATGTTCGTTAATCATCTATTGTGAAGCAATGAAATGACATGCACAAAAAGTGTATACCGAAGTACACTTCTAACACATTATTTTTACACTTCCAGAACACTCATTCTTGGCAGTGTATGTTTTTATTTGAAAGTTTGAGGTTTGTAGCTATTTTCCACCCCCTTCTCTATTCGGTGCAATATTTAAAAAAACTGGCGGAATAGGAAACCTTAAGATCCTTGACGTTATCGGAGTCTTACACATATTCACCCTCATTCAGTTGTTTATGCAAATTAAGAAAAGTTATTTGATATCAAAATAAAAAAATAATAATCTAGGTTTCGATGGAATTATTTTTAGCTTTTTATATTACATTTTCTTAAATTCTTTATACCGAGTGACAACGAGATTAGTCCCGTTCCAATTTCTAGGTTGATTTTAGGAATACAATTTTGAAATTTTGGCATATCATTTGTGACACAAAAAGCCACATTTTGCACTTATTAAGTTAAAAATATCACTTCCGGTCCAACTGGAAGTAGCAATAACTTTTGATTTTTAAACAGCAACCTATATATATATTTACATATTTAGATTCCACGTGAAATTCTCGTTAGAGCGAGGTATCAGAAGTAGTTATTTAAAACATAATATTTTTAGTCGCAAACTCGTCTATAAAATCCTTATTTTACTATAAGGAACGTAACCAAACTGCAACCAACAGCTACTCTCCGAGCTATGCGCCCCGCCGAGCGCTGAATTGCAAGTTACAAGCCTGGCGCGTTGAGTGTAATAATTGCATATTACCATCAAAAGGCTAATGCTACGATTGTAACAAACACCAGCCGAAAGACTGATCCTACTTAAAGGAGCTCTCTTGCCAGCCGTCACACACCACTTGCAGACTGCAGTATCGAGCTGTTGGCTTTCGTCAGTGCAAGGTAGGCATGTGACGACCGGCACGAGGATCCTTTGACCGTTTGGTACATCCCGGTATTTTTACAATACCGACATGTAAAATAGTCAGCAGGCGCCAGGGCTGAATTGCAAGTTACAAGCCTGGCTTGAGAGAGCTCCTTTAAGTAGGATCAGTCTTTCGGCTGGTGTTTGTTGCAATCGAAGCATTAGCGTTTTGTTGGTAATATGCGATTATTACACTTAACGCGCCAGGCTTGTAACTTGCAATTCAGCGCTCGGCGGGGCACATGGCCCGGAGAGTAGCTGTTGGTTGCAGTCTGGTTACGTTTCTTATAGTAAAATAAGGGTTTTATAGAGGAGTTTACGACTAAAAATATTATGTTTTAATATTCCCTCCTCTAAAAGCACATTTGAACTATGCTAAGCCCAGTCAGGCTATTTATTTTTCGATTGCAACAGACACTGGACCGCTAGATGGCGCCTGCTGACTTTTTTACATGTCTCTATTGTAAAAATACCGGGATGTACCAAATGGTCAAAGGATCTTCTTTCCTATTATTTGGGTTTTCTACCACATGTACTATTATCCTCTTCAAAACAAATCACCGAATCTACAAAATAATAGAATTATTGGAAAAAAACCTCTGCGCCCGTGACGTTTACGCCAAAGGAAAAGTCAGAGGTTATGTTTTGCAAATAATATAAATCGGAATAAACACAAAAATAATGTATTTTGCTGACGTTTCGGAAAGTAATCTCTTTCCGTTTTCAAAGCTATTTTTTGAAGAACTCTTATTTTGCTGTGTATGTCAAATACACAGCTTTAAGATTCTGTTTATGTTATTTCCATAGATACTTACTACTTACACAGAACATAGAACTGATGATATTTTTTTTTTAGATAATGTTGAGTTTGTTAAGTTCTTCTTTTAACATTGGTAGCCAGGTTGTACAAATATCTACAGAACAATTCGATACGCACTTATCTTCATTTAATAAGATTATTGCTGATTCTTTAATTTTTCTTTTTTTGGTATCTGTTTCTTTTGTTAAAATTTTTGCCGAGTCCCAGTTTATTCTATGTCCGTTTTCCCAAGCATGTTCACAAATCTTTGATTTCTGAATTTCATTCTTTCTAATGTAATTCTTGTGCTCATCCAACCTCACACTGAAAGGTCTGGATGACTCACCCACATAACATTTATCACATTCGCACGGGATATTGTAAATACAGTTTTTTGAATTCTGCTCCCTGTTTATCGGTTTTGTTTTTGTTAAAATAGATCTTAAAGTGTTCCCCGTTTGAAATATCGTCCTAACATCAAATTTGTCACCTATACGGCGTAGCTTTTCCGATAGTCCGTATACATAAGGAATTATTGCTGTATAATGACGTTCAGGTTTTTGTCGTACCTGATTGTCCCTATTTTCAACATTTATGAAAACTCTATCAACAAAGGCTTCAGGATATTGATTTTGTACTAGAACCTCTTTGATAAATTTTTTCTCGTTATTTAATATTTCATTATTAGATGAAATTATTTTGGCCCTATCGTATAAACATTTTACAACACCCCTTTTAACATTTATTGACTGATTTGAGTTAAAATTTAGATATCTATTAGTATGTGTTGGTTTTCTATAAACGCTTGTTTCAATTGTATTATCTATCCTTCTAATTAAAACATCTAAAAATGGTAGTTCATTCCTACTTTCTACTTCTAATGTGAATTTAATAGACGGTTCCTTACTATTTATATTTTCTAAAAAACTATCTAGTAAATCAACACCATGAGGCCAAATTGCAAAGATGTCGTCAACATATCTCCACCAGACAACCGGTTTGTTTATACAATTTTGAACATGTGTGTTCTCAAAGTTCTCCATAAATATGTTGCTTAAAATTGGTGATAATGCAGACCCCATAGCCATACCAAAATCCTGCTGATAGAACTCATTGTCCAATTGAAAATAGGTTGTTTTTATACACAGTGTTAAGAGTTCCATTATGCTATTTACACTTAATTTAGTTCTAGTTTCCAAATTATTATCATTTAGCAACCTGTCTTTAACTATTTTTAATGTTTCATCTACCGGAACATTGGTAAAGAGGCTAACTACATCAAAACTAACCATCAGGTGTGATTTATGAATATCGGTTTCATAAATTTTTTCTATGAAATGTTTACTATTTTTAATATATGAATCGGTATTTCCAGATAATGGATCAATAATTTTAAGTAAAAATTTTGCCAAATTATGACATGGTGAATTAATAGAACTAACAATTGGTCTTAAAGGAATATTTTGTTTATGTGTCTTTGGTAAGCCATAAAAATGAGGGGGCTTACTATGATGTGGTGTAAGTTTCCTTCGTTCAAAATCATTAAATTCATGTTTGTATTTAAACAAAGTTCTGTAAATTTTGCTCTCTATTGATTTTGTTGGATCTTTGTTGTTTTGAGTAGGGTCCCTCATTTACAAGAGTCGTGATTTTTGTGTTATATATATCTTTATCTATAATGACTGTGGCATTACCTTTGTCTGCTGGCAATATTTTTATACTTTCATCGCGTTTTAAAGAATTTATCGATAACTTTTCTTCTGGAGTTAAATTATCTTTAATTTTGTATTGCTTCTCTAAAGCAATTTTTGCCCGTATGCGATATTCATTACCACCATCTGTTGGTAAATTTTGAGCCGTTTTTTCTATTGCCGCTATTATGTCAAATTTTGGAACAGTTTTCGGGTTTATTGCAAAATTTAAACCTTTTGATAGTACAAGCCTGTCTGAAATGGACAAAAGTCTTTTTGACATATTAATGACAGTCCTGTCAATTAAAGGATTATTATTTATATTTTGTAATTGCCTAATCTGTTTTTCCCTTATTAAGTTTCTAAATTTATGTAAATGCGTACCTTTTTGCAGATTAAAGTATTTTTCGTAACTCAACCTGACATTCTGGATTATAAACTGATAATCCTGTTCTATAATGTTTCTGCTTAATTCATTCTCCGTGTAAGTAAATTAAAGGATCCTCGTGCCGGTCGTCACATGCCTACCTTGCACTGACGAGAGCCAACAGCTCGAAACTGCAGTCTGCAAGTGGTGTGTGGCGGCTGGTAAGAGAGCTCCTTTAAGTAGCATCAGTCTTTCGGCTGGTGTTTGTTGCAATCGAAGCATTAGCGTTTTGATGGTAATATGCAATTATTACCCTTAACGCGCCAGGCTTGTAACTTGCAATTCAGCGCTCGGCGGGGCACATGGCCCGGAGAGTAGCTGTTGGTTGCAGTCTGGTTATGTTCATTACAGTAAAATAAGGACTTATGGTCGAACCCTGGGTAGAGGAACTTTTTACGTTACGCTTTTTCTATGTTTACGCTTTATTTAATTTACTTAGCAACGCGGACCTGTCTGTAACACGTTAGTATTTGCTTGTCGCATTGTATACCTATAAGGTTCTGATAATAAAATGTTGAAGTGAGACAACGAATGATGATTGGATATTGAGACAGGCCCCGAAGACAACAATTTAATGGTAAATATCCTGATCGACCTATCACACAATCAGCTGTTAGCAAAATAGAAAAGAAGTTCCAAGATTGTGGTCATGTAAGAGATACTTTCACGAGAGATCGTCCTGCATTTCAGAAAATAAACAGTTAGAAACTTTACTGACAGTCCTCACAAGCCAAGTCTCGAAATCGCAGCAAAGTAGTCAATTAGTCGGTTGACTGTTTGAAAATATTTGAAAAATAATAAATGGCATCCATATGAAGTAAATTTAGTTCAAGAGCTTAACAAAGATTAGAAAACATTATTAAGGTATTAAGCAAATCACAACTTGCCACTGTAAAGAGGCAAAATTGTCCAAATTGGTCACATAAAAATCCACACTGGATGATGGAGGCTATAAATACCTAGTTTCTACGGAAAGTTAACGTGTGCGCTTTAATTGTTCGGACTACAATTTTGGGTCTATTTAGTATTGAAAGTACTTCTGAGCATGATGTGTATATGAGAGCTGCCTTGAAAAAAACGTTGCGATTATGTCGTGACATGCGACACGCTCGGGATTTGCATATGTTGCAATGTCTGTGGAGACCGGTCGGCAAAATCACAGAATACGGAGGATAAAGTTATTTATAGGATGGCTAGTATTTTTTTTTTTATACCTAGTGTTATTTATGACTTACTGTAGTATTCGTAAGAATATTATAATTGAACACGACATTGCAATACTACGTACTAACTGCCAACTGCCTTATCTATCAATTACACATACAGGTACACAATAACGATTCATGAACAACTACATGGCGATAACGCCTGGCACTCCCAGCATTATGGTCAGAGAGACTGAAATATTAAACGCCGACTGTGAGATAAAATAAAATTAGGAGCATATTTATTGCAAACAATATTCGAATAAACGGTTGCTAATATAGAGTAATATATTCAGTGAAGCTTAAGACATATAACTAATTATAATATACAGAGTGTCTCACCGCGAACTGTATCGATCGATATAGAAAAAAGTACGCATCAGGAAATCTTTAAAATTTAGATAATTACTAATGTTGGTGTGACCAATCCAACTAAAATAATTACAAGCAGCTGGCCGGTTATACCGGAAGTCGATACCAACTTGATTATTTCAAATGGAACACCCTATATATTCTAGAGTTTTTGAAAAGAGCATAAAATAGTGTCATTTGTAAGTATTGAGCAGCAGTAAAAAAGGCTTTTAGTACCGCTTCACGTGATGTTAGAGAAATAATAGTTTAAGTTTACGAAACTTGTCATCCTGGCGGAGTCTAGCATTACCTATTCCACCATTTAACCAAGTTGCCTTTCACACAACTTCGGTAACACATTAAAAATCCCACTAAATATCTATATCCTAACTAAAATTCGAACCTTTAGTCTCAAGCCCAATATAAGCATTAAACCACTAACCTGACATTAAAGCCATGTTTTTTGACATCTGAAAGAAAAATAATTTAGACTGGAAATTTGTGTCGAAAGAATATTTTTCAAATTTCACGCCAGAGCATCAAGTGCGGATCCAGAAAGGGCTCAATCCAATTTTTCGTTGAATCAATAATTGTTCTAATAAAATTAATTTAGGATAGAAAATTGTACCAAAAAGAATTTTTTTTTACAATTTATCAGAGTTTCTGGGAAGGTTCCAGGAAAGGCCCAAGAACATGTTTTCGTCGAATCAAAAATGTTTCAAATAAATTTTGATGTAGTTATCGGCATCATTACAACAGCTAGTATTCTTTTTCTTGTGTTTTACTACCACCATTGTGACTTCCAAAAATCTATTTGAAGAGAAAAAGCTAAATCATATTTGTTTTTAAAAAAAATTGCAAATCATATATTTATTCAGAATTGACAGGTAAAAATTATATTTTTTAATTAAAAATATTTCCTTTAATAAACCAATGTCATTACAGTATGATAATTAATTAAACATTAATATATTTATTAGTGTGTTTATAATTAAAATGAATAACATAATTAACAGACACCAGGGAGAGATAAACAAATAGTTAATTAGAATACAGTAGTTCAAGGTGATGGAAACATGCTCATGAGATCTATGGAGGTAAGAAGAAAGAAAAACTTGTTTATTTCAATACAAAAAATGAAATTTGTAATAATTTTGAGTTATGTAAGTAAATTTATATAACGACAAATAAAACAATTGTCAATTTAGTTTTCATGCAAAAATCTTTTGCCAGGAGCATTTCACATGAACATTAAAATAGGTTGTATGACGAGCAAATTAAAATTTTAGTTCACCACGTTTTATACATTTAAAATATCTATAACATACATCCTAAGGCAACCGGTAATATCAATATACGTCCATAAATAATTTCATGATGTTTCTATATAATCAGTTTTCTTCTTAAATGAATAGCTCTAACGTCTTACTCAGGCCACTATTTAATAATAATGGTATATTTACCAAAAGAGATACATTCACAATTATACATACATACATATAATCAATTGATAGATAAACTAATTTCAAACTAAACTAATTGTATTATTTCCACGTCCAATGGAAGTATAGTAACGCAAAAAATTTTTTTTTTTATTAAAATAGGCTTAAAATGTCATGAGATTTTAAATTTCAGCGAAAATAATTTCTGTCTGTATATCGGTCTGTCTGTAACTTTTTTGTGCGCACGTTTACTCTGGAACCGTTTGTGATATCGACTTGAAATTTGGTACACTTATTATTATAACGAGATCTGGAACTAGATTATATTTTGATGTAATTCCGTTAAAGGGTTCAGGGGTAAATAAGCAAAGCAAGCAGGTAAGAGTCCATAATATTGCAATTATTGTATACAAGAACGAAATGTCTCAAAAATTTTTTTTGGCGTTAGCTACCCCCCTCATCTTCATTTGTTGGGGTCACAAAAATCGTATTCTCCAGACTTACCTGTTTATTGTCTAGTGTAACATTGTTTATTTGAGTAATTTGTATTGCTAATGATGCTCCAATTTCACTATAGTGGTTGTTGAATTTTTTCGCAGTTTCATTTTTGTCGGTAATTATTTCGTTGTCTGTTTCTATTTGTCCGATACCTGCTTGATTTTTATTTTTGTTACATAATTTGTTAACTATTGACCATAGGTTTTGTGTGTAATTATTATTGTTATTTATTAAATTTCTGTAATATCTAGTTTTCGTGTTTTTTATTAATTGACTTAGCCTATTTTTATAGTTTTTGTATTGATTTGCTAGATTTATGTTGAGTGGGTTATTTGTCATTTTATATAAATTATTTTTTGCTTTTATGGAATTAAGAAGGCCGGTGGTAATCCATTCTATTCTAGGGGTTTCATCTTGTCTTTTTAATTTGGTAGTTCTAGTATTTTTGTTTATGTAATGGTCTAGTTTAGTTATCTGTTATTTGATCAATATTATTATTATTGTAAATGTTATCCTATCTCTCGTGTTGCAAGTCTATTTTCAACTGTTTTTAATCTGTATGCTTTTTATAGCACATAGGACACGGCTCTTTCAGGAAACATCTGCACAACATCGGAGTAGTTAAAAACCCCGAGTGTGGGTTTTGTGGAGAGGAGGAAGAAACTTCCATCCACCTCCTAACCTCATGCCCCAGTCTCATGAACTTGAGACACAAGCACTTCGGTATAGACTTCATTATGTCGGAGGAGGTAAGGAATGCCCCGCTGGGAATGATTCTGGCCTTTGGTCTGGAGTCCGGCCTGGATGGGGACATCCTCTGATCAGTTAGCGAATGCACAATGGGCCACTAGGCCTGAGTGCCGCGATTTATGATTGCACCGCTATGAAGAAGAAGAAGACCTATCGTGATCAGATCGATGTACATTTTTTTATTTGCTATAAGATAGCACTCGCATAAAATGATTTTTTCGCAAACAAACGTTTGGTGCGCGAAATAAAAATTGCACGTTGTTTCAAACAGTTTTTTTTCGTCCTCTACCTCCCTTCCTAATCATTTTGTCGCGATCTGATCAGTGGAAATTAAACCTTAATAAAAAAGCTATCAAGTGGCGAAAGGATTTTTCCGCCACCCTTTTCCATCGTGCCAAACAAGCGTTTGTTTGCGAAAAAAAATAGTTTTATGCGAGTGCTATCTTGTATGAAATAAAAAAATGTACGTCTAACTGATCGCGATAATATGCCAATTACACGGGGAGTTATCAGCGTGTGAAATATTTTCGTTTTCCCCCTCTTTCTCCCCGGCGACCAGAGCCTCCGGCCCAGCAAAATATCTGCCAATACCCGTCTATTAAAAAAAAATTAGTCCTCAACTCCACTCCTTCATGACAAAAAACGAATTTACCCTTCCCCCCTTGGCAAAAAAAACACAATCGGACGTTTTCTTATTCGAGTCTGGAATTATTCTCGCACTTTTTACCCTCCTCTTTGTGATTTTATCAGGACAATACCGCTTGTACATGCACTCAACTCTTCATTAATAACATAAATTTATTTTAGCAAAAATTATAGCAAACCTAATACTGGACCTAAATCAAAACTATAGCATAAGTTTGGATAATATCCTACTGGTTGGTCATTCATTGGGTGGTCAAGTCGCAGGATTTATAGGAAAAAATGTTTATAAGTTATCTGGAGAAAAATTACCCAGAATCATAGCTCTGGATCCTGCAGGACCATTATTCTCTCAACGTCCCGATGATAAGAGATTAAACAAAAACGATGCAAAAATTGTTGAAGTAATTCACACAGATGGTGGTACATTTGGTTTTAAAGATGCTTGCGGCACAATTGATATCTTTCCAAATGGTGGCAGCTCACAACCAGGTTGTAAAAAAATCGACTTGTTGGACATAAAAAGTGTTACAGAACCAAGTAAGTGTCAAACATTAAAATATCTAGTAGTTAGTTGAAATGTGTCACATTCGAGAGTTTTGATTTTGACTATGTTTCTTACAAACTTATTTATATACACAAAAGCAATTTTTATTTATAGGAATTTTGTGTAAAGAAGTTTTTGATGATGTTTTGCGTTATAATATTGACAAAAATTCGGTGTGTAACATTTTAAGAAAGTGGAGAATAAACGGTAGGATTAGTAGAAATCCTGGATCAGGCCGACGAAGGATATCAACTCAACAACAAGATTTGCAATTAGTAAATGCTTTAGTAGAAAATCCATTTTACTCAGTTATTCAGACTGCTAAAGAAACGAATTTTCCTGGATCGAGTGGTACTGGTCGCCGGCGAGTAAGAGAATCGGAGCTACGCTGTCATGCAGCAGCACAGAAATACTTACTTAAAGCTGAACATAAAGAAGCTCGAGTAGGATTTACGCTTGAATTTTTAGCGCATGATGTAAATTTTTAGAACAATGTAATCTTTACAGACGAAAAAACTTTCCAGTCAACACACAGCGGTCGTATTCAAGTTTACCGCCCTCCGAATACTCGATTCGATGAGAAATATATATCTAACAATGATAAAAGTGGTAGATTTTCCGTCAATATGTGGGCTTCGATATCTCCACGTGGTCCTGGTGTTTTGTGACATATTGAGGAACGATTTAATAGTGAAACGTATATTAGGATTTTGACAATATCATGCTCCCTTCTGTGTCACAATTATTTCCTAATAATGAGCTCATATTTCAACAAGACATTTGTTCCGCTCATACTGCTCATACCGTAACTACCTGGTTTCAAAATAACAACATCAATGTTCTTAACTGGCCCAGTCATAGTCCAGATCTTAACCCTGTGGAAAAAGTATGGAGACTACTCGTAAGAAGTATCCAAAAACGGAATGTTAGACCTCGGAATGCCGAAGAATTACTGGAAATAGTAAATAATGCATGGGAATATATTATTACTAATGATTATTGTATTAGGTTATTTAATTCTATGCCAAACAGGCTTATAGAAGTTATAAATAGAAATGGTGCGATAATGAAATATTAATAGTTAGATTCTTGTTTAGTAGGATATCCTTTGTCCTTTGATCCAGGATTTCTACTAATCGTACCGTTTATTCTCCACTTTCTTAAAATGTTACACACCGTTTTTTTGTCAATATTATAACGCAGTGCAATTTGTGTCATTAACCATCCATCATTTACTATAGCAATAGCTATAGCATTAAAATAAAAATAAATTAAAAGTGATATCTGTTTTATTTCGGCTACTCATGACATATTCAAATAGAGACAGATTTACATTAGAAAAAAAAGTTGTCCTATTTTTTCTGCTCACGACAGTACATCCTCAACATTGAAAATGCCACTGACAATATAATAGTACATTATACACTAAAGGAGAGAAACGTCTTATTTTTCCTGAGTTGTAATTTAAGGCCCGAGGGCAACAAATACATCGAAGGAAAAATGGCGGTCTCTCCCTTAGTGTATATACTATTTTTTCCACGATCGGGAGTAGAAATATTTATTTCATAAATAAAGAGTTATAATAAATTGGAGCGAAATTACAATATTTAGAAGCCTTTGGGATATTTCCATTCAACGTAACATGGCAACAGATATTTGTTTACAAATACATTGAAATAAAATGAAATAAAAACTCCCCTAGGGAAATTATTGTCTTATTTCGTCCCTAGGGAGTAAATGCTTTACTTCTGTCACAATTTTGATGCCATAGAAATCGATTTCTACTCCCGGTCGTGGAAAAAATATTATTTTTTGTCCTCTGTAAATGTCACTTTTTGTAATTTTTATATTTATTTATTTGTAGTTACATGCGACCATGAAAGATCATGCGAGTATTTTATTGAAGCAGTTCTCAACCCTAAAGAATTTATAGCAAAATCATGCAGTGACTGGGATGCCTACAAAGATAAAAAGTGTGAAAATGAGGAAGAGATAACATTAGGAGATATAACAACCAAAGCAACTGGTAACTTTTATTTGGAAACAAACAAAGATAAACCGTATGCTAGAAAAGTGAAAAATGAAAGTAGCTTAGGAAGCAAAGTATTATCTCTTCTTCCACATTAATTTTCTAGAGAAATTCACAAATACTTTTGAATTTAAGTTTTATGCAGCCCTCTTTTATTTTAGTTTTATGTAATAAGCTCAGAATATTAGAATTATAATTTTTTATCTCAAAAACTGATTTAATTTAAAAAAGTATATCTATAAATAAAGACGTAAATAAAAATCATGTAACTTCACAAACTTGATTTAAACAATAAATCTTTTATTTAGAAGAAGTATACCTTATGTCTATTGTTAAAATATTAATGAAATTGAATAAACCTTTATTTAAGATTAATTATTGTTACTTATATATTATACTAGACATTTAGTTCCTTCCCATTCTTTCATAAATGTTATTATTAATAGAAACGCCATAAACACAAGGACATAGCCATGCGTTTATTAAATTCCAGCCCTGCTGCTTTGGCTAGAAATTTAAAAAACGCGACAATTTTCTATTCTAAACAATTCCTGTATTAAAACATTTTTTTATTCTACAACACCCTATCTGTAGCTGTCCCTGGCTCCTAGATACGAAATTTGCAAAGGACGATTTCGGGTCCTAAATAATTTCTACATTGATCTGTCATTGAGAAAAATGTATCATATATTATACAGACACAGAGACTGACAGGCACACAGATGGCATGCTGATTCTGATATATTCGGTATTTTTTGGCGCGCGCCAATATCCAGTGGCTGGATGTCGGTCTCGATAACTAGGGCCGAGTAGGACTATTACTCTTCGCACCTAGATTATCTCTGTAGACCTGGACCGGCCTTCGTGATAGGTGGGCCCGCGTACTTTACCAGACCCAGCTCACAAATGTGAGATGTGTTGTGGTATTTTCTGCGGACCTCCCCTGGTCCCGGCTGTTGAACCTCGCTGGCTGAGGTCTCTTCTGGCGCTCTTCTTGTCTTGATGTTTTCTTTCTTCGCCAGCTTGTCACCCCCGGGGGTAGTCATCGGTCGAGTTGGGTTTAGGAAGTTTTGGCTGGGACTGACTGCCGGTACGTAGGACATCAATTGATATCCTACAACGGATCGTCGGAAAGGTAAGGATGAGCTGTGTAGGTCGGGAGTGTGGAGACCTAAGTGCTTCTTTTAGCACTTTCGGTCTCCACGGAGCTGGTAGGACAACGGGCGTCGGACGGTATGTTGTCCGACGCCCGCAAGGAGGTTGGGTTAGGGTTGAAAACGTCATGTCTCTGGTAGTGGTGGTCCGTCCTGGCGTATCTGAAACAGATCTGTTAGCGGGAAATAAAGGTTATACTTACCCGTTGTCCAGTAGCTGAACCCTCGGTCGCTTGTGCCTCGGGGCGTCGGCGGGGTCGTAATCAGTGGCCTGTCTGATCAGCGGGTTCCCATGCTCCTCGGCTTGGGCGTACAGCTTCTTCGCTCGTTCCCGGATGACTTCAGTGACCGTGGTGTACTCCAGGTCTCTGACGATGTCTGCGGTTCTCACGTACCAATGGGCGTCAACTACCGTCCTGAGGGCGATGTTCTCCACTGCCTGGATTCTCTTCATGTAGGACTTCGCCTGGTAGCCCCACGCTACCGATGCGTACGTCAGCTGCGGCCTGATGAGGGTCTTGATAAGCGTGAGCTTGTTCCTCAAGTTAAGTCGGCTCCCATTTCCCGTCATTGGGTAGATGAGGGCTCTCGTACGTCGGGCCTTGGCTGTGATGGCGTCCGTCGTCTATTTTCATGATAATCTAAACCTTTCACGACGCCAATAATTTCTCTACCTCTTGAACACGAACGGTACCTCTGGTTTGGAAAAAATAAAAAAAATTTAGCTAGAGAGCTTTATATGAGACTCTTGGGGCCTTCCGTGCACTTAATTTTATTTGATTTGAGTTCGGGGTGGACAAACTTGAAAAGGCTAGAAAGGGCCAACTGCTTCGCCCTGTATATTGTTAGAGCTTGATTTGCACTTGAAATTAATCTGATTCTATTTATTTAACTAACACTTTACTGAATATTATTTCAGTTGGCAGGGTCAAAAGCTACACCTTGTACAGTATTGTAGCTCGAGATTAAATTAAACACTTTAGTTTAGAACAAAAGTAACAAATGATGTATTTCCGGTTAATACACAGAGTTGAATATTTAAATAGTAAAATCAAATTTTTTATTCACAAAAAATTATTTTAACGTATCGACACTTGAAATTTGCCCGAGTCAGATTTGCTGTATTTTATTTAATTAAAATTTGTTATTTATTAATGAGAAAATTCAATGAAAACTAGGGTCGCGGAGGCGACTTAAAATGGAGCACTGGGCTGAATAATAAAGTACTTTTTTACTAGGATCTGCCTAGGAAGGTGGTACGGGCACTAATTTATTTATAGCTGAATACGCCGAAAACACAATTTTGGATTTAGGCTTTGGGGCGACCAAAAGGTAATGCGGGTAACAGAACTAATATCACTAGGTACACCGGAAACGCAACTTGTCGAGGGCTTGGCACGCTCCTGTATTTATGTTAGTGATGGGGCACGACGCTCGCTGAGAACTGGAAAAGCCTGGCTTAAATTATGAAATATTGTGCAAGGGTTGCTGAAATTTAGGAAAATCGGGTCTAAACTTATATCATTAAATCGGCTGTAGAAAATGTAATAATTTGATATGAAAATGTCAGCGGAATCTAATTCGATTTTAGAAATATGAGCGATAACTGTCTGATTAATTGGTTAAATTTGAATTGACCCCGTGAAATAGCGTTGCTAGTCGTAATTTTAATCCATATTTAATGTTATATTGAGCCATATTGAGGGTATGTGATTGTCTGCGTCGAGCAGGGCGGGATCCAGTTTTAGGGTAATATGAAGTGAAGATAGTGACGAGTTGCTAGTAACTAGTGGGAACACGTAAACTGGACTTATTTTTGGAATAGGCGTTTTATGGGCTGACTGGAGAGATAAATGAAAGACGTTTTGATATATTATTGGAAATTGAATTTGGACGTTGAATTGAAAGGGACTTGTAGAAACTTTTGGGAAGTGAAATATAATATTCTAATTTGAGATTTGGGGAGTCATTTGAAAGTAATTTGAGATGATGAGGGGGCTGTATTTTTTAGGACGATCCTTTGTAAGTTTTTTTGCCATATTTTGATGAATATTGATATTGGGAGTTTTTTGACGATATAATTAGATTATTCGGGAATTATGGATGTGGCGTGAATTTTTTCAGAAATATTAATTGAAAATTGGGGTTTTTGAGTTCCCCGGGTGCTTTAATGACTTTCTTTATATATTTTGCCAAGTTGACCGTAATGATTAGATTATTTGACAAGTTTTAGTGATTTTTCGTCGGCCATCTTGGTAATATGGAGAACGTACGGTAACACTCCAGATGACAAAGTAATATGCCTTTTCGTTTTAATCCCAAAAGGAAACGATGTTAACTAATTTTTGATTGCACTTTTAAAAGGACAAACTTTAATACAATTTTCTAATTCTATTCTCATTGTACTCTAAAAATTTTCATGAAGTCATTTTGGCATGGCGAGCGCGGTTGCAAAGACCTGTTTAAATCAGAGTTTGTCGCAGTTGTTAAAAATTTCACTGAAATATTTATGGCTTTATGTGATTAATGGCAGGCTTTTTGACAGTTCCATCTAAAGCCCAAACCACTGAATCGATTTTTCTCAAATTTCTCACACACATTTAGGACGGTCGCACTCTCAGGTAAAATCTGTCCCAGCTCTTATGTGAGGGGTGTAAATCCATTGAAAACGGCAAGAGTGTGGCAAAAAGAAATAATTATTTTATTTAAAACGGCTGTAATCATTTTAAACAAATTTAGCAGAAGATTACTTCTTAGTGGCGGTATAAGATGGCACGTTAATTAATAATAATAATAATAATAATACATGTCTTTATTTTCGGCAGTAGTAAAAAAACCATTAACAGAAACATTAACAAAATAAATTATTATTAGCCGTTACTCGAGTCCGAGTATAAAAAAATGTTACAGTCGATAAATTGTGTACAATAAAAAATAAGTAAAAGGTGTAGTCTATTGTAATTCCCATTCATCTACGGTGCACGCGGCTATGGCTATAGAGGCCAATTCGGGAGAGCACATGTCGACCGCAGTCAGGACAAACATAGACCTGGTTAGGTCTTGGATTCGGCCTTCTTGCAGCAACATTTCCTCGATAGCTGGCCACAACCCCTCGCCATTCGGTTCTGTCCGCTGCAAGCTGCTCCCATTGCTCGTCTGCAACACCGCAGGATTTTAGACTTTCATGGAGAGCGTCTTTGAACCTCTTTCGTTGACCGCCACGCCTTCTTCTACCGCTTAGAAATTCACCATAAAGTGTACATTTAGGAAGGCGGTTATCGTGCATACGATGAACGTGACCTGCCCATCTTAGGCGTGCTCTTGAAATAAGCACCTCAATTGGAAGGCTGTTTGCTCTCCTGAGTACTTCCACGTTTGATATGTGATGGAACCAACGGATTTTCATCATACTTCTGAGGTGTCTTTGCTGAAAACGTTCTAATTCTTTCACATGACGACGGTAAGTGACCCAGCTTTCACATCCATATAGCAGTGTTGGAATGACAACTGCTCTGTAGACAGCCATTTTCGTTGACAAAGCAAGGTCGTGGTTGTCAAATACTCTCTCTCTAAGTCCCCAGAGTGCTCTAGATGCAGCGTTAATTCTATTGCGAATCTCGCTGTCCATGTTTGCTTTGTCATTAACAACGTTGCCTAAGTAATTGAACTGATCCACCACTTCAAGGGAATTTCCGTTAAGTGTAATGTCTATTTGGTTCACTTGATGAGGAGTTGACATAATCTTAGTCTTTCCAATGTTGATTTTAAGTCCCAAGGAATCATAGCTCTGCGCATACACATTTAAAAGTTCTTGAAGCTCTTCCGGCGTAGAGGCTAAAAGTGCACAGTCATCCGCATACTGGAGATCACAAATGAATCGTGTGCGTGTCTTCGTGAAAGCTCTAAAGCGCCCTATGTTAAAGAGACCGCCATCAAAACGGTATCTGAGACCTATTCCTCTGACTGTCAGTTTGTTGTCAACAATAATTGTTAGAGCAGTGGTAAACAAATTAAAGAGTAGGGGTGCCAGGACACATCCCTGTCTAACTCCAGTGAGGGTTTGGAAAGGTTCGGTTGCCTCATTATTACACATAACCTGGGCGTTGTTGTTTGTATGTAGACTGCGACATACTTCTACAAATTTTCTAGGGATACCTAAGCGGAACATAATTTTCCAGAGCACTTCCCTGTCCACCGAGTCAAACGCCTTGGTTAAATCAATGAAGGCCATGTGAATTTCTCCTTGATGTTCGAGTGCTTTTTCTTGAAGCTGTTTAAGTGTGAAGATTAAATCCGATGTGCCTCGGTTTGGTCTAAAGCCACTCTGTGTTTCAGGAAGTAACTTTTCCATAACAGGTGTTAGCCTATTTGCCATCGCTTTAGTGAGTATCTTCACAACACACACAACAAAATAAATACCTACATTGAGACAAAAGATTACCGAAAAAAGGCGAAGTTCACAATTAATGTGCTCATTCATTTTTTTTACCACAAAAAATCTTTAATATCTTTGAGGTTTTAAATTATATTGGAATGCCATTATTGAAAATCGATCACTGGCATTTTTCTACAAATTTACAAAAAAAATTTTTGCTCTCCGACCTTCTAGAGCCGAGCTATTTTTTTTTTTTTAAATCGCATGGCGCCATTTTTTAATATAAGGGACTGATATTTGCAGGGGTTATTGTTAAATACTTATATATTCAATAAAAAATTTCCAGAACTTGATCGGTCGTTGCTGAGCATTGCAAAATCAATTAAACTCGGAGCTCGATGCTGCGGCGCGCGTTATCTAGCGCTAGTGGTGAAGTGGGGGGAAAGCCAGCTCTCAGTGAAGCCTTGCGGAAAACTGATTTCGGGCGTTTAAAACCGATCGCGCTTGAAAAATCTTCAGTATGTTGACTTCTACTCAACTGCTTGCTTTCATTTTTTTTATTGGGGTAGCTCAACGAGATAGGAATTAATGACGGTGGTAAGGTTAATAAATGCAAAAAATAAACCAAAGAAACATTAAAATTTTATTATTTCACATTTATCTATTCAAATTGTTTTTGTAAAATACGTTGCATTTTCTTTTTATTAGGAGACTCGTCTTCATTACCAGTACTACTATCACTGTAAATGTTATTCAATATTATGTCTGATGTGTCGTCATTATCATCACCACAGTCATCATTATCATCATTTGAACATTCTAGCTCAGTCTATGTGATATTTCGCTCGTCTATTTCTTCGTCGATATCATCAGCGATGACCTTGTTCTCCTCAATATTTGAGCAACTTTCATCGTCACACGTTGAATACACGTTTGAACATTTTATGCTGTATTTTCGACAGCTGCAGGTGTTTGTTCTGTAGCCGCTTATACATCTACACGCTATTTTCTTCGTAACATCGTTCGAAATCATTTTCTGAGAACTCAATTTTGGCAGCAATTATTATCAATTTTTCAACCCCATTTTTTGGAGTCCAATGAATCTCCAAGCTAGGCTTGCAATTGTAAATAAGTTCGATAGGAATGTTCAGCTGCAGCACCCTTCGCAGGTGGAAGACTCGCCAATTGAACTTATTTTTCAAGCGCAATCGATTTTAAACGCCCGAGATCAGTTTTATGGGGGCGAGCGTAGGTGCGTCTTTACTATGTACATACTTCGGTATGCGATGTAAAGCAACGACAGGCGCAGTTAGTACTTGGATGGTGACCATTCTAACGGAAACCGCGTTCTCGCCTCACACATCTTCCAGAGGCTTGTATATCAGTGTATGCGCGGAAGCTATAAAACCTTAGGCGAGGGTTGTATAGGAGATATACCATCCTTCGGAGGGGATGTAAAGCCGTCGGTCCCTTGTCTGTTAAATGTTAGGCAAGTAAAAGATCCCTATTCTTCTTAAGGGAAGAGGTTCGGCAAAATTCCTGGTTGGGGGTAGCTCGTCTACAGGCGTCGGTGTTAGGCCTCAGTAGCGGAAATAGGCCGATGTTAAATAAATGTATAAAAAAAAAAAAGATCAGTTTTACGCAAGGCTTCATTGAGAGCTGGCTTTCCCTCCACTTTACCACTAGCGTTAAATAACGCGCACCGTAGCATCGAGCTCCGAGTTTAGTTGATTTTGCAACGCTCAGCAACGGCCGATCAAGTTCCGGAAATTTTTAATTGATAATATAAGTACTCAACAATAACCCCTGCAAATTTCAGCACTTTATATTAAAAAATAGCCCCACACGATTAAAAAAAAAATTCTCGGCTCCAGAAACTCGGAGAGTAAATATTTTTTTGTAGTTTTTGTGTTTTTGAGGTAAAAAAAAAATAGATTTATGAACCGATTTTCCGCATATTAGCGATCGTTTCGTGGTATGCTCAATAATTGCACATGCTAGTGCAACTATTAAAGAAACTTTTCGGACTGGTCCGGTATAAAAATATAATGGCCTGTATGAGCTATTGGACATTGAAAAAACGCGTTTTTTACAAAAAATTGATTTTTGCAAAAAATTTGCAATATTTGCAAATTTGTAAAAACGCTTTTATTGAACTTATATTGGACTACGCTTTCACCGAGTTTTGTTAAAAAATATCTTTTTTTCACGGAGATACAGGTATAACTAATTAATTTTGCAATTTTTTGGAACCGGACGGGACCAGCTCGATCCGTATTAAAAAGTTACACAACTTTGCCACGTAACTTTTTTTGTACAACGCCAAATTTTTTTTCGCCAACTTTGGCCGCCATTTTGAAAAGGACGCATGTTCATCATTTGTTTTAAAAATAATATATAGAATTCTACGGAAAATTTCCGATTTTTTACATACCTTGGTTTGCTGTTAATAATTTTTGCAAAAAAACGCGATATTCTCGACAGATT
The DNA here is from genome assembly GCA_963675555.1 of Leptura quadrifasciata. Classification (NCBI taxonomy): domain Eukaryota; kingdom Metazoa; phylum Arthropoda; class Insecta; order Coleoptera; family Cerambycidae; genus Leptura; species Leptura quadrifasciata. The sequence goes on from OY776674.1 coordinate 156,850,430, forward strand.
TCTTGGACTAATAACATGAAAATTGAATAGGGGAACAGTATAGTAGATTTAACTTACTTTTGTTATGGGAAACTTTTCCTGGTTGTTGGGAACTTTTTCTTATTAAGGGTTTGAGATTTTATATAGTTGACGAAAATATTTTTTAAGTTCAGTAACTGTTCATATAATATTCTATTTTTGTTATACTTTAGACATTTTAATTACTTAACGAAGGATATGCGTTAAACTGTGATATTTAATTATCCCACATTTTTTATATTCACTCATAACGTAGAATTTCACGAAAGAAAAGTGATAGGTTCCAATTCAGTGTAAGACACCAATAAAGGTATCCCTTATTAACGGGGTATTATGAAAATTTAAACTTGTCCAGTCGTTTAGAAGAGAAAAATATTTTTGTATACTAACTTGAGCTTCACTAGCACATACAAATTCTAAATTGTAATTTTATTTTATCAATGATTTAATTTCCTGAAAATGCCTATGTCGTTACGATCATATTCTCATATTTCTACTCTTTTAAAACGTGTTTTCAGAATTAAGGGTTTTAAGACTAAGTAGCCGCTTATTTTATTTTTTTCTCATGTCCTCTTACGCTTTGGTTTCCTCTCATCATGGCTTCTGATAATGCAAAGTAAGTCAACACTAGCTGATACTTTCCGATAATTTACCGCGTGCTACTTACAATTTCCGTCTGCAGGAATTAGCCACTTCGTTGCAATATTCTCGATCATGGTGTGTTAGTTTGTTGTTTTATTATTATTGTAATTCTGTTTGCTGCTTATATATACTTGCCTTATTGCTTGTAGTTTAAATGTATAACAGAATTTGCAATTGAAATTTCTTTGTCTTCAAAATCATGACTGTACAATAATAGTGTACGTACTGCTATGTGCTTAAATAGAGGGTCTTTTTTTTTTTTTTTTTTTTTTAATGGCATTTGGACATAGTCCATACAGCAAATAGAGGGTCGAAATGTCTAAAATGTTAGGAAACGTAGTCACCACGGAAAACAAAACATAAATTCCATGGTTATTCGAGACAGAGGCTTTATATAAATAAAATAACTAAAAATTTTTATGCTTTGCATCAATCATAATTTTGAAAAAGAGAAGAAACACGTTCCCAGTAATCCCAGTAGTAAATAGCTTAAGCAAGTCTCAGTTACTTCGAGAAATTTTCATTGCCTGCAATGGCAAGTGATTCTCGTTTATGTTTGATCATTCGTTATTATGTCCCGATAACTTTAGATCACATATTGTTTTATTAATGATTGATTAACACTGGATTTAAATTGGGATTCATAAAAAGAGTAAAGTATAATTATTATTATTTTAATATTTTTACCAAGCCTACTAGCTACTACAACACATTTATATTTTTGTACTTTGTTATTAATTTGAAAATTTGATATACACATCATAAGGTCACTAATATAATGACATAATTTTAAGTTATATTTATTTCGGATACAATTTATCGTAAGGTACTTGAGTAACAGAGTTAAATATACTATTTATGTAGATTTTTTTTAACAGTTCTTCAATTGTTGGTATAAGCTCTTCGACTATAAGATGCACGTTATCTTTTATAACTTTGTTTGTTGCTTCAGCTGTAAAATAAATAAGATAATCAACAATACATCGCTATTGAAAATGCATGTTTAAAGTTATAATAATACAATAGGTTAATAATAAAACAAATAAATCCGGAAGTTTCTCCAGTTTATCAAATTATAGATGAAAGGAGTCCACAACTTGTCTAGCTCCATCTGGAGGAACAGTGTAGATGGCACTGTAATCCTTTTTTTAGGATTAAATCTGTCTGCTGGGGGTTTATTGCAATCAGAATTTGTTTTGCGTTTTCCGATTGAAGACTTAGAATGTCGCAAGTTTTAGAGCATTATTTTCTATCGTTTTGGAAATAGTCCAGGGCATTTAGATCAAAATCGCCCGAATAGCGGAAATTTTTAGGCACAGCAGATATCGAGATGCGGTTTTCTGCATTGTGTTCAGGACGGTCCCAGGAAACGACTCTACATAGTCTGGTTTAGCCATTTTTTGAAAAATGCCTTCTGGGCCGGAAAATGCATTTTCCAATTGCATCATTACTTGCACCATTATAGGAACGACTGGAAACTCGAAAAAATCACTCGGAAATCGTTACTCAGGGGTTTTCGGCGCTGCCGAACTCGATTATGGCATTAGAATTACCCGGGGGTGGCTCTGTGGGGGTGCGCGGGGGGTGAATTGGGGGAGGAATGGCAGCGTGCATGAAAATCGCTCCAAACTCGTTACTCGGGGGTTTTCGGGATGCCGAATTCAATTCTGGCATTGGAATTACTCGGGGGCGGCTCTGCGGGGGTATCCGGGGGACCATTCTGGGGGGGAAATTGCATAGTCTATGAAAATCGCTCCAAACTCGTTACTCGGGGGTTTTCGGGGATGCCGAATTCATTTTCAGCATTATATTTCCCCGGGGGCGCTCGGGGGTCCCTCTGTGGGGTTGTCTGGGGGTCATTCTGGGGGGGGGGATGGCATAGTCCATGGGAAGCGCTCCAAACTCGTTACTCGGGGGTTTTCGGTGATGCCGAATTCAATTCTAGCATTAGTTTTCCCCGGGGGCGTTCGGGGGTACCTCTGTGGGGTTGTCTGGGGGTGATTGGGGGGGAAATGGCAGCGTTCATGAAAATCTCTCAAAAATCGATACTCGTGGGTTTTCGGGGATGCCGATTTCAATTCCGGCATTAGACTTCCCCGGGGGTGCTCGGGGGTGGCTATGTGGGAAATGGTAAAGGAGAAAGTGAAAAATCACAAATTATGAAAATAATACTTTATTCAAATAACAAATAGGAGTTTTTATTAATGATGAATTATTCATTATAAACTTCAATTTTTAACTTAAATACTAAACACCAAAAAAAGGTCCAAAATCCAAGAAACTTGATTACTGTAGCACTGTATTTACATACAACGAAAAAACAACGTGGTCCTGAACGACAGATGTAATACTGATGCCACACAGACGCTGATTGCGCGCGGGAACTGGACCCATATTTTTTCTCTTCAGTCGATACAGAATATTTCTGTTCGCGCCGGTCCCCATGGTAACGATACTGTACTCTCTTTATAGCTTTGGCGCCTTTTTCAAATCCAGTTTCGAGGCACAAAAGACTTCCAAAGCAATTGTTTTTATAATATGTGTAATATTTATTTATTTAATATTTAATCAAAATTTTTATTATTCATACCCCCGGGGAAGTCTAATGCCAGAATTGAATTCGGCATCCCCGAAAACCCCCGAGTGACGAGTTTGGAGCGCTTCCCATGGACTATGCTATTCCTCCCCCCCCCCCAGAATCACCCCCAGACAACCCCACAGAGGGACCCCCGAGCGCCCCCGCACAAATCTAATGCTGGAAATGAATTCGGCATCCCCGAAAACCCCCGAGTAACGAGTTTGGAGCGATTTTCATGGACTATGCAATTTCCCCTTCAGAATGGCCCCCCGGATACCCCCGCAGAGCCGCCCCCGAGCGCCCTCGGGTAATTCCAATGCCAGAATTGAATTCGGCATCCCCGAAAACCCCCGAGTAACGAGTTTGGAGCGATTTTCATGCACGCTGCCATTTCTCGCCCAATTCACCCCCCGCGCACCCCCCACAGAGCCACCCCCGTGCACCCCCGGGTAATTCTAATGCCAGAATCGAGTTCGGCAGCCCCGAAAACCCCCGAATAACGATTTCTGAGCGATTTTTCCGAGTTTCCAGTCGTTCCTATAATGGTGCAAGTAATGATGCAATTTGAAAATGCATTTTCCGGCCCAGAAGCCATTTTTCAAAAAATGGCTATACCAGACTATGTAGAGTCGTTTCCTGGTACCTTCCTGAACACAATGCAGAAAACCGCATCTCGATATCTGCTGTGCCTAAAAATTTCCGCTATATTTCCTAACTTCCCTGGACTAAAACGCACATTGATAGATGGCAATGAATTTAGTTCCTTTTATAGGAAATAGTGGAATTCTTGGTCTATCATAGTATGTATTTTACTATATATTTATTTTTGTATTTTGGTCTCATATTCTGTTAAATAATTTTAATTTCAAATTGAAAGTCTTAATTTATTTATTGCCATCAATATTTATTGCTTATGTGGTTATCTCACTTTAGCAATTTGACAAAAAGTTTCGTACAGGGTAAAGGAAAACATTTGCAAGGAATTCTTGTCCTTCTTCAACTCAAGTCCGACTGAGAATCGGGAACATATGTATATTGTATGCCACTTACGGATTTGTGTATGTTACGTAGTTCCCTTTAAAGAAGACATCATTGAATATGAATACAAATGAAAGTGATCAGTATTCATTATGTTTCTGTCATTTACTTAAGTATTTGATATACACTAGAGCAGAAAACTACTTAGCTTACCTAGTTCCTTGTTTTCTTTAAAAAGGCCTTCGAAAGCAAAATCTATTATCTTACCAACACGAATTTTTGGAATCGTATTTGAAGGCTTCAAATAATCTATACCATTTATTGACACAAGAGTAGCTTCATTATAAATTGAACAGAATGTATCGGCTATAAAAGAAAATTTAATTTATTTATCTACTTTAATATTTTATAATCAAATCTATAAACTATATCTATACAAGTTACATAGAAATTAGGTGAATTTTCATAATTATTTATCAGTAGTGTTATTACATTCTATTCTGTAAAAATATAGAAGAATCAAAACAAAAATCAATTTTTTGCATTCTTGGTCTGAAATGTTAACTTTTTAGTTCTTAGGATTTTTGTTCATTCCCAAAAACATACTTCAATGAAAATAGTATTGGCCAAAACACTTAGTATGTAATCCGGCAATCAGATGGAAAAAAGAAAACATACTTAGACTAGTTTATTGAAAAATCGCTCGTATAGGTCAGGTCGATTCTTGATTTTTGGGGGACAACTTTTGATGTCAAACTTAACATTGACACATCAATCCCCTAGCCCCTGCAACTCCTAACTCAAGAATTTAAAGAGGGGAAAGGGCGACCCCTCTTGAAGCGTCTTTCAATTCTCTATGCTACAGCATGGTCGAAATTAGTTTTTTCCAATATTTTTTTCGTCCCCATGAAAACCACCTTCTAGATTAACTAAGGTGGGGGTATTGTTTGGGAAAAATCCTGAAACACATCACCTTTTATCTTTTGAATGACACATTTTGATGTCAAATTTGACTTTGTCATGTCAACCCCCTAGCCCCAACAACCCCCAACAAAAGCAAAAATTACGGTAAGATGGTCGAGTGACCCCTCATTTTAAAGGTATTTTGATTCTCTATGCTGTGCATGATTGTTTTTAGGTTTGCTCGTTGTTTTGTTTTAAACAACTGATAATATGCTGATAATTAATTTAAATTTTAAACAATTATGCAATACATTTTTATTTACCTTAGGTCTTTATGAAGACCTCCCGAGACTCAGATACACCTCAGGTGAGAATCCAAGATCACCCCTAGGTATTTTACAGTTTTATTTGCCATCTGAATCTGTTGTGAGTTTCCAATTTTCAGTAAGTTGTAGTTGGGCAGTCCATTTGCGTGCATCGCAAACGGAAGATATTGTGTTTTTTAAATATTTATCGTGAGCAGCTTTTTATCGAACCAGTTCTTAAATAACACAAGATCCTTTTCGACTTTAGTTTTTAGTGTGTTCCAGGAGGTGTCTTTGAACATAACTGCTGTATCATCCGCATAGGAAAAGATTTTACCACATGTTGGGATCTCGAAGATAGAGTTAATATACAGGATAAATAGGATTGGCCCTAAAACTGTTCCTTGTGGCACCCCAAACGCAATCGTTTTTTTGTCACTGTAAGTATCGTTGACGTAGGCTTTTTGCTGAGCATTTTCTAAATAGCTTTTTATTAATTTCAGTGCATTATTTCGAAAACCATAGCGTTCAAAAGTTGTAAGCAGTTTTTCGTGGCTTACCGTATCGAATGCTTTCAGGTCGAAAAAAACTGTGAGACATTTTTCCCTGTTGTCCAATGCCTTATAAATTTCGGCACTCAAATTCTTTAAAGCGTCGTTAGTCGATTTTCCTTTTACAAATCCGAACTGAGATTCAGAAATAATACTATATTTTCTTATAAAACTGCATATCCTAATTTTTACGACTTTTTCAAAAACTTTTGCTAAAGTTGAAATAAGTGATATAGGGCGATAATTGGAGGTATCTTGTGGATCTCCTGACTTAAATAAGGGTTTTATTATTGCACACTTAAAAGTGGAGGGACATTTGCCTTGTTCAAGTATGTTGTTAACTAGTAAGCTCAAAGGCAACGAGATGATGTCTGAGATGTTTTTTAATGTAACCGCGCTTATTCCGTCCAATCCCACCGATTTTTTGTTTTTAAGATCACGGATAATATTTTTAATTTCTAATTCTGTTGTAGGAGCTAGAAAAATGGAGTTACTAATTGTGCGCTCGTTATCAACTACATTAGTATGATGAGGCTGTATTTTATTAGCTAAATTTTTACCAATATTAGTGAAAAAATTTACAAATTCGTTTGCAATTTTTAAATTATCGTAAACTGCTTCTCGCGACACCATTTTCATCGCTTTTATTTCAGTAGTGGATATATTTGGTTTATTAGTTATCGAGTTGACAGTATTCCATAAATCTTTTGAGTTATTATTTGTTTCGTTTATGCAGCTTTTATAAAAATCTTCCTTACGCTTTTTTATGAGTTGATCTAGAACTTTTTTATAATTTATGTACTGTTCCTTTAATTGGACATTATCCGGATTTTTCTTTACTGGTGATGGTGATATAGGTGCCATACAACAAATGGGTCCCAAGTTACAACTTAAGTTACAAGATATTGTAAGGACGCTGTGTATAAGAGGAAGTTATAAGACTACTTCGAAACATTAACTTACTCATAGCGCCACTATTTTAATTTTTATTTGATTGTGTGAATACTATTCATTCTTTGCCTTACCCAAAAAACGAACACTTGAACGGAATACTATATTCGACCCGTATTTCGTCGATCATATTGACATTATCTGGAGATGATTTAAACTGAATTACATAGAACTCAATGTTGCTGAGCTGTTTTGGTACTTGTGAAAATTACTTCAATAGGAATTGAAAAATAGTATTTGCGCGAAATCCAATGCCTACAATGTAACCCACTTGAAACTTGCACAAAACTTGCGTTTATTGGACGAAATAGTGTACTTTAAAACAATTAAGCAACCTCTGAACAACTATGTTTCGCAAATGGTTATGAATTTTTACCAACTTAACTAATTGTTTTTACTTACATATGTTAACATGAAAGTTCCCGTCTCCTTTAATAGGTGCAACGAGAATGTTTCCATCTATTCTATATTTTCCCCCTAAAAATAAATATGGTAACTCGACTTCAAGGAGAAATGTTAAATTCTTTGTAACAAGTCTGAAAAAAATAGCAAAATATTAATACCAATATCAAAATGGAAAAATTACTAAAATCAATAATTAATCAAAATCAATCATATACCGCTTGTAAACGGATGAACGATCCAACTTAGATCTTCATACATATTTTTATTTCACATTTCATTTACAAGCAATAGTAAGAACCTTGAAACGCTCGGTCCGTATTAGTCGCATAGACTTAAAAGCAATAGACTCCAAGATGAGTCATATTCCTAGGGCCAAGATAGTTACGACGCTTTGTCCTCACTCTTTCTCCTTTTACAATGTAAGCTGCTTATAAAACTGTCTCTCTTTGGAATTATATAGCATCTATATTTTTATATTTCGTTATCATTTCTAATTAAACTGTCTTTGTTTAATTAGTAGTGGCATAAGGCATAAGGTGTAATGGGGTAGTGAAGCGCAAGTTATAGCCTCTCCTACTCAATTGTTAACCTCACCTTCGCGATGAGTTCAATTTGAACTTGGTGCACCCTGTTTTAACTAACTAGGCTCTAACGACCGAGTAAGGGCGGAATAACCCTTACCTTTTGCCGTGAGCACATCCACCTTCTCACGAAGAGTGCGGTAAAAATAACCCACCGCACATAAAGGTTGCTTTTGGAATCGTTTGATTACCCCATCGTCGCAGTCTCCTTCTGTGCCATGAGACCACACCACTCGCCTTCCGCAACGAAGCTGGTCAGTTGTATACCTGCTCCAGCTAAAACTTCAAATGCAGCTTCGTTTTCAGTCGATTAAGGCTTAAAAAAAAAGATGGAGCGTTCAAGTGGGACAAAATCATCCGGAAGTAAAATACCCTCCCGATCGGATCTCCGGGGGAGGGTGCCCACAGGGACACCTCATCGAATGTCGAAAAAACACCGACAAGTTAAATCCAAGAAAACTAATTCTTTCATCTACGGCGCTTGGAATGTTCGTACTGATCGGCCTGAAAGAAGAACTGCTCTAATAGATACAGAACTTCACCGACTCAATGTTGACGTTGCAGCTCTCAGCGAAACTCGATTTTTGGAGGAAGGCTCTCTCACAGAAAAGTACTACACCTTCTATTGGAAAGGTCTTCCCACCAATTCAAGAAGACAACATGGAGTAGGATTTGCCGTTCGGAATCAACTTGTATCCAACTTAACATAAGTACCACAAGGCCTATCCGAGCGTCTAATGCTGCTACGCTATAAGCTATCAGATGGCAACGCGGTAAATCTAATAAGCGCCTACGCTCCCACTCTGGATGCAAGTCACGAAACCAAGGAAAGCTTCTATCAACAGCTGGAAGAAACCCTCTGTAGAATACCTAAAACGGAATGACTCGTTATTCTTGGCGATTTTAACGCTAGAGTAGGGAGAGATGCAGACACCTGGCCAGGCATCGTAGACAAGAACGGTTTGGGCAACATGAACGCTAACGGTCAACTACTCCTAACTAAATGCGCCGAACATGATCTAGTTATAACAAACGCCATTTTCCGACAGAAGGATAAATTTAAAGGCACCTGGCGTCACCCCAGATCAGGTCACTGGCATCTACTGGACTATGTTATCGTACGTAGGAAGCATCTCAAGGACGTCCAAATTACAAAGGCGCGCATTGATAGCGAATGTTGGACCGATCATTGTCCTGTTGTCTCTAAAATGAAACTTGTTATGAGACCCAAACACCGAAGAACTCAAGTAAAACGTAGACCCCGTCTCTGTATTAGTAAATTGCGTGACCAACAAACCGTCGAACAGCTAAAGCAAAAAGTTCAAGAGAATTTGAGTGCACTAGAAGAAACCAATTCTGTAGATGTCGCTACTACCTGGTCACAAATTAAAGACAGTTTAAAAAGTGCGAATGAGGAAATTCTTGGCACTGCAGCAAGTAAAAAACAGGAAGACTGGTTCAATGATAATGAAGCTTTTATACAAGAACTTCTTGACCGCAAACATATTGCCTTCCAAAACGCTATCAACCACCCCAACGACTCATCAAAAGCAGAAGCTTTTACCCAATCTAAGTATGAAACGCAACGCGAAATCAGAAGAATAAAGAACGAGTGGTGGGCAAGCAATTCCAGAGAAATTCAAAGGTACGCCGATTCACACGATTACAGGAATTTCTTTCAAGGAGTAAAAGCAGTTTACGGCCCTAGCCGGAAAAATATGTGCCCTGTTAAAGATTTAAATGGAAATCTCCTCAAAGAAGACCAGGAAATAAGAGCCCGATGGAAAGAACACTACTCTAACATTCTTAGCCAGCAAAGTCAAGCCGATCACGATATTATAAATCTTATCCCTCAATATGACACCTTCGAAGACTTAGATAAACCACTAACAATGGAAAAGATCTTAACCGCTATTGGGCAGCTAAAAAATAACAAATCTCCCGGCGCCGACTCACTCCCAGCTGAGATCTTTAAAGCTGTGTCGTCAGAGCTCATACCCTACCTCAAAAAACTGTTTGATGTCGTATGGGAAAGTGGTCAAGCTCCGCAGGAGTTTCGTGATACACTTTTAATCAACCTCTTCAAAAACAAAGGAAGCGCTGCGGACTGTGGAAATTACAGGGGTATAGCTCTCCTGGCTGTTGGAGGGAAGATACTCACTACAGCGATGGCAAATAGGCCAACACCTGTTATGGAAAAGTTACTTCCTGAAACACAGAGTGGCTTTAGACCAAACCGAGGCACATCGGATCTAATCTTCACACTTAAGCAGCTTCAAGAAAAAGCACTCGAACATCAAGGAGAAATTCACATGGCCTTCATTGATTTAACCAAGGCGTTTGACTCGGTGGACAGGGAAGTGGTCTGGAAAATTATGCTCCGCTTAGGTATCCCTAGAAAATTTGTGGAAGTTTGTGGCAGTCTACATACAAACAACAACGCCCAGGTTATGTATAATAATGAGGCAACCGAACCTTTCCAAACCCTCACTGGAGTTAGGCAGGGATGTGTCCTGGCACCCCTACTTTTTAATTTGTTTACCACTGCTCTAACAATTATTGTTGACAACAAACTGACAGTCAGAGGAATAGGCCTCAGATACCGTTCTGATGGCGGTCTCTTTAACATAGGGCGCTTTAGAGCTTTCACGAAGACACGCACACGATTCATTTGTGATCTCCAGTACGCGGATGACTGTGCACTTTTAGCCTCTACGCCGGAAGAGCTTCAAGAACTTTTAGATGTGTATGCCCAGAGCTATGATTCCTTGGGACTTAAAATCAACATTGGAAAGACTAAGATTATGTCAACTCCTCATCAAATGAACCAAATAGACATTACACTTAACGGAAATTCTCTTGAAGTGGTGGACCAGTTCGATTACTTAGGCAACGTTGTTAATGACAAAACAAACATAGACAGCGAGATTCGCAATAGAATTAACGCTGCATCTAGAGCACTCTGGGGACTTAGAGAGAGAGTATTTGACAACCACGACCTTGCTTTGTCAACGAAAATGGCTGTCTACAGAGCAGTTGCCATTCCAACACTGCTATATGGATATGAAAGCTGGGTCACTTACCGTCGTCATGTGAAAGAATTAGAACGTCTTCAGCAAAGACATCTCAGAAGTATGATGAAAATCAGTTGGTTCCATCACATATCAAACGTGGAAGTACTCAGGAGAGCAAACAGCCTTCCAATTGAGGTGCTTATTTCAAGAGCACGCCTAAGATGGGCAGGTCACGTTCATTGTATGCATGATAACCACCTTCCTAAATGTACACTTTATGGTGAATTGCTAAGCGGTAGAAGAAGGCGTGGCGGTCAACGAAAGAGGTTCAAAGACGTTCTCCATGAAAATCTCAAATCCTGCGGTATTCCAGACGAACAATGGGAACAACTTGCAGCGGACAGAACCGAATGGCGAGGGGTTGTGGCCAGCTATCAAGGAAATGTTGCTGCAAGAAGGCCGAATCCAAGACCTAACCAGGTCTATGTTTGTCCTGACTGCGGTCGACATCTGCTCTCCCTTGTGCACCGTAGATGAATGGGAATTACAATAGACTACACCTTTTACTTGTTTTTTTATTACACACAATCTATCGACTGTAACATTTTTTTATACTCGGACTCGAGTAAAGGCTAATAATAATAATAATAATAATAATAAAAAAGGCATTGTATAGTATAGTATAGTATAGATCTCAGATTTACGGTGCACTCAAAATAGTTAATAAAAACTTCATGACCTCATTAAAATACCGTTAAACTAGTCGCAAAAGTAATAGCGCCCAGGCACGCACTTGAAATATTTAGATCAGCAACTCAGTCGTTCAATTTTAACACCGCGTTACGGTCTAGTATTAATAATATGTTCCTTCTAATTCATATGAATTTTGAGTTCGGCTCTGTATTATTTCGTTCGCAAATTGACTCGTTTACCTTCATAGGTAGGAGTGCGTCTGCTAGTTTGATGACACCATGCCGCATGATTCAACGGCGATAATAATGAGGTCGTAAAGTTTTTTGAGTGCACCGTAAACCTGAGCTCGACTATATATTCAAATTTTGTCTGTCAAAGCTTGGGATACTTACTTATGGAATGATACGTTATAACTACTTTTAGGCGTTGCACTTCAAACACAACACTTAATCATTTTAAAATGTCAGTTTTTATCAAGGTATTCAAACGAATGGCAAATTGTTGCCCGTAATTTTTGACAGTAACAGTCACCGGCCATACACACCTGGTTTTCAATTAGATCGTACGTCTGAGAAAGTTTCAGCTGAGGATAATACTAAACAGAGACATAAAATATGACTTACGTTCTATAGGAAGGCGACAGAACTAGAATGTATGCGTATACTTCGGAAACAGGATTTTAAGAAAACGTATGTGGTATATTGGGGTCTATTTGTTTTAAGTCTATGGTTAGTCCGAATCATTTAATTCGAAAAGTCGTTCTGTTTTAACGCGAATATTTAGCGCTTGAGTTAAACATTTAATATTGCCATCCATCTTTAATTTTACGCCTACAGTTTGAAGTTTATAAAATTGTGCATGCTCTAAAATCATTTCTAAATATATACTACTCAAGAGCATTAAGCTGCTTATTAACTTCCGCATTTTTCTCCATTTAAAAGAATTGTGAAGAAACTTACTCGTATCTCTTAAATTTATATCCATCAAGACCTAGTAAAGTGACATTTTCTAAATGTGCCTTATATTTTACTGCTCCTGTTCCTTGCTCCAAAAATATGTCGGGAATTGTGAAAGATTGAAAACCAGGTAAGAAATCGGGAATACCTTTTCTTACATAGGGTCTTACTTCTTCCGTAGCTTTCAGTAAACAATCTTTCATATTTGGATCTGTTCTTTTACATCTGGGCAAATAAGCAGCTGAAAATTATAATATTACATATATTAGAAAGTGAAATATAGAGGTTGATTTGGCTAAAATTCCCCAGATCCCAGATTCTCCCGGTTTCTGAAAACGTGAGTGAATAATATACGTCTAAAATCCAAATTCAGTTGAAAGCAAATTGGTAGACAGATCTGCTCATGCTGCGTAACCTAAGATATATCATAGAATTTCATTCACCAGAACTGGACAAGACATTGTGCTCGTTTAAACATTTAAAGGTGTATATTGACTGGTCCGGAAGTACCCTCGCGGTCTTGATTATTTCCACGCTATAAAACTGACTGCTCGCTGGATTGTTCTGCCTCGTAACCTTACCTCGAACTACTCGTCTATACATCTCGAGGCCCTCGCGCAATCGATATATACCTTTAGAAACAAAACCAGAAGCAAATTATAAACAATCGCTAAAAGATTTGAGACAGTTTAGGCGGAGGATGAGTCACAGACAATGTAACATGTATAGTCTAGTGTATATTTACTGGGCAGTCAAAAACGCAACAAAAACTTTACGAGCTAATTATTAATGCCGGTGAACCATTCGGTATGGTCTCATCAAACAAACCGACGTGATTCAATTTGCAGGCGAGAGATTACAGAGAGTAACGGTATTTTACTGAGGTCGTAAAGTTTTTGTTGCGTTTTTTGACCGCCCAATAAATATACACTCGACTATAATAAATTATACTTGTCAATACGTACCTCATCGCCAAATGTTAGCGTAGCTATAGGAACCAATACGTGATCATTACCGAGCCAACCTGTTCTATCAATTTACTTTCAACTTATCTTGCCTGAACACTACTTTGAAATTCAAATGACGTTGTTGATGATTATGGTATAAGCTCCGCGAGAACAGTGATCGGAAACATATCTAAAGGCCCCTCTACATAATGGCCTATCATGATGGGCCATCATCATGGGCGGCCACCGTCTACACCCTGGCCCATCTTAGAGTATAGCAGTAGTCGAAGATGGACCTGGACGCTGACGTTCCTTTGATGTGTGTTCAAAAACCTATACAGAGGCCATCGTCGGCGATGATTAGCCATCAGCCATCAACTATAGGCCATCCTAGGCCATTGCGCCCGCTACACGATGGCCCGTCGTCATGGCCCACCGTGGTAAGCCATTGTGCAGAGGGGCCTTAAGCGAGCGAAAAAGTAAAATCAAAAAGTAACTGAATTAAAGTATCTGCAGCAATCCGGACACGATGAAGTCCTATTAACATTGTTTTTCCTAACACGAATACCTGGAGCAGTTAAGTTTGTAGCGACTTGTTTGGTCTGAGAATGGAGGACCTTGAATTGCCGTCAGTAATTTCAAATTTGTAGGATCGGGACGCATTCATGGTTCTGAGTTTTTTTTTTTTTTAATCCTTGTTTATATTTACGTCCTGGCGGAGTTTAGCAACAGCTACTCTTCCACTCAACCAAGACGGCGAAATGAGATGCCGTTCACCCATCCAAGTGACGGCCTTGACCAACGCTGCTTAACTTCGCTGATAGAGGTCTCAGCGCTTAAACCGATGACGGTACCTTCACTTCACTGTTTCTAGCGATGAATACATCTAATATAGGTAATAAACTCCTAATTTAGAATAATTAGAAAAACCCCGATGGCAGAGCCCAGTCGGAAAGGTAGATTTCGTCCTATATTGTTTTGCACTGCTTTAGGTCTGTATTATTTTAGTAAATAACTGAGTAAGTAATTAAGGATATCTTTATTAGAACTGCCCAACTTCAATTTATTGTTATCAATGTATGAAGTATTAGCACGTAGGTAAATATAAATAAATCACTCTTTTTTTTAAAATTTTCTGTTTTAGAAACAAATGTTTTAGACAAAAATTGTACGGCTAGACTGGTCAGTTCCGGAGTCTCAATCTACCTACTCCCCAGATCTCACCACGATCCGTCTCTAGGGCCTCAATCTGCCTACTCCTTAGAGCGAACTCGCTGGCAGTATCTGACGTTATATATGAGACAGTAGACCATATCATATATGAATGTGAGGCACTGGCCCGCAGAAGATATAATATTTACGGGTAAACACAAACAGACCCGCAAAGCGTTAAGACTCGCCCATTCGTAGACCTGTATCACCTTGTCAGTGGCACAGGAGTATTAAAATGGGCAGTGTAAATCGGAACAGGGAGTGCACAATAAGCCCAAGAGGCTGCAGTGCCCTCGGAGTGTTACAGACGACCCTGTGGGGAGGGGTTTTAGTCAGTAAGAGTCTGACACTGACCCAACTTAGGTTGGGAGCCCATGAGGGTTTCCCCTCCTCGTCAAAAAAAAAAAAAGTGTTATTTATACGAAAGCTGTCTGTGAGTGGGAAAGTGGTGGGGGGTTGAGGGTCTGTTGATGGAGGCATCAGAGCAGAACGGCTGCTATCAGGATCATGAGGTGTGGATTGTGAGGCTAGTCTAAAGATCAATGAGTTCCCTTTTATTTAGCAATTGGGATGTTTTTCAATCTCAATTGCTTCGCAGATGATACGCGGTTTCTGGAAAAATGAGGGTGCTATGGTTTTGGTGTTATCGAAGTCTATATTATGGCCTGTTAGGAGGCGGTGTTGGGCAAGAGATGATGTGGGATAGGATTTTCTAACTGCAAGACGATGTTCATATGTTCTATTGTTAATCCGTCTATTGGATTGTCCAATGTAGGGTTTGGGGACAGTTTGAGCAACCCCTTTAAAGGGGCTATAACTTGAAAACGAAGGGGTGTTTTAAAAAATGTTATATGAAGAACCCCAGTTAATTTGGGCTAAGGAATCTACAGTTAATTTTTTTCTACTTTGTATCCGGACACCCTGTATACATGGTAACGGTATTATTACAAAATCATATACGAAAAATATTTAGAAATATAGTTTCTTTGCACAAAATACTTTTTAGATATTTAAATAAATAGATTTGTAACAAGTTGCCATATTCAAGAGAGAGAGAGTGCGACAGGGAAATGTTTATTATTTTTGTTTTAACTACTCCTATCATACACATTGTGAAAAAACTATAAAACTACCTACGTAGAACGGATAATAAGAATAAGAATATTCACTCAATAATTTGAAAGCAGTCTATTTAAAACTACAAAATATGTAAATTGCTGAAAATTGGCATATTTTTTTCCTTAAAATGTACTGATTTTGATAACAACTGAAACTGTTGAATCAAAATTAATTAATAATATTACATAGTTCTACTTAAGTAATCATATAGTGTTTTAATAAACAAGAAGTTAATTTTTAACCGGGTATATTTTTAAGGGCATGAAAAAATCGCGATACGCTAAAAAATTAACAAAGTAGAAAATCAACCCCATATCATAATTATTGAACAACAAAACTGTCTATTTAAAAGTTAAAGAACAAGAAATTAATGACAGTTTAGTTAAAATATTTGCAACTTCAGGAGACGATTAAAACTGAAAATCAATATCATTCTTATCCCGTTGATATTGACATAGTTAGTGTTAGTAGTATTCAAATGATTTGGCATTACGTAAAAGTGCACACCAAACATATTGATTTGTGAACAATAACCCTCATACGAAAACGTCCCCACCACGGGGACCCCGAACCAACGTAGGGTTGTCTTCTTAAACAGGACTACACGCCATAAATGTTGAAAGAGGTTCTCAGACGCTCATTGAAAAATTCAATGCTCTTGGGTTATTAAGATTGATAGTTTTTAAAATCGCGATGGGAGCTAAAATGGATATGTCTAACTTAATATTGTACAAGACGTTCCTGATTCATATAGTTATTGGAGAGGGATTACGAAAAATGTAAAGTATTTTTCAAGATTATACTTAAATGTTCAATGGTGAAACAACAATATTTGGATATTAACATGTTAAATATTGGGAAAAGGAAAATCAACGTGTGATTTGGCACGAGTGTAATAATTTGAAGCGATCTGATATAAGTTCATATTTTTACTTCCACGTCCAGTGGAAGTATAGTGACGCAAAAAAAAAATTTTTTTTTTGTTAAAATAGACTTAAAATTTCATGAAACGTCAATTTGAGCGAAAAAAAAAATACCTGTCTGTCTGTCTGTCTGTAACTTTTTTGTGCGCACGTTTACTCTGGAACCGTTTATGATATTGACTTGAAATTTGGTACACTTATGTATTGTAACCAGATCTAGAACTAAATTATATTTTAATCTAATTCCGTTGAAAGGTTCGGGGGTAAATGGAATAAATGAATACCTAAGAGTAAATAGCAAAAGAAGCAAGTAAGAGTCCATAAAATTGCAATTTAGGGCATGTATGAAAAGTTAAGGTGTCAGAAATTTTTTTTGGCATCAGCCACCCCTCCCCCCCCACTATCACCCCCAATACCACCTCCACACTATTATGAAAGGGGGTAAAAAAAATTATATTCAGTGTGTATACAAACACAAAACGTCTAAAAAATTTTTTTTGACGTTAGCCACCACCTCTACCACCCCCATTGCCATCCCCACCCTATTATTGAAGGCGGTAAAAACAATTAAAATGTGATTTAGTGTGTATACAAGAACGAAACGTCTAAAGAAATTTTTTTGGCGTTAGCTACCCCCTCTACCACCCCCATTGCCACCCCCACCCTATTATTAAAGGGAGTAAAAAATTAAATTGGAATTTAAACCAAGGGCTTCTAAAATTTATTTTGCCATTAATTACCCTCTCTACCACCCCCCATTTCCACGCCCACCCTATTGTTTAAAAGAATAAAAAATTAAATTGAGATTTAGTGTGTATACGAGAAGCAAGGATTTCTACATTTTTGTTTGAATTAGCCACCCCCTCTACCACCCCCACTCTATTATTAAAGGGAATAAAATATTACATTGGGATTTAGTAAGACTTGGATACAAAATCTGGATGTGGATGTAGTGATTCCTTGGGCAGCAGTTTTTTTGAAGAGTGAAATGTCGCGATCACCATTATCCGCTATAGTAGGTACAGCTTTAATATTACCGTGCAGAAAAGGCATGATATTTAACTCAATTTCAATACTACGAGCACATTCAATTGTATGTAGACAGGTAGACACTATGATATTAATTGTTAAATAAAAACGTGTATTTATCTTTTGCCACGTCAAAGGAACATCCTACAAGTACAGTGTTTGTATTAACACAGGAAATTTTGTTAAAGATTTTTTGCACTTTGAAGAAACTAATCTAATATAAAAAATAACTTACGTAAGTCTTTAAGACCACTCACAATAGAACCCAAAATAATAACTTGTAACAAAGATCTAATTATACTACACATGTCTACTAAGATTTTAGTATATGTAAAGTGAACACTATTTTAACTTAGGTAATATTGTCCAGTACCCATCTAATTTATTTATTTACTATCACACTGGAACTCTTGTACGCTACTTGTACTTTGAAATATAGTGAAAAATAAGCAATTAAAAATGTTTCGTAATTGTCGCAGATCAATTTTGTTATTACCTTTTAATTATAACTTTTATACTCAGTGTGATAATTAAAAAGAAACTGAATAAATGTAACAACATATTTTTACATGTGCAAGAATGATTCATTAGTGACCTTTTTACTTACTCACAATGTATTTATATTTTAATGGTTGTCTTCAAATCTTGCATCCTTTATTTAACACACTCTCTGATATAACCAATTGATGAAATTTTGCAGTTACTAAGATCAAATGACAATACAATATCCGCACGTAGGGGCGCGGGAGTGAAAATTGAAAAATCCGCAAAACAAAGGAGCGAGAAATCAAAACAAATCGTTAAGAGACGAATTCTTATTGAGCGCTCTCTGGCGCGCCAATATCCATTGGCTTGATGACGGTCTCGATAACTAGGGCCGAGTAGGACTACTACTCTTTGCTCCTAGATTATCTCTGTAGACCTGGACCGGCCTTCGTGATAGGTGGGCCCGCTTACTTCTACCAGACCCAGCCCGCAAATGCGAGATGTGTCGTGGTATTTTCTGCGGACCTCCCCTGGTCCTGGCTCTTCAACCTCGCTGGCAGAGGTCTCTTCTGGCGCTCTTCTTGTCTTGATATTTTCTTTCTTCGCCAGCTTGTCACCCCCGTGGGTAGTCATCGGTCTAGTTGGGTTTTAGGAAGTTTTGGCTGGGATTGACTGCCGGTACGTAGGACACAGTAAAGGTGTGTCCTACCCCGGATCATCGGAAAGGTAAGGATATGAGCTGTGTAGCTCGGGAGTGTGGAGACCCTAAGTGCTTTTTTAGCACTTTTGGACTCCACGGAGCAGGTAGGACAACGGGCGTTGGACGGTATGTTGTCCGACGCCCGCAAGGAGGTTGGGTTTGGGTAGAAAAACGTCATGTCTCTGGTAGTGGTGGTCTGTCCTGGGGTATCTGAAACAGATCGGTTAGCGGGAAATATAAGTTATACTCACCCGTTGTCCAGAAGCTGTACCCTCGGCCGTTTGTGCCTCGGGGCGTCGGCGCGCTCTCTGGGGGCAAACCCGCCTACGACCCCCCGCACCTTCGGTCTCTATATAACCTAAATATATATTAAAAATATAGGAATTATAATATTCCATCCTATTTGCAAGTGCCTTATATAAATAAGGACTCGACATCCTGAAATGAAGGAGGCCTCGCATCTTCCTCGTAGCATTCGAGCATTCCAAGTCATTGTATTTGAGTGCTAACTGTGTTTAGACAAAATACGCAAATTTTACCATATAATTCAGCGGTCGTAAGGGAGAATAGCTGTTTTGGTTTAATTTGTTGAGTCCTTATTTTAGGCACTTGCAGATAGGTTGGAATATTATAATTCCTATAGTTTTTAAAATTCCCTTCTGCTATAAAATTGCTTATTCAGTGATAAATATATACTGTTGTCATTGAAAATCTAAATTAACCTACTGGATATACTTAGGCAATTTATGATAATAATTTAATTAAGGTGCACATGTCCAAGAAGGAGAGATCCGATAAGAACATATGTATTATTTTTGGCAATAACTTTTTTTTAATACATATATTAGTAAAAAAAGGTATAGGACTACCTAAGTACTACTAGGTGTAGTGATATGCATTTTCACTCATTAATTTCAGTTGTTTGCAAAATAGTTAAATTCGATTTTAAAAATTATGTTAATCTTCGTATTTCCTAAATTTAAATCTAACTATTCCGCATATGTTTGAAATTATTGGGTGAAAATTTATAACACTCCTCTTGTTATAGTTCTACTTAGGTAGTTTTATAGTTTGTCTGTAATATGTGCTTTAGAATAAGAAGTTATGGTCAAAAATAGTAAATATTTCCCTATCATATCTCTCTCTATCTCTCTCTTGGATATGGTAGAAAATGAAAAATAAGTTTTTTTTTAAACCTGCTTTTACAAAAAGTCGCACTAAAAAGTAAAAATAATAATGTATGATTACCAGAAAACCAAGGCGTGCTCACTTTGTATTGTATATAATATATGTATCATCCTTACGCACGCATGGTTGAAAGCAATATGTTGTACAACGATTCCACCCCTTTCATAAAATCATGCACACAATCATATAAAGTGTGCACGCCTTGCTCGTCAGTCGTACATTATTATTTTTTAAGTTTTTAGTATGACCTTTTACAGAAAAGCGAGTTTTAAATTCCTTTTTTTTTTATTTTTAGACTATGCAAACCTGACCCAGTCAAAGCTCATCTTCAAACGAATTTTTGATGTAATTCTTTAATTGTGTCTGCTCTTTATAACGTCATCTAAATGCCTTTCACGCACGTGGAACATTCAGACTATACTGCTGCCAAAGAAGAGCGGTTTTTAACAATATCAAGTATAAAGCTAGTGTTGATGAATCTTTTGAATATAGAGATAAGGAAGAAATATGTGATATATAAGCCACTTAATTCTCAGCCATTTTGATCAACCAATTATTCTCATACTTGCTGTCATTTATGAGAATTACGCGTTCTTGTTTGTTGATGCTGGTTATATTTCTGACATAAATAGTGTAACGTGTTTACAATATCCAGTAAAAACCCTGTATGTAGATTCAATAAATTGCAACAAGGACTTTAGTTTTTTTTTTTTTTTTTTTTTTTTTTTTTTTTTTTTTTTTTTTTTTTGCTTTGGCTTTGGGTCATGAACCATGCAGCCAGTTACTAATAGTTTAATAATTCCTAAAAATAAACCTAGCACAAATCAACGAGATTGAATATGAAAAAACGAGGGGAATTGACGGAAGGACTTTAGTTAACCACTACTTTATTAACCACTTAAATTACAATTAATAGTCCTTATACACGTTAGTACACACTACCTAAATGTTTCATCTACTATTCTGAATGCATTCTGAACGCATCTCATTGATTCCTGTAAGTTCGTGCCCTCCAGAAATTTTCATGACTTGGCGGTCGTCACAGAGATGGCGCCGCTGACTACTATTATTTCGCTGGAATATAGAACACAGGGCCGGCTTTAGTACATAACAATAGTTATATTTACTGAGCTAATTACGTTTGATAATTCGCATGTGTTTCTAATGAGTTAGTAAAGTTTGTATATTTATTTACGTGCTAGTGCATTTAATATAAACAGTTACAGTGAGCTGTCCATCCGCCATATTGATCAACCATATTATTCAAAATTCTATACGCACTTATTTGAATTATTGTATTCCTTCCTTCAGTGTCGGACTGGCCTCATTTGGCCCCATCGGCATCAAATGTAATTTCCCCCCTACGACTTACCTACCCTACCAAAACAGAGTTTTAGTCGCGGAAAACGGCCGACGTTAAATAAGCGTATTGAGAAAATCTTCCGAGACAGTTTTACTTTTAGATTTGGGGGGTTGTCAATTAAAGTCAGTCAGTTAAAGAAAAAATCGAACATAAATACACCTTATTTTTTGCTGTCTCCCAAGAAACAATACAGAACGCAAAGATTTTGAAATTTTGTAGAGAAAAACGTTACATCGAGCTACTTTTTATATTTCTATAAATATAATCCATGACGTACGAGCAATATTGTAGTAGAAAGTTCAAATTTAATTTAGGTGAAAGAATTCTTACAATATGAGTATTCTGGTAATAGACATTTCGGCATTTATTGAAGAACAATGCTCCGCGCTCGATCGCAATGATATGTAGTGCGGGATGTCTGAAAATTATTGTAAAACTTTATGGACGGACACATCTTTCATCGTCGAAAATCAAATATTACCGAGAAAACTGATTCATTTCCAATTTAATATTAGTGAAGTTAGTTGCATTTTCCATAATGTGAACCTAATTTAAAAAATGTAATATTGAATGATTCAAATAACGGGAATAAGAGAGGCTTTCATTCAATAGTTATTTGTATATGAAGGCCGTAAAAGCCGAGATCAAGCAAACTTCGGATAAGGCCGAGATAGATCATTTGACCGAGGTGCACACAATATTTTTAGGCCACTGTCTCAAAAAGTAAAATAAAATGTTTTTAAAATTGTTTCGTACAAATTACTGGAAACATGGACAACATTTTGCAAGAAGCCTACTAGGCTGACAGTTTTAGTTTCTTTTCAAGTTCATAACGAAAACAAATGAAAACGTCACTAGATAGTTTATCGACAAGCCGTGACATATTTCAAATATTAGTGATGATCAAGTAATACATGCGGCCGTGAAGTAAAAGCGGCCAAAAAGAATAAGATTGACAAATGAGTACAAAGAGATGACCCTTTAGGAATGCTGTCAGATTCGATAATCGTAAATTTTTGTGAGAGTTACCTAAAAAAGAGATATTTTTCAATAATTTTATAAAAGTAAAATTTTCTTTACGTTAAAAATTGATGGCCTATTAAGTTATAGAAAACGGGGTATTATTGTCCAAAACTTCTTTTTCATTGTTTTACAAACATGTGCTCAGCCTGTTAAGATTTGACTATTTAGATATTTCTTCCATGGAATATCTGTTACCAAAAAATTGACTGTAATTTGGATTTTTCTTAATGAATCTAAAGCCCAAAAAAGGACTGTAAAAAAATTTAATTTCATATTATAGTCACGAAAAAAGTTACTAGGCGTTACATGCTTCTGTATCACTTGGTATATGCCCCTTAATACCTTAATGATATAGTGTTATGAGACCAAATGTGCATTTTCAGATATACGTGTGCATGGTTATGATATCTTGAGAAGAAATAATTTTGCACAATCTAACAGTTCATTTTTTGTTTCTAGAAGATTAAATCCAATTTTATATAGAAAAAAATGTAACCAAGGATTATTTAAATAAACAACAAATAAACACCACAAAAATTAGTCAACCCCCAATTCCAGAAGGCAGGGGCAGTGCCGAAGCCAGGATTCGAACCCGGTGGTGCGATGCCCGTGTAATTAATCGCGATTGTCACCTCGCACCTTAACCCACGCGGCTATGACCAGACAACGTGGTATTCGTTTGCGGTTTGGCCCCCAAAAGTGATTTGACCCCCAAATGTGTTTGGTCCCGTTGCCAAACTTTACGAGCTGATTATTAACGTCGGTGAACCATTCGGTATGGTGTCTACGACGACTATAAGCGGTTTGAAAAAGATTGGTTGACTAATTTACAGTAGAACCACCGAACCACCCAGACTCCCAGAGTGTGTATTCTTGTTAAGAGAAATCAAAACGCAATACCATTAACAAACTTCTGTTCCAGTTTGATTAAAACCAGTTCTATCATACATAGCAAACCTCACTGGGTGACATGGGGGTTATCATTATATAAAATACCATAGTCAGGGACCAAGCAGATTTAAAAAATGGACCAATGAACAAGTGTTAAAGGCATTTCAAAGCACACAGCTACATATTTCTACTTTGGTGTTATTACAGATTTCAAGAAGACCTAGAATTAATATTTAAAAACATGGAGGTCCTTAACCTGGTATGTTGCACTGGGCTTACAGTAGAGAATAAACCAGTACTCCCACTCGGACGGAATAATGGGATAAGATTTTCAGTGCGCAAGCATGCTCCTGGGCTTAAATTATTTGATGCGCAGTGGACAGCAGTGATGTAATTGGGTTTATCTTAATTGTTTACTCGAGCAGTGTATATGCAACTGCGCGTGGGATGGAAATAGTGGATGCGCAGTGGAATAAGAAAAATAAAATCGAGTATAACAAACATTAAAGGGACCGCCGAGGAGTGAAACTATTGGTCTATTCTCTACTGTGATATCGGCACAATAACACTATATCCCATACACCACTTCTTCTACTATAGAAATATTGAGCGCAATTTGCACTTACCTAATACCAGAGCCACAAATATCAGTGCTGGCAGATATACTTTATTTACATGTAAGCAGAGTAATTATTGTAATGACTCCAAATTTTGTAGAAACGAATCTTTTATCGATAAAAATAAAATTTATGTTTTTAAGACTTTTACTAAATAACCATTTATAGTTAATTTTCTTTTTAACTCCGATCAAAGAGTATACCCCTAGATACGTAATGACCAAGGTTTTGTTCGTCACTGAAATTGTCACAGTCTAAGGTTTTTGTGTTGTCAACATCCAATAGGTTCTTAATTAGCTGGTCAGTCTGTCCCCGGCTTTTATTTCAATAATCATGAAACTTTTTTTTATATAAAAAATACTACGAAATAGTTCGTAAAAAGACAAAAAAATGAGTTGCCATTTAATTAGAGAGACTGTAATTATCGTAAGAAGTTGTTTCGGAGCTTAAATTGTAGCTTTTGTTGGTACCCACCTACTCTAAAAATTTCATGTAAAAATATTAATAACTTTTAGAGGAAATGGCGAAAATGTAAGAAAAGGTGTTTCCGAAAAACGGCGTGGAAATGGTCAAAAATGGTCATAGAACGATTTTTCAAAAACTTATTTGTTCCTGATGAAACTCTTTACAACCCTATTATCTTTAAATTTTCGTAAGGTTTCGTTTAGTACCTTAAAAATGCATTTAAAAATCGGGCTCTGGGGCGAGCGTAGGTGCGTCTTTACTATGTACATACTTTGATATGCGATGTAAAGCAACGTCAGGCGCAGTTAGTAGTTGGATGGGTGACCGTTCCAACGAAGACCCGTCCTCGCCTCACACATCTTCCAGCGGCTTGTATATCAGTGTATGCGCGGAAACTATACAACCTTAGGCGAGGGTTGTATAGGGGATATACCATCCTTCGGAGGGGATGTAAAGCCGTCGGTCCCTTGTCTATTAAATGTTAGGCAAGTAAAAATCCCTACTCTTCTCAAGGGAAGAGGTTCGGCAAAATTCCTGGTTGGGGGTAGCTCGTCTACAGGCGTCGGTGATAGGCCTCAGTAGCGGAAATATGCCGACGTTAAATAAATGTATTAAAAAAAAATCGGGCTATTTCTGAATTTTGGACGTTCGGGCGCTCGAGCGGAGGGGAAGTGACGTGTGGTGGGGGAAGTCTCTCATGCAGCCGGACTTGGAGCGCGGCTGAATGATCGCGCTTTTTTGCACATGCGTTACCTAGCATCTGCTCTGAAAGGACCGAAAGCTCCAGTGGCCCCGAGCGTAGTACTGATCCATGACGTGCAACTCAAAATTTAAATTGCACGCCATGTATGAGTACTACTACTACTACTAGTAATTTCTTCTAAATTCAGGTCAAATATTGTTTTGCTAATTGTTGTGTGAGTACAACTAATTAAATGTTCTTCAGAAGGAGTTATTTATTAAACGAAACTTAACAAAAAGTTGTTACGAATCTTAAGTTTAAATATACGAAGTGAAATGTTTGAGAACAGAAATAAGACTGTTTTGCCTGCATTTCGGTGGTCTCTCGTATACCTCTCGAAGGGTGGGTAAATGAGCGTAATTTCCAAATTACGGTTTTACGGTAGGCTATTGTAGTTGGATATTACTACCTCCAGCCTGTCGGCATTTTTGCCTTCAAGGTATAACCTTTGTTAGTTCTATGATTATGGTATATCCGTACTTAATTGTGGGAAAGTACGCTACACTAATTTTAACACTGGATTTAAATGTTTGGGATTCATAAAAAAGAGTAAAATATAATAATTATTATTACTATTTTAATTTTATTACCAAACTTATTAACTACTACAACACACTTACAATTTTGGTACTTTGTCATTAATTTGAAAATTTGATATATACATCGTAAAGGTAACTAATATAATAACATAATATTTAGTTATATTTATTTCGGATACAATTTATCGTAAGGTACTTGAGTAACAGAGCTAAATATATTTGCGTAGACTGTTTTTAGCAGTTCTTCAATTGTTGGTAGAAGTTCTTCAGCTATAACATGTACGTTATCTTTTAGAACTTTGTTTGTTGGTTCAGCTGTAAAATAAATAAGATAATCAACAATACATCGCTATTGTAAATGCATGTTTAAAGTTATAAAAACACAATAGGTTAACAAGATAACAAATAACAAATATTAAATAAAATACCTAATGTTAAAAAAGTAATCAAACGGGAGTGTAGCCCATCTACTGTACTCCAACTACTTGTTAAAACAATAATCAATATTTATTATTTGACTAATATCACCTGGAATTTAGGAGAGCAAGAAGATTACAAATTTGCTAAATAAAGAACAACGCTTAGCACTGGTTTCAGGTTCCACAAGAATGTTTTATATTTTCTAAAGCTAATTAGTAAAAGAGCAGAACGTAAAACAAATCTAATGCATCGTAGTATCATGCACAACATACGAATTTTTTTTTTTGGAACTTTAATTTGACGAGAAATTTGCAAAGGGACCTCTCACTCCTGGAAATCACTGTCTCCTTTCTAAAGTTCTTCCAGTCTGTCAAATTACAGGCGAAAGGAGTCTACAACTTGTCGAGTAGCTCCATCTGGAGGAACAGTGTAGGACTGCACTACAGTCCTGCACTGTAGTCCTTTCATTACGATTAATCTGTCCGCTGGGGGCTTATTGCAGTAAGATCTTGTTTTGCGTTTTCCGATTGAAGACGTAGAATGTCCCAAGTTTTAGGGCATTATTTTCAATTGTTTTGGAAACGCACACTGTGCACCTTGATGGGTGGTAATGAATTTAGTTCCTTTTATAGGAACTAGTCTGTTAATTTATTTATTGTCATCAATATTTATTGCTTAGGTGCTTATCTCACTTTAACAATTTGACAACAAGTTTCGTACACGGTAAAAGAAAACATCTGCAACAAATTCCTTCTCCTCTACAACTCAATAAGAATTAGGAAAATATTGGATTGTGTGCAACTTACGGATTTGTATATGTTACGTACGTAGTTACCCCTAAAGAAGACATCATTCGAATATGAGTACAAATGATATACTGCGTATCAGTATTCATTAATGTTTGTCATTTACTTATGTATCAAGAAACCCGGTCGGGTTTCGCAGCTAGTTTTCTCTGTCTCTCATGCGAAAACGAAACGAGACCGGAGTTCATATACAGCAAGACATTGCTTTCTGCGCCACCTGGGTATTTCTTTTCTTTTATAAAAAAATATAATCATTTAACATTGGTAATTACATGCGAAATGAGTTGTTTATCGTTTCATCTTTCAAATAAATACCTATCTTTAACTTGTCATCTTGATACGGCATTGCTATTGATGTTTGAATTTTGAGATCTGTCATTCCGGTTATAAAAGTGTACTAGACGGAAGTGACGTCGTTTGACGGATATGGAAGTTATATCGTTTAATTCAAACAGTGGATAAATTTGTGGATAATTAAATACAAGTGAATGTTTCTTTTCTTTTATAAAAAAAAAACACAATCATCTAACATTGGTAATTACATGCGAAATGAGTTGTTTATCGTTTCATCTTTCTGATAAATATCTGTCTTTAACTTGTTATCTTATTACGGCATTGCCATTGATTGAATTTCGAGATCTGTCAAATTAAACGAAGTAATAGTCACATTTGCGCAGTTTTGATTTCGGATTTTTGGCTTAATCAAACACCAAAATATTGTGTCAACTTTAATTATATCCAAAATAAGAAATTTGTAATTATGTGATGTAAAAAATGGAAATGTTTAATCTCAAAAACACATTGAGTGTCGTGTAGTATTACGTGTCGGATAGGTTGTGAAATAGATGTTTTCTAAATATTACACATATTGTTTTACAGATTTTTAGGGGGCCGCCGCCGCCGGTAGTGTTTACGTTTGCACCGGACATTTACGTAAGAAAAGGTTCAGTTCTTTTTACATTCGGATTTCTTATTAATTGTCAATATGGATAGAAAATTTGTGTGCAGAGAATTAACGAATTTATAACCTGCAATATTTTGCTTTTGCCTATCATTATGTATTTAAAAAATGCATTTCACAATAAATCGGGCTTAAAATAAGCTCTACACGATTATAGAAATTTCTGATCGGTAATATTTTATTCCTTACAATCAATCAGTGTATATTACTAGGAAAAATAGAAAAAACTTAGTCTGCTAAAATAAATAAGGGTAAAAATCACCTAAAAGTTCTAATATGTATTTTGTTATGGTATCAGTAAAGCTGTTTTTGTTATATTTTATTCTCTACCATCAATGCACATTAATAGGAGAAATATTCGTCTGTTAAAATAAAATAAATAAGGGCAAAAATGAGCTTTATATTTCAGGAGTTTTTAATCTGTATCAGGAAGTAAAGGTGGTCAGAAAGTTCAGGGGATTACGATTGTTACTGTTTTCCAGTTTGGTTTAAGCAAATGTTATATTGCTCATCATGAAGTATATAGTCAAAAAGATTAATATGGTGGATGGTCAGGGGATGCGGGGAAGCCATATAGAGAATTAGCTTGTATACATTGGCAGTGTTGTGCAGGAAGGAGGGGGGGGGGGGGGTTGGAGAGTGGAGAGATTTAATATATACTAGAACAGAAATCTACTTTGCTTACCTAGTTCCTTGTTTTCTTTAAAAAGGCCTTCGAAATCAAAATCTATTACCTTACCAACACGAATATTTGGAATCACATTTGAAGACCTCAAATAATCTATACCATTTATTGACACAAGAGTAGCTTCGTTATAAATTGAACACAATGTATCGGCTATAAAAGTAAACTTAATTTAATATTTTATAATCAAATCTATAAATATAACCAAGTTACAAAATGATGTGAATTCTCAGAATTATTTATCAGTATCGGTATTATTTATCCATTCTATGAAAACATAGAAGAATCAAAACAAAAAAATTTTTGCATTTCTGTTCTGAAATGTAAACTTCTTAGAGCTTATTAATATCGAAATGACATACATTCTTTCATTTATGCAAAAAGATTTTTTCTTTCCCAAAAACATACTTCAGTGAAAATACTATTAGCGAAAACACTTAGTATGTAAAGTAGGCAATCAGAGGAAAAAAAGAAAATAGTATCTTCACAGAAAAAATATATTTATTTAATTTTATGACACTATTACAGAATTACTACCTGCAATATTCAGTGTAATAAGCTACGAAAATCCTTTCTTGTATAATTCCCGTTGTGCAGTAATATACATTGCAAGCTACTTTTAGAACTATCTAGAAAAAGCCGCCAGCCTGTTGGTCGATACTATGACAAGCCCAGCATTAGGAGGAGTTTATAAATATTGTTACAATATACAAGATCGTCATTTTCGCTATAGAGTGGCAGTA
This sequence comes from Leptura quadrifasciata, assembly GCA_963675555.1. Lineage (NCBI taxonomy): Eukaryota > Metazoa > Arthropoda > Insecta > Coleoptera > Cerambycidae > Leptura > Leptura quadrifasciata. Next base: position 156,879,864 of record OY776674.1, read on the forward strand.
GTGCTTGCTTTCGATAAGATATTATAGTTACATTTGACTCTAGACAGTCGTTTTCACGAAGTCTGGATGCTAGAAGCTCAGCTCGTTTTTAATACATTAAATCATTTAGGTATACGTTGAAAGTTTTTTCTGCCAACACCAGTAATTATGAAAATGAGATCCGACAGAGATTAAATACAGTTAGCAAAATCTGCAACTGGTCAGTTGGAAATTTGACTGAAAATATTTCACGGAAGATCAAACTTGCTAAGAGTTCATTGCGCAGCGATTCTTTAACATCTGTATCCTATGAAAATCAGATATTAAATGACAAAGAGGAAACTTCAAATACGTTGGGATGTTGTGAATAAGGAACGGATGGGAAGAATTTTGGTGAGACTGTATATCCAAACAGCAATCGCAATAGATGGTGTTATAGGTACCATACAACAAGTGGGTCCCAACTAGAAGAATACTTAAATTACTAGTATATTACAGTACAAGTGAAGAAACTAAGAATTTTGCTCGCGTGTGTGTTTCGCCAGCCGAGTGTGTAAAAAGCACATAAGTGAGCGAATTCGTTTCTTCACTAGTACTGTATAGCGTATACTTGATCAAAACTATCAACGCAGAAGAGAACCCAGAAGCCTAACTATGGATTATCATCAGCTCCGCGAAAGCCTTAGAACCAAAATATTTTTCATAAAATTGTGAAATTATGGAAGTAGCTGACGATATTACTGAGCCAGCAGACATTATAAATTAAGCTAATGCCGCGACGTTTCTTATGTTGCCGGAGAAATCTAAAGGACGGTATTTAAATGAAATGGAAAAATTCCGTCAATAGATGCGATCAAAAAACGTACAGGTTGTGACGGAGGTGGTTATGGTAGCATATTTTAATGGATTGATAAAAAACTACGCACCACCTTCTTTGTGGTCTACATACTCGATGTTGAGGTCAATGTTAGTTATTTTAGAGAAAGTAGCTATTTATTAGCAAGTAAGTTTCATAGCGCCATATTTTTAAAATTAGTAGATGTAATCGCGTGATTAATTTGTAGGTTTAAGACATTATTTGCGACTTTGAAAAAAACAGCAAGTCTAAAGGGTACCAACCTAAGAAGGGGAAGACATTTATTTGATCATAAAAATGTTGGGAAGTTCATAAATGAAGCTCTCGATGAGGCTTTCTTACTTATGAAGGTGGTTATTGTAATGGGAGTTATAGGCGCTTGTCGGTGCGATGAGCTAGCGAAATTAAAAACAACTAACATTGACAATAATAGAGTTGTCTTGGTTGTCGGCATTTTGAAAACAAAAAATTACAAGCCTCATTCTTTTGTTGTATCTGGTGCTAAAGGAAAGGGATTTAATGGTTTAGAGACCTATCGAAAACATGCTGCGCTGCGCCCTTCACATATTGGTGAGAGAAGATTCTTTTTGTCTTATCGTTCGGGGAAATGTACAGTGCAACCAGTAGGTATAAACACACTGTCCAAGATACCTAGATTGGTGGCTGACTATCTGAAACTGATGGATGCCCATTTATATACCGGACATTGCTTTCGGCGAACGTCAGCCACATTTTTGGCTAATGCTTCTGCAGATATTTTAGCGCTTAAACGACATGGAGGTTGGCATTTGTCGTCTGCAGCAGAAAATTATGTAGAAGAGTCGGTGGTTAATAAAATTGAGATAGCAAGACAAATAACTCAGGGTGAAGACGGCTCAAGTAAAAAGATTCGTGTACAAGTTGAGAAAACAGAAGGTCTTGCGGGAGTCACTGAGGCAGATCAAATTTCAGTTTGTGGCATGTTTTTAATAAATGTGAAGTTATTTTGTTAAGTAAACAAATAAATGTTATGAATTTTATTGCAGTTTGACAATTTGACAGTAGAGTGGGCGAAAGCATTTTTACTCACTACTTTTGTCTACCCGTTCCCATAAAACTTGAGTGAACAAAATAAAAGATTGAGTTTTGTATCTAAGAAAGAAACTGCATGTTTCAAGAGCGAGATTAAACAAAAGATATTGTAAGGGCGCTGTGCATAAGAGGAAGCTATAAGACTACTTTGAAACATCAATTTACCCACTATTTTAATTTTAATTTGATTGTGTAAGTACTACTCCGATTGTCCATTCTTTGCCTTACCTAAAAAGCGACTCTGCTTATGCCGTGATTTCCATAAATACCTAAACACTTGAACGGTACATACTGGAATACTTTACCCGACTTGTATTTCCTCGATCATATTAACATCATCTGGAGATGATTGAAACTGAGCAGTAGTACACTAGAACACTATAGTCGATGCAACCTTTACTAACTATATTGGCGTCATGTGGAGACAATTAAAACTGCATTATATAGAACTCAATGTTGCTGAGCTGTTTTAGTATTTGTGAAAATTACTTCAATAGGAATTGAATAATAGTTTTATGAGAAATCCAAAGAATGGCAATGAAACCCACTTGAAACTTGCGCAAAATTTTCGTTTATTGAATGAATTTGGCAGTGCTTTTCGTAAAGGGCGAAATTCTGTACTTTAGGACATATTTTTCTTATAAAAATCTAAGCCTACTGCCACGTTCTTAGAGAATCAAAATTTTTCCAGCAATTTTAAAAAAACTTAATACACTACTCAATTAAGCAACCTCTGAACAACTATGTTTCCTAAATGGTTACTAATTTTTACCAAAGGTTAACTATTTGTCTATACTTACATATGTTAACATGAAAGTTTCCGTCTCCTTTAATAGGCGCGTCGAGAATTTTTCCATCTATTCTATAATTTCCTCCTAAAAATAAATTTGGTAACTCGACTTCAAGGAAAAATGTTAAATTCTTTGTAAGTCTGAAATAAATAGTTGAATATTAATACCAATACCACAAAGAAAACATAACTAAATTCAATAACCAATCAAAATCAATCATATACCGCTTGTAAACGAATGGTCAATGCAACTTAGAACTTTATACATATTTCTATTTCAAATTTCATTTGCCCTTGAAATGCTAGGTCCGTATTAGTCGAGGTCATTTAATTCTAAAACTCTAGTTGTGTTTTAAGGATAAAATTTAGCGCTTGAGTTGAACGTTTAAAATTGACATCCATTTTTAATTTTACGCCTACAGTTCAAAAAATTGTACGCGCTCTAAAATCATTTGTAAATATATACTACCCAAGAACATTAAATTGTTTATGGACTTCCGCATTTTTTTCCATTTAAAAGAATTGTGAAGAAACTTACTCGTATCTGGAAAATTTATATCCATCAAGACCTAGTAAAGTGACATTTTCAAAATGTGCCTTATAACTTAGTGTTTCTGTTCCTTGCTCCAAAACTATTTCTGGAACAGCGAAAGATTGAAAAGCAGGTAAAAAATCGGGAACACCTTTTCTTACATAGGGTCTTATTTCTTCCGTAGCTTTCAGTAAACACTCTTTCATATTTGGATCTGTTCTTTTACATCTGGGCAAATAAGCAGCTGAAAATTGTAATATTATAAATATATTGACCTGATATTCACTTGTACTTAAGGTAAAGAACAAATTCAGGTTAATTTGAGTTGTGTATTGTGAATAAGATGAATTTTATTCTGAGTAGAGGTTTGCATGCATGCATGTTTTCTGTTTTCTTTTATATATTCTGTTTGATAAAATATCAAGGCATTTTACAGAAGACAGATATTTTCAGAAAATATATGCAATTTTTGTATTTCAGCCATTAAAGACAGATAGAGACGTTTATAACATACAGAATGACCTTAAATAGATGCAACTATTTTAACATAATTTAATGCTAAATAGAATCAGTTATTTTAAATAAATGCACTCAATTATTTTTATACTAATTTATACGTTTCACGTGCATTTCTGACCGTGCAAATTAAATCTTTAGGGTTCCACGGACGGGGCTAGAACGCACACACGTACACACCAGGGGTAGAAAGTTCTACGGACGGGACCCGAACGCAAAAACACACCCACAGGAATAGGAAATTCCACAGCTGGAGAGGTTGTAATCAACCCCATCGTCTGGTCAATTCCTTTCTTCCGAAGACACCACCGTAGGGCTGCAGTTTCTGCATCGTCGCAGTCTGGGTATCGTACCACCCTAGACAAGTGTGTTGTTTTCTTTACCGAGGACCACCTTCAGTGGTTCTGCGTGGTTATATACAGGGTGTTGCATCATGAGAGGGACATAGCTTAATAGGAGGTAGAGAACATCAGTGGTAACCGGAACCTCCCATAGAAATGTCTCATTGGGCCTTCATTACGAAGTTACAGGGTGTTAAATAATTTTTGGCCAAACCTGTTTTTTGTCATAACTTTGACAGGGAATGAAATAACGGATTCATATTTGGTACGGCTAATATACTAACGAGCCCCAAGAGGTACATGTATAAAAAAAATATATCCAGGTCCGGACTCGCTATAATTTATGTTTCTTCTTTGCATCAATAAAACATCACCCTGTATATATTTTTTTGAAATTTCGATACGATATTCGAAAAGAGCAAGAAAAAACAAACAAAATGGCCTATTTCATTTTTTTGTTACACCTTCGTGGTTATTTAAATACGTTGTTAAATGTGCAAGAAAATGGATTACAGAACCCTATTAAATGAGAGGAACGTGAAATAAATAGTTTTATAACTAAAATTTGCAAAAATTCTATTGAGCCTAGGTGGTCTGGGTGAATCCTAATTCCGGCACGTTTTAAAGGTCCATTTTGGTAAAAAACTGTGGTCCTAATAAGTAATCGGGTATGAAATAACAAAATTTTTAATCAATCACAGTAGGCTTGTTCAAAGAATAAAAGTGACAGATAATTTAAACCATTTAGACCTAAGCAACCAGTTACTTTGATCAAGAAAATCATCAACATTTTATACTTAATAAAAATTGGAAAAGAGAACAAACTAAAATCTAAATAAATAAAATATTTTCCATTCAATTAACAATAAATAACAAAACAATAACTAAATGTGTTTAAAAATAAAACGTAATTGACACTAAAGTAAATTTTCAAAATGTCCTCCCCCACATTCTGTGCATTTTCTTGCGCGTTTAGAAAGGTCACCAATTGCTCGACGTATCATTTCTGGATTATTCCGTATTTCGTCGCAGGTTGTAACGATGCGCTGGATTAAATGTTGTCTACTTTCAATTTCAATGCTATAAACCTCGTTTTTTAAGTGGCCCCATAAAAAGTAATCACAAGGGTTACCATCAGGAGATCTTGGTGGCCATTCATGTGGACCCCCGCGTCCAATCCATCTATTAGGATACACGTTGTTTAAGTGTTCTCTTACTTGAAGGTTAAAATGTGGTGGGGCCCCATCATGCTGAAACAACATGCCTCTTATACCGATATTTTCTAACATATTCGGTAAAATGTTTTGAAGAAAATCAAAGTAAATTTCACCATTCAATCTTTCTTCAAAAAAATGTGGCCCTATCAAATGTCTATTCACAAGTCCGACCCAAACATTTACAGAAAACCTGTGTTGCGAATGGCGTTGGCGTACCGCATGTGGGTTTTCCTGTGCCCATTTATGATTATTTCGTGAAGTGTTTACTCCATCCCTTGTAAATTGTGCCTCATCCGTAAATAAGGTTCTGTAAATGACTGGGCGATGGTTAGACAACCAAAGACAAAATGCCAGGCGGGGGATATCGTCGCCTTGTTGAAGACGCTGTACCTGCTGGATATGATATGGATGGTAACGTTCTCTTTTTAGGGTTCTCCATACTCGCCAATGAGGAATACCAGTTGCCAAACGGATTCGTCTAGTGCTCATATTTGGGTTTTCTTGAACTACGTTTATAATATTGTTTTGTTCCTGCACACCTTGTTGTAAAACACGCTCCACAACTGCAAAAGTAGGAAACTTTCCGTGTTGTCTTGCATACTGGAACACCGTACTAAAGGTTTTATGATTAGGGCATCGACGACCAGGAAAACGCAGCCGATATTCTCTTTCCGCCGACCTACCATTTCCATTACAGAAACCATAGATGAATATTATGTCAGCATATTCCACGTTTGTAAATTTTACTGGCATAGTTAAAATATTTTCACAAGTTTTCACTAACTAAATGCGGATTATTGACACATTAAATTACTAACAAACAATTATTCAACTGTTTAGGAGATTTCTTTTTATTATCTGTCACTTTGAACAAGCCTACTGTGATTGATTAAAAATTTTGTTATTTCATACCCGATTACTTATTAGGACCACAGTTTTTTACCAAAATGGACCTTTAAAACGTGCCGGAATTAGGATTCACCCAGACCACCTAGGCTCAATAGAATTTTTGCAAATTTTAGTTATAAAACTATTTATTTCACGTGCCTCTCATTTAATAGGGTTCTGTAATCCATTTTCTTGCACATTTAACAACGTATTTAAATAACCACGAAGGTGTAACAAAAAAATGAAATAGGCCATTTTGTTTGTTTTTTCTTGCTCTTTTCGAATATCGTATCGAAATTTCAAAAAAATATATACAGGGTGATGTTTTATTGATGCAAAGAAGAAACATAAATTATAGTGAGTCCGGACCTGGATATATTTTTTTTATACATGTACCTCTTGGGGCTCGTTAGTACATTAGCCGTACCAAATATGAATCCGTTATTTCATTCCCTGTCAAAGTTATGACAAAAAACAGGTTTGGCCAAAAATTATAAAACGCCCTGTAACTTCGTAGTGAAAGCCCAATGAGACATTTCTATGGGAGGTTCCGGTTACCACTGATGTTCTCTACCTCCTATTAAGCTATGTCCCTCTCATGATGCAACACCCTGTATATTTATACTTACTTTTGCATTTTAACTTTTATATATTTAAAGATTTTACGCATTTATATTTATTTAAGGAAGTTGTCTGTCTAATCAGAACTATTGTGGCCAGATTTATGTTAATTTATTTATTACGTCGTAAACGAGGCATCTTTATTTATGCTGTTACCTATTAATACCAAAATTAGCCACACCTTTTGAACATCTGCTAGAGAACTAGATATTATTTTGTAAATTCTGTAATATAGTGCGTTTCATGTTTAAAGCTAGTGTCATTATTTCGTCTCTGACCGCTGCGAATGGGACCCTCAGCAATTTGTGTAAGTAAGTAAACTAATAATTTATAATAGTTTATGTTAACTTGGGCTTAACGCCCTGAGATAGTCTGATCTAGTGAAATTTTATCGTGGGCACGTTACATCGCTTATCCGGGCTAGGTAGTGTATCCGATCTGCTACGCCACAGCAGTGCAAGTGTGTTTCTTTTCTGTAATATCTTGTAACCCTTACTATCCAACGTATTTTATGCACTTGTAGATCGTAGCAAGCTCATTTTTCCTTTTGTAAATAAGAAATTGCCAATGCTGATTGTACTAAAATTTACGAAAATTGGCGTATTTTTTTTTCCTTAAAATGTACTGATTTTGAAAACAACTGGAACTGTTGAATCAGAATTAATAACACTGCGTAGTTCTACTTAGGTAGGTAATCATATAGTGTTTTAACACACAAGAAGTTAATTTTTAACTGGATAAAAGCTATCTAAAAATCGCGACATACTAAAAAATTACCCAAGTAGAAAATAAACCCCATGAACACTGATTGTACAATAAAGAAGACTGATATATTATCAAAAATTAAGTACCATCTAAAATAATCATTGAACAACAAAACTGTCTATTTGAAGATTAAAGAACAGCAAATTAACGACAGCTTAGTGAAAATATTTGCAACTTCTTTAATAGTCGTATCTTTTCCGATTAAATAATGCTCTTAAGGAGATGATTAAAACTGAAAATCAATGGCATTCTTATCCAGTTGATGTTGATATAGTTAGTGTTAGTAGTGTACAAATGGTTTGGCGTTATCTAAAAGTAGTGTTTAAACACTAAATATATTGATTTTTGAAAAACAGCCCCCATACAGTCTGGTCGATAGCCGAGTGGGTTAAGGAGCGAGGTGGTAATCGCGATTAGTTACACAGGTATCGTGCCACCGGGTTCGAATTCTGGCTCCGGCACTATCGGAGAAAATGGTTGTATGTCTGCGTTTTTTCAATGTGTAACCCCCTTCCGCACAATGGAATTGGGGGTTGACTAATTTCTCTGGTGTTTATTCATTACTATTATTTATTATTATTATACAAAAACGCCCCCACCACGGGACCCGAATCCAACGCAGGGTTGACTCCTTAAACGGGACTACATACCATACCGAGTTAAAGTGGGTTCCCAGACGCTCATTGAACAATTCAATGCCTTTGGTCTATTAAGAATTAATAGCCTTTAAAACAGTAATCAGCGAAACACTTTTAAAATCAATTATATCAATCTACAAACACAAAGGATTTTAAGCATTACTTTTTACGATATTTCCATATCATAGCTAAATTAACTAATGGATATGTCTAACTTAACATTGTACAGGACGTTCTTGATTCATACCGGGTGTTAGAAAAGTATGGGAACAGTGGAAAATCTCGATCAGTTTGCGTCAAATCGAAAAATAAAAAAATACGTGTCAAAAATTTTTCAAAAAACTATCTACTGATACCAAAATGACCTCACCACCCACCACCCTGTGGGTGGGGCGAGGGGCAACTTTAAAATTTCAAATGGAAACCCCTATTCTTTATTGCGGAATCGGATTCTACGGCAAAAAATACGTAAACTTTATTCCGGACATTTTTTTTCGATTCTTGCATGGTGTCGCTGTAATCGCAAAAAATGAAAAGAAAACATTACTGTTTCAAGAGTAGCGTCTTGTGCCCATAAAAAAACGTCCAATTCAAAAACTGAAAAACACGTATTTGTTATTTTTACGAAATCTATCCAATGACATTGGATTCGACTTTCCCACCCCTAACAGAGTGAGTGGGGCGGGGGGCAACTTTGAAATTTGTAATGAGAACCCCTATTTTTTATAGCGGACTCGGATTATATGGCCAAAAATACGTGAATTTTATATCGGGCATTATTTTCGATTCTCGCAAGGTGTCGCTGCAATCGCACAAAATTGAAATAAACCTTAAGCGTCCATAAGTTTGTAAATATTTACAAATTTTAGCTATTCGTGTTGGCAAAAAACATTCATTTTAAAAAACAATATCTGTGATATCTTGGTTTTTATGAATGTTTTTTTTAAAGTGTTCTTAATAACAGTATTTGTTTTGTGAAATTTATACGAGAACGTTCAGTTCCTTCCAACTTTTGTAGAGGCAGGAGCGCACTTTTGCACGGAAAAAGTTATTTCATTTTTCATTAGTTCTCGAGTTTTTTTTCTGCATAATGGCTACTTTAACAGAGGAAGAGAGAGTTTCGCTTTTAATGATGCGAGGGTGGGGCGATAAAGAAAGGTCCTATGATGAAGTTGTGATTTTATTCAACGAAACTTTCCGTGTAAATCAAATGGGAATTTCGAAATCTACTGTGTCCCGTACCATCAAACGATTCCTAGACACAAGGACAAACAAAAATCGCCAAAATCTGGAAGACCAAAATCTGAAACATCGGAAGCTCGACAAATGGAAGTGGCCCAGGTATTTGTTGAAAATCGAAGGTTATCAATCAGAAAAGACAGTCAACGGCTTGATATGAGTGCATTTTCAGTTCATAGTAATTTGAAACTTTTGAAATTTCATCCTTACAAAATTCACCTTCACCAAGAGTTAAAAGAAGATGATTTTGATCGGCGACTTGAATTTAGTGAATTAATGATGGAAAGAAGTAACCAAAACCCAAATTTTTTATCATCTCTACTTGTCTTCTCAGATGAAGCAACTTTCGAACTCGAACTTTCGAAAGTTAATCGCCATAATTTCAGATATTGGAGTGACGAAAACCCTCACTGCATGCTTGAAACACACACGCAATATCCACAAAAATTAAATGTTTGGGCAGGAGTTTTCAGGGATCCAATCATAGAACCGTTTTTCATAAATGGAAATTTGAATGCAGAAGAATACCTGGAAATGCTGACAAATCAAATAATTCCCGCAATACAAAAGATTGCTGGTGATGAGTTCGATAATGTTTGGTTCCAGCAAGATGGGGCTCCTCCACACTATCGGGATATTGTTAGGGACTATTTGAATGGTACTTTCGAAAATCGATGGATAGGTCGAAGAGGAACTATTGAATGTCCAGCAAGATCTCCCGACCTCGCGCCAATTGATTATATTGTTTGGGGCTACGTGAAGGGTAAAGTTTATTTCACTAAACCTCGTGATTTGAAAGAGCTGAGACAACGCATAATAAACATTTTTGCTGAAATACCACCTCAAATGATAAGAAGTGCCATTGAAAATTTTTACGTTCGTCTCGGACAGTGCCAAGAAGTCAATGGGCACCATTTTGAACACCTGCTATAATATTGAAATTAAAACCTGCTAGTGTAGCAGTTAAGCTGTAAACTAACTGCCTCAACTGGCCGAAATCCTCACCTTACCTTCACTGGCTGGGATCAAGAACTTGTCTGAAGTGGCTGAATTAAGAGGTAAACTCACTGTTAGTTTTTTTAAATCAATTCTTTTATTGCCCTGTAAAAAATGTAAATTGAAAATTACTAGCTGCTAATAAATTCACAGAATGTTAATAGTTCTTGTAATTTCCGCACGATCGTGAAAAATCACTGTTCTCAAAACAGCTCGGGAAATCATTCACTCTGACATCAGTAGTTTTACGTTTCGTATATTTTTAAGTATGCGATCAAAACTGTCATGTCATGTTTCCACTCAATTTTTTGCAATTGCAACGACACCTTGCGAGAATCGAAAAAAATGCCCGATATAAAATTCACGTATTTTTGGCCGTAGAATCCGAATCCGCTATAAAAAATATGGATTTTCATTACAAATTACAATGTTGCGCCCGCCCCACCCACTGGGTTAGGGGTGGGAGAGTTGAATCTAATGTCATTGGATAGATTTAGTAAAAATAACAAATACGTATTTTCCAGTTTTTGAATTGGACGTTTCTTATGGGTACAAGACGCTACTCTTGAAACAGTAATGTTTTCTTTTCATTTTTTGCGATTACAGCTACACCATGCAAGAATCCAAAAAAATGGCCGGAATAAAATTTACGTATTTTTTTCCCGTAGAATTCGATTCCGCAATAAAAAATAGGGGTTTCCACTTGAAATTTTAAAGTTGCTCCTCGCCCCACCCACAGGCTGGTGGGTGGTGAGGTCATTTTGGTATCAGTAGATAGTTTTTTGAAAAATTTTTGACACGTATTTTTTTATTTTTCGATTTGGTGCAAACTGTTCGAGATTTTCCACCGTTCCTATACTTTTCTAACACCCAGTATAGTTATTAGCGAGGGATTACGAACAATGTAAAGTATTCTCCAAGATCATATTTAAAATGCTCAATGGCGAAACAACAATATTTGTATAAATAAACATAATGTTAGGTACTGGGCAACAGAAAAGCCACAGTGACTTGATTTTAATTGGTAATTGGCAGGAGAGTGTAATAGTTTGTCGCGATCTGATATTATAGCTCATATTTTTTTTGAAGAGTAGAAATGTCGCAATCACCTCTATCCGCTATAGTACAACTTTAATATTACCGTACAGAAAAATCATGATATTTAACTCAATTTGAATACTAGATGTACACTTAATTGTATATAGACACCAAGATATTAATTGTTAAATAAAATCATGTGTTTATCTTTTACCACATTAAAAGAACATCTTACAGGTACAGTGTTTGAATTAGGAAACTTTTTTAAGATTTTTTTGCACTTTGAAGAAACTAGCGTTATATAAATAACTTACGTAAATCTTCAAGACCACTCACAATAGATCCCAAAATAATAACGTGTAACAAAGATCTAAATATACTACACATATCTAATATGATTTTAGTATATGTAAAGTGAACACTGTTTTAACGCAGGTAATATTGTCCAGTACCAATCTAATTTATTTATTTACTATCACACTGGAACTTTCGTACGCTGCTTGTACTTTGAAATATAGTAAAAAATAAGCAATTAAAAATGTTTCGTAATTGTCCCAATTAATTACAACTTGACACAGTGTGACAATTAAAAAGGCATAGTAAGAAGAAAAGAAACTGAATTAATGTAACAACGCCATTTTTACATGTACAAGCATGGTTCACTAACGACCTTTTTACTTGCTTTTCTTTAACTCACAATGTATTTTCATTTTAACGTGAAAATTGAATATTTGTATTCAAATCTTGCATTCTTTATTTAACACACTTCCTGACATAATCAATTGATGAAGTTTTGCACAGTTACTAAGGTCGGATGACAATTGAAAAATCTGCAAAACGATAAGAGACAAATTTTTTATTGAACGCTCTCTGGGGGATACCTCCCTGCACCCCCCGCGCCGCCGTCCTCAATCTAACCTAAATATATAATGTTATCTTTGAAAATCTAAATTAACATGCTAATTAAACTTACCAAATCTTTGGTGAAGTACTTGTGAGTTTTAATAATATTAAGTGACAATTATCTAGGGGTATAAATTTTTTGAAAATGATTTGAGGTACATAGTGGCGAGCAGATCCACATACAACAATTATATTTTACAGATCGTACATCAGATTAATAATTGATTATGGATCAGTTTTATATGGCTCTGCTAGCAAATCACTTCTACATAAATTAGATGTCTTACAAAATAGTGCGCTCAGATTATGCTTAGGCCCAATGAAATCAACCCCGGTAGAAGCCTTAGAACCGCCATTACATTTGAGACGTCAACTTCTCTCCGAAAAAATGGTACTGAAATCCAAAAACAAAGAATCTTCTTTAGTAAATAAAATTTATAAATTGAATATATTTGACCTCATTAATAAGTACTGGATTAAAAGGAACTCTCCATCTCAGTGTGCAGGATATCGCGAAGTCTATCAATATTTTCAGGAAATAGATCAGAATAATTTAATTTGTAAAAACTATGATTTTTTGCACTTTTAACAACAATCCCTATCACTATATCTAAATATACAGAAATAAAGCAGATAAATAAAACTGTCTTAATTATTCTCACGGAAGCACAAAGCACCATCGAAATATACAGGGTGGGGCAATACTGCGTGGGACCTCGATATCTCGAGTTCTACGATAGCTAGAAATTTTTTAAAAAATTGCAAGTAAACTAGATAAAAAAGTCTATAATTGGAAATTAATTTTGAATATACAGGGCGAGCCAAAACGAAACTACAGGGCCAAGTGCCTTTTTTTAAAGGAATGCTATGTAGATCAGTACATTTTTTGAAACCTCTTTCTAGGGCTCTATTCATTTCTATATTAGCATTGAATACCTCCCAACCATTTGGATGTAATGAATTTTTTTTTTAAATAATGCAACCTACAGATGGATATTAAAAAAATCACAACAGTCCTTATTATGGGCTTTAAGAAAAACTTATGTGAATACCAGTTACGAGACATTTAACTAATGTTTTTGAATCATTTTCATTTCCTAAAAATGTACAGGGTGGCCAAAAATTATTTTTTAATTAAGAATATTTTAAATTGAATTTTCTCAATTTTTTAAAACGGAACACCCTGTATATTTTTCGACGATGTGATGTAGAAATGAAAAACGAACATTTTTTGTAAGTACTTCCCTATGGCTAATTGCAACCATTCTCGTTTTATAAATTCAAAAATAAACTTAAAAAAAGAGGTTTCTTCAAATAACTCAGTAGAAAAAAATTATCATAAATATTCCACATGTTGCCGATTTTGATTGACACATATTTCTATGTGCTTTTGAAATAAGGTTCCCACTGTTCCTAAAACTGCCGGTGTGATAGATGTAAAGGCACTTATTATTCTTTCCTTCATATTTTGTACTCTTGTTGGTATGTCTCTATAAACAATTTCCTTCACGTATCCCCATAAAAAGAAATCCATTTTTGTAAGATCTGGAGCATTCCATTTAGTGGGTCCATTTCTTCCAACCCATTGATGAGAGTAGGTATTATTTAAGTGATCTCTCGCTGCATTTAAAAGATGTAGTGGAGCACCATCTTGCTGAAACCACATCCTATTTCAAATTCTTTCAGAGAGATTTACCAATAATTGTGGCAGATCGTTTTCCAAAAAATGAAAATAAATAGCTGCAGTCAATGCACCATCAAAGAAATGTAGCCCTATTACATGCTCTCCAATAATTCCTCCCCAAACGTTTATAGACCATATGTGTTGGTTATCAACTTGCATAAAAAAGTGAGGATTTTCCGAAGCATAATAATGGAAATTATTATGCATCGTAGAAAAATATTATTATTAGTCTTTACTCGAGTCCGAGTATAAAAAAATGTTACAGTCGATAGATTGTGTGTAATAAAAAACAAGTAAAAGGTGTAGTCTATTGTAATTCCCATTCATCTACGGTGCACACGACTATGGCTATAGAGGCCAATTTGGGAGAGCACATGTCGACCGCAGTCAGGACAAACATAGACTTGGTTAGGTCTTGGATTCGGCCTTCTTGCAGCAACATTTCCTTGATAGCTGGCTACAACCCCTCACCATTCGGTTCTGTCCGCTGCAAGTTGTTCCCATTGCTCGGCTGGAATACCGCAGGATTTAAGATTTTCATGGAGAACGTCTTTGAACCTCTTTCGTTGACCGCCACGCCTTCTTCTACCGCTTAGCAATTCACCATAAAGTGTACATTTAGGAAGGCGGTTATCATGCATAAATGAACGTGACCTGCCCATCTTAGGCGTGCTCTTGAAATAAGCACCTCAATTGGAAGGCTGTTTGCTCTCCTGAGTACTTCCACGTTTGATATGTGATGGAACCAACGGATTTTCATCATACTTCTGAGGTGTCTTTGCTGAAAACGTTCTAATTCTTTCATATTACGACGGTAAGTGACCCAGCTTTCATATCCATATAACAGTGTTGGAATGACAACTGCTCTGTAGACAGCCATTTTCGTTGACAAAGCAAGGTCGTGGTTGTCAAATACTCTCTCTCTAAGTCCCCAGAGTGCTCTAGATGCAGCGTTAATTCTATTGCGAATCTCGCTGTCCATGTTTGCTTTGTCATTAACAACGTTGCCTAAGTAATTGAACTGATCCACCACTTCAAGAGAATTTCCGTTAAGTGTAATGTCTATTACTATTAACATTAGAAACAACTTCTTTCAGTAACATTTTTATATTCCTCTCAAAAAACTAATATTTTACTCTTGGCACGAATTCACGTTTCCTTATTTGCTAACCGCCCTGTATGTTATTCTGAAAGTATGGCTGAGCATGGCTAATGACTTTTCACGATAAGCAAAACTTTTTATGAAGAATGACTTTTTCTGGTAAAATGCGAAATAAGGAAAATTACAAGTATAGATAGGTCCATTCGGGGACACACTGTATAGGTGTCGAATGCATATTTTTTTTAAGGGCCTTCATTACCACATAAAAACAAATTAAATGTAAATAAAAAACCATAAATTAGATGCATAATATAAGTAATTAGTAATATAATGACATATTTATAATAAATTGGACACCTATATAACTATTTTTTAAAGATGGGAAATTTTCAAATATATTATCACTATAAATGAATCCTTATATAACATAAACTCTGTAGAGATTAGACAACTTAATTTCTTTAAAATAACAATTATTTTTAAATGTATTTGATTGGTGAGGAATTTTTGTGTTTTTGAAATTGCACAAATAATAAACAGGGTTATATATTGTCAACAACTTGTGCATTAAAATTATGAATATAAAATATTTGCACCTTACTGCCCCAACATTAGCAATTTAGAGACCATCAGCTAGTATTTTGGAAAGAAATACAGAAATTCGGAAATAATCGTTAACATTCCAAATTTTTTATTTGAAATACTTATTATTATTATAAGAATAAGTTCCTCATAGAACTATTTTAGACGGGTTGTAAGTCAAAGTAAGTAAGATCAAAGGATATAAAACGTATAGTTTCTACTAAACAAAACACATATTATGAATACAGCAATTTTAAATTCAATACCACACTTTCAAATAATCTAATATTTCTTTTTAATAAATGCTAACTACAATAATTTAGACTACACATAAAGTCTAGGTGGGACATTATAGAAAGGAAGGTGACAATCAGTTGCTCCTGTGTCAGGAGAAGAAAAGAAGCACACCTCCCACATAAGAAAATGCTTTGAAAGTGAAATTATAATTTGTGTATTTTCTTTGTACTTTGTTTAGATTGTTAATATTTGATGATTTATTTTTTGCATTTTCGAGAAGCCTTTTCCCCCCTGATTTTAAATATATAATATTGTATAGGTCTGTCTTAAATACTTCTTGGCATATTTGACATTCTCTGGTCACTCTGGACTGTTCATTCTTGGTTGTGAACATAACGTAAATACAAAAATAAATTATATTTTGGGATAATGTTAACAGATTTGTTAATATACTATGTCTACTAGTCCAGAAACGGCGTCATCGAAAGGTTGTGATAGTTACATTAAACGAGGTAGTAGACTTTTTTTAAACTCTTGTATATACCATAGAGAGTATGTAGAATCCAAATTTTAGACCTCCAGATCCTTGGCAAATTTTTGTGTGGCCAAAGTTGTAGAGCATGTAATTTCAAGTTCATAGATTACCTGGTTTTCCAGTTTTGATCAATATTAAGCAAAGTACACTCAAAGTCCAAAATGTCCTATTTTTATTATTTTCTTTTATTATTTTTATTTAATTTTTCGAAATAAAAGAATAATATAAAGAAAGGCCCAAAGTTTATTAACCAAAAATAAAAATTTACCCAATAGTAGTAATACAACAAAGTTTAAAAAAAATTAAACAAATACAAAGGGCAAGAACAATAAAAGGTGTAAGAAAAAACTGATATGAAGTAAAAATGAGTTTTGGAAAAAACGAATTATTTGCGTTTAGTGGTTATAGTAGACGAATCCGTTTGGATTGGGGCTGACTAATGTCCTTGTACTGCATCCTATCTTCCTGATCCATTGCAGCAGCACCACCGACTTCCTCAAGCTCGAAACAATCTTCGTCGTCGTCTTCATGTTCATCCAAGTCTATTTCAGGAGCGTTCTGACATGAGAGGCCAGAGCAGTGTTTACAGGTCAAAGAGCAGTTCAGGCATGATTTCCGACAGTTGCATGCTGCAGTGCAACCTTTTTTGCACGTACCTACATGAAACCATTTTCAGCAGCATGTCGGGTGCAGCATCCTTTAACATTGTTATAGGCAATAAGCTTGACGAGCCTTTCTTCCAACCCCAGTGGCATGGGTTTGTTACATTTCCCAGCCAAGTCCGCACTTGGTGGTATGCGCGCATTGAGTGCCATCTTGCTGCATCCGATGTTGGTGGCAACCGTGCTAGGTTGAATAATTTTTTGACGCGGATTTTATAGGAAGCTAGTATCTTAGCTCGTCCAGAGGCCCACTGTGTATCTGTCCGTACAGTGCCAAGATTAGCTGTTCCCCTATCTGTTCTATAAAGTCTTGAGAAGCAGATGAGAAATGTAGCTGCTTGTGCTTTTAGGTGTGGATGTTGCTCAATGAGAGATAAAAATGCTTTACCGTGACCAAAAAATGATGACGTGGTATCACACCCAGTAAATGCATGCATGAAGAGGACATGTGTTGGATCAAAGTTGAAGGAAGTGTTTGTGTACCATAAACCTGCTCTTTTCCCTTTCTCTGGTTTGTGAAAGTACAAGCTCTCGCACTTGTTTCCGAGGCTCGTTCGGAGAATGAGACTTTTTACAACCAAAGATTAGAAAATAACTCTACATAGGTTTTTGTCCTCCTATGACAGATTATGCTTTCCAAAACTCATTTTTACTTCATTTCAGTTTTTTGCACGATCATTTTTTGCAAATTACCCTTATGCAATAATGCAGAAGCATCAATTATAATAAATTCTACAATGGTATATTACTAACTTCGATTAATAGTATAAAATTTAATGATTAAACAAGCTTTATTTTTTAATTTTATTAAATAATTATCAAAAATAATTATTGTAAACACCAAAAAACATTACAATATTCCCGGCAAAACCTGCAAGTTGTACAAAAATAAAATATTTTTTTATAACTTTTCCAGGCGTTAATATTTTGGCAAGTTTTGGGTCGCGTGGCTATCGGGTCAAGTAGTCACAAACTATTAGTAATTATTCCAATTTAACTATAAATTTTCATAATTGTTACAACTCAATCTTAAAGAGCAAGAGTTAAGCTTTCGAATAAGCTCAAAAGAATTATCCCAATTATTGCACTAATTGTGTAATTATATTTTGAAATAAAGTTATTTTTTAGTTACTACGATTTTTCAAATAAAGTGGATTTTAAAAATGTCGAATCCTAAAAAACAAATTTTTGTAATTTCTTGTATTTCTTGGAGTAATCAACTAAAAGGTCTAGAAAATGAATTTAATTTATACGGGAAAGTTCATTATAAAATTAATTGTTTATTTAATAGCGTATTGTTTAAAAAAACAGCCTTTTGTAATTTCATCTTTTGTGCAATATACACAAGATGAAATCTTAAGCAAATTTCATAATACTCGCATGTGAAAAACTATCATTTTTCGATAGGCACTTTGCTTAATTAAAATAGTCCACTTTCAACAAGAAGAAGCGCGTGCTTGCCTCCGCTAGCTAGCCTCGCTCCTCACCGCTCCAGAGTTATACGTTATAAACATTTAGATTTCCCGCGCTTAATTTTGCTCGCACAAAAATATTTTTGTAATGAAATTTGTGTATAATTTCCTGAGCTTCAAAATTGTGTTCTTGTAAAATTATGGCTATGGGCAAAATCAGAGAGTTATGAGCAAAAAACTGAACTTTTTTTAAATTTGTTTATAACTATATTTCCCAGGTATCATTGGCAGGTGATTGGCCAAAAAATGTTTATATATATTATAAAAAACAACTCCTCAAAAGACGAGATCACTTAGATTTAATTCTTTCAATTTAGGCTTTTTTCGACAGTTTGCCTGCACTATATGGAATGCATATGAAAAGTTGAAGCTGCGTCAATCGCAACTGACCTTTTTCAAGTCTGAGGTCTGTCAAATGTCGGGACCTTATGCGTAAGATCTCTATCTTTCGCACCATTGTCTAATTAAAATAATAATTTAAGGCCAGGAACGGAGTCAGTGGCGTCATTTTACCTCCCCCCCCCAGTCTCCGCAGTGCGGGAGGGCCCGAGCAAATTAGGGACCCGGGCGAGTCGAGTGCAACGTAGAAACCTAAATAAAAAAAGTCAAACGCCGGTCGCAAGCTTTCTCTATTTTATATTTATTTTTTATTTCTATGGAAAGGTCTAATAAGGGCCGATGTCCCAAAATCAAAAGGCTTACAAAATGTTGAGTGGTATAGTTCTTTTCACATTTCACGGTGAAAAGTTCACGAATATTAGCGACGTTGGCGTTTAGGACATCATTTTAAATTTCTCAATTTATTCGCAGTAGGAGTTGTCGACACTGCTGTCGTAGCCCCATAACAACAGAAATGCATGTCTTCTGGGGCTACGAGAGCAGTGCCGATAGCTCTATAGCCAAGGCGCTGCGAATAAATGTAGAAATTTAAAATTGATAACGTGAAATAAACTATAGCTATAGGATATAGCTAAACTCCGTCAGGACGTTAATAGAAATAAGGCAATAAAAAGTTTTAAAGTACTCACAAAAATTATGTTATTTATTCACGACGTGATGGTGCCTTAAAACATTTTTCGCGGGGGGGGGGTCCAAAAATCAAAGCTACGCCACTGAATGGAGTATGCCTATTGATTTCAATTTCAATGCTTTTTTTTGAGTTTTCATTAAGTTATTTTTATAGTTATTTATTATTTTTCGTACTGTCTTAGACTTATTTTCGAATTTTTTTTATTATGTTATCAAAATACAGTTTTTGGCGCGCCCTTTCACCTTTTGTAGTTTTTGTAATATTTCGCATCAATTAAATAATTCTTCTGTATCATAGACCATTCTTTTAAATGCACGGATGCAACTTTAATATCTGAAGTTATCCAGTTATTATTATTTTTATAATCAAAGTTTTTACTAACAAATATAAAATACAAATCGTAGTGATTATGTTATGGAAAACTGCATATCTCTATTCTGATGTTTCATTGTTACATGGCCTATATCCTTTTAACAATTTTATATAATAACTGGTATTTTATTTATATTTAGCACGATCTGTATAGCATTTTGATTCAGTTTTTGTAAGTGAAACTGTTTTAAACTATCAGAATTTTCCTTTTATAACTGCTAAATCATTTAACATAGTTTTATGTACATATTCTTATATCTTAGGAACTCAGTCATGTTTTTTTACACTATTATGTATTTTAGTTCTATTATAGCACCTCA
The DNA here is from genome assembly GCA_963675555.1 of Leptura quadrifasciata. Classification (NCBI taxonomy): domain Eukaryota; kingdom Metazoa; phylum Arthropoda; class Insecta; order Coleoptera; family Cerambycidae; genus Leptura; species Leptura quadrifasciata. Next base: position 156,900,250 of record OY776674.1, read on the forward strand.
GGAAACAATTGCCGATTTCAACTCTACAAAACATTTATTTACACTCATATACTTATATTCCAATTTCTACATTTTTGTTTACTATGTAAGTCATATTGTTATTTTTCTTACCTTTGACTTTCCAATTATCCTGTTAAATAATATATCCTATAAAATATAATATATTTGCTGAATTCTTACAAGCGGTTTGTATACGTTTTACTATTTATTACGACAGTTCCTTAGTAGGTTAAAAACTTGCAATGAATGTCATTATTTACTCATACACACTTTAAGAATTATAGATTCCTTTTATCGATTCTGTAACTTGCTTGAGTACGGAAATCTACATAAGGCGACATCCAGATTGTTGCGCTTAACTCAACAATTGACATATGGCGATACGTCTATCATTTCTACGTTTTACAGCTTTCCATTTAATTAGTGGAAATAGATTTTTCAAGTTTGACTATTGGTATTATTTTACAGAAAGTGGGATAAATAAAGTTTACTTTATTAGTAAAACTCACCAAGAAATCATTTGCCTGCAGCTTTTGTACTGATTCGGACATATATACAAAAGTAAGCGTGAGACATCCAGTAATTAATATTACATTTTTATATCCGCGTTAACAAGTGTATAACATCCAGGTAAATTTCATTTCTTAGTAATTTAAAATTTCAGTAATCTTCAATTTTTGCCTTTGATGTAATTTCAATACTTTTAAAATAAATTTATATTCAATCATTTTTAATTTAATAAGTAATTAAAATACTATATGTACCACATGGTTATAAATTTTTTTTTCTTCATTTTTCGATCTGATAACTCTGTATATAAAATGTTTTCGTGTCAGATTTTATTATTAAAATTTGTAAGTATATAACTATTGTTGTACCTCTTTCTGTTTCATTTATAGTGCGGATGGGTTCTTCAAAAAACGGAATAAATACAGTAAGAAGTAATATACGTTATACGAGGACAATTGAAACTGGTCAGTGTTAAAGCACAGGACCGTGCTGCGCACTGAACATGATATTTTGTCATATTTAGCAATGGTATCGAGATTCGAATGGTAGTTGAAACTGTGCAGGCGAGTCTGAGACTGGCAATGTAATCAGCCTGAATGAACCATCTACGACTGCACTGGTTTAAAGATAATAAAACGGACAGGCCTACTAGCATAAAAAACTCGTAAATCGTTTCTCAGTAGTCAACGGTGGACTTATGAGATGTGCTGTCAAGGTGCCAGTGCAATGCATAAATACCTGTTATAATATCAAGCGTAGGAGTTTAGTTAGTTATTGTTCATATTTATAAATATTTACTACTATATAAAAGGTAAAATATTTTAAGTATTTACTAATTTACCATGGCTTTCTGGAGACCATTTGAAACAGAAGATAATATAATAATACCCGAAAATTTTATCATTTCCTTATGACAAGCATTTCTATTTACCTCCGCCCATGTACAATAAAGAGATGCCGACTGTTTTTGCCTTCTTTTAGTATTTATACGGTTTCAATTAAGTTCGTATACACTTTACGATCATTTATGCTCAAAGTGTCTTTACCTTTACATAAAAAATTAATAGTGAAATCACTACATACAATTATGCGTGAAATGTGGGGTGTACTAAAAATGAAACTTAAAGTTTCGTCTAATTTAGTTTAAACAATATTTCTATCAGGTGTTCTATACAGACAGATAATACAATATATACCTTAAATAATCAAACCTAAGTAGCTCATAATATACATACAGCTGGCAATTTCACAAAGGACCCCGCGCCTTTTGTGTTTTTTTATCTTCACTCCTGGGATATGAAACTTGCATCAGAGCTAGTTCTTACCGTGCTGTGCTGTGAGATCAACATTGCATTTTTCGATCACATTGGCTGTATACATTATATATTTTGTATATTTTGGAAAATAAATCATTGCCAGCAGATAGTGTTTACATGTGTGGTCGCTTGCCTCTAAGGACTCACTCAGGCCTCATCTCTCCGCTCAGAAAGCCAACTATATACCAACAGTTCACATATAGTAATATTGTTGGGCTTCAATGTTTTGTTTTTTCATAACATAAACTGTATATGCTCACTAGCTACAGGAAAATCAAATTTAAAAAAACTTATATTATCTCAGAACTACTATCTTCCCAGTGAATTTTAGTGATTCTTGTGTCGGGGGTGAAAATCTTTCTCATTTATACATTTCGAGGTTCCGAATCATAAACATATAGTTTTAAAAGCTACATCAAAGGAAAAAATGGTATTGACGCGTGAGAAGAGCAATGGCCAATTCTCGAAATCCTATCGTTGAATTTTTTTTTACCCATAGAGACTTTTGAACAGCACGGTAGCTCTGACCCAAGTTTCAAGTTCCGGGAGTGAAAGCCAAAATACGCCTAAAAGGTGCGGGGCCCTTTATCAAGTTATGTCTGGCATTTCCATAAACAGAGTACCTATTTTCGGCTATTGTATTTGCATTCTATAGCCGCACAACAAAGATAGTATATTCGATAAAGCCAACAATAGGCACTAAGGAGACTAAAGAAATCAAAAACAAAATAACAAAAAAATAAATAAATAAAAATCTTTATTTACCATAAAAACAGTACATAGGTAAATAGGTACCATTTCGCCTAGATGGTGCTCTTCCAATGGCACGAAGCCAAAACAAAGTTAATTTAATTTACTTAATTCTGAACCTAATAACAATAAGGAAGACTTTGCTATGATGTAACGCTAAAGGTGCAGGGTGGAAGATCAATGAAAATGAACCAAAATATAATAAATAAGTGGTTAAGTTGTATATACAAGGGTAGGATCTTTAATTGGCAAAGTTTTGATTTTGATTGGCAAGCAGCATACTATTTATTTTACAATTAAATGTTTTTGAAGACAATTTTTTAGTGCTCCAGTCAAGCTTGTTCCACAAATAGATTGTATTAAATGTAAATGACTTTTGGAAAGCTGACGATTTGTGCTTAGGTATTCTAAAATCTCGCATGTACCCTGTGTTTTGATCGTGATTATAAGACGAGAACTTGCTTCGTAGGTAATTAGGCTCATCAGTAGTCATCACTTTATAAATAGGACCGTATGTGATAATATCCGCCTATATTTCATATTTAGGATCGAACTTCGTCTTAAGTAGGGAGTGATGTGATTTCGAAAGTGTTGTTAGCAAGTGACATGAAAGTTTTATATGGGTGTAAACTTTTTGGACGGCTAAAAGGGAGTCCTATTTTAATGGAAACATGTGATTGAAATGTAAGCGCATCATCCATGACTACGCCAAGATTTCTTGCTTCACTCAATTTAAGTACTTCATCATTAACAATTTTGACAACAAAATTAGATGGTTTATCTCTAGAATGTTTTAAGCCTCCTATCAATAAAACATGCTTAGAAGCATTATTTTTTAAGTTATGATCCATAGAATTTTTAAAAATTTTCTGTAAATCTGATGAAATATTTTCTTGTGCAAATATTTTCTTATTTGGACAAACATCTAATTAAGAATCATCTGCATATTGCATTACCCACACTAGAATATTGAACTTCACCATTCATGCCTGCAACATATATTAAAAATAATGGATATCCTAAGATGGACCCTTGGGATACGCCTTGATGTAATGAAGCAAATTTGGATTTGAGAGTCTTATTATCTATTGTCAAAGTTACGCTAAATATTTCTGAAGTGAGACTTTTAGACTTTTACGTTTCGTCCAATGATTCCAACAGAATAAATGTTTTCCTGTTGCTCACATTTCTATTTCGCAGTGCAAATTTTGGGCTCAAATGTACTTTACAATAACACCTGATTGCACCTTGAGAAATATTTGTATATAATTTTGAGGTACTAATTAAATGAATTAAAGATTTATTGCAATTACAAATACATACGATAAGAAACCCGAGCACGAACTTATTTTACTCCTCATTCGATGCACAGTACCCACCTGAGCTTGAGCTGAGGTTGCGCATGTATTGTGTATCATATTATCGAGTCAATATTTCAATATATTCACCCTTCAAATGCCATGCTTTACAATATGTTCATAATTAATGGGAAAAATTCTGTACCAAAAATAGATATATTAACATATAAATGAAACGTTCGCCGTACTATGTTATTCGATTTCCGTAAACATTTCCATAATATAATAAATAAAACGAAAAATAACTAATTTTGCCTGCGATAAGAAATAATGAATTTGTGATCTTAGAATTCCGTTCGTGGTGTCTAATCTAAAAACAAATTTACGATTTTTGCTTACATATTAGTTCAGATATGTCTGTAAATTTATTGATATTTCTTTTATTCTAATACAATTTACAAGCTTACACACTTGTATTACTTTTATAATTTGATTGCGCCTCTTTCTTATTTATATATTTGTAAAAACGATTAATTAAAAGTATTTTCATTTTTAAATTAATTCTTATTCCATCTTTTAGTTCCCTAAGATGTATTTGGAACTTTTATTCTAACGTTCAAGGCGAAATTTTACGTATTCCGTTTTCCTGGAAATAACGAATAGCCAGGCCACCACGATAAAGGCTTTTTTAGAAGTATCCAAATAATAAGTATATTTAGACATACTCTATGTGTGTTTCGATCTGTTAATTCCTCGTCAAGGAAATTGTAAGATGAATATTACCGTATTCATCTTACAGTTTTCTTGAAAAGGACTTAACAGGCCGAATCATATGTAGAGCATTTCTGAATATTTTATTTGGACACATCTAAAAAAATGATAATAATTATGTTCAAACTCGCTTATTTTGTAGCAAAGATTCTGCAATACATTAGGAAATCAAGTGAAAACAAAACGATTCTCAAAATTATTTCATACATTTAAAAGGTGCTGAAAACTCCGTAATCTGTTGGAATTAGAAATATCACCATATATGAATGGCTCAAGTGTGCTTCTAGAGGGCAGAAATATTAAAATATAATATTTCAGTCGCAAGCTCCTCTATAAAATCCTTATTTTACTATAAGGAATGTAAACAGACCGCAACCAGCAGCTACTCTACGGGCTATGTGCCCCGCCGAGCGCTGAATTACAAGTTACAAGCCTGGCGCGTTAATGTAATAATTGCACATTACCATCAAAACGCTAATGCTTCGATTGCAACAAACACCAGCCGAAAGATTGATCCTACTTAAAGGAGCTCCCGTGCAAGTCATCACACACCACTTGCAGGTAGGCATGTGACAACCGACACGAGGATCACTTGACTATTTAGTACATTTCGGCATAGCATAGTTCAAGTGTACTTGGCGCCTGCTGACTATTTTACATGTCGCTATCACAAAGATACCGAAATGTACTAAATAGTCAAGTGATCCTCGTGTCGGTCGTCACATGCCTACCTTGCACTGACGAGAGCCAACAGCTCGAAACTGCGGTCTGCAAGTGGTGTGTGATGACTGGCATGAGAGCTCCTTTAAGTAGGATTAGCCTTTCGGCTGGTGTTTGTTGCAATCGAAGCATTAGCGTTTTGATGGTAATATGCAATTACTACACTTAACGCGCCAGGCTTGTAACTTGTAATTCAGCGCTCGGCGGGGCACATAGCCCGAAGAGTAGCTGTTGGTTGCAGTCTGGTTACACCCCCCAAAAAATATCAGTCGGCAAAAAGTTTGTTTTACTTTGTTTTTTTACACATAGTATATAAATACGAAAATAATAAAAGTCATATTCGGGATTCGGGAAATATATTAATCTTTTCCCTTATTATTAATTTCTCTTACATTCTGCATTACAATTCATATGCGATATGCACCCCGTCCGGCTAGACAACGTGAGCTTTAGACCCTATCATGTAACTTATATGGAGTCGAGTTCCCAAAATAAGTTCATTTCTTTATTGCCATCAGAAATTTGCACTAAAATTAAAACTGAAGTTCAAGAAGCAATTTTCTTTTCTGTGATTGCCGATACAACTCCAGATAGAACCCTTCATGACCGATTATCAGTTGTTGTACGTTATGTGAAAGATTTTCGTCCCCATGAAAGATTGGTGGCAATGGTAAAAGCTCACGGCAAAATGGGAAAAGATCTGGCCGAAGAGATTCATAAAGTCCTCCTTGAAAATGAACTTCCTACCGAAAAATTAGCATTTCAAAGTTACGATTATGCAGCCGCGATGAGTGGTCCCCTGAATGGAGCTCAAGAGAACCTAAGTGACTTAGTTGAACACCCCGTTCCATATTTTCCTTGTATGGCGCATAGGCTTAATACATTTTTAGAACACTGCATTGACGCCAGTGTCATTGTGAGTGACTTGTTTAATACGTTCGAAGCTTTATATGTTTTCTTTACTTCGAGCATCAAAAGATGACATCTTTAGAAAATAAACTAGCCGCAATCGCAATCTGTCAAAAACAAGGTGGACGGCCCGAGCAGAAACTGTTAAAGCTGTATGGGTGTCTTATGATGCCATTATAGATGCCCTGGAAGAGATTTCAGTTTCAAAAGAGCATCCTCCTAAAAATAGAAGCGAAGCTCTTGGGCTAATAAAAAAAATGAAATATTTCGATTTCATTTGCTGCATAATGTTCATGAAGAATATTATGTATAAACTAAAATCCGTTACGGAAAAATGGAAGAAAAAGAATTCAATGTTTTGGACGCTGTTTCAATTATCGAAGGAACTGAAAAATCGCTAATTATTATGATGAATGATAACGCCATTTCAGATTTAATTGAAGGGGCTAAATCTTTTTCTAAGAGTTTGAATATTGACCCATTAGAAGATTATGCTAAGCATCACAGACAGAGACTTGCTCCTAAAAAAATTGATGAAAATAGAGAAAATGCTGCTGAGATCAGTTGAGAAATATTTTATAGAAAGGAATTTAAATGTGTGACAGACACATTAATTAGCCTTATCCTCGTTCTAAATCCTGCAGCCCTTTATCGACTGTCTAAACATATTACATAAATCGGAGGATCTCATAAATAATGATTTAGCCGAAAAGCTGGTGCAATTAATGCCAAAAAAATTAGACAGTGATGCACTAAAAGCAGAACTAGACATTTTTTGTCATATACTAAAAAAAGGTCCGAAAATGAAGAAAGAAGGTAATAGAAGTGAAAGTGTAACCGTAATGGATCAGATAAGTGAGAAACTGCGGGAATTAAAAAATAGCTTGCCTTTGACAAATTTATTACTTGAATACATTTTAAGCGCCCCAGTTTCTGTTGCTTCCAGTGAGAGAAGCTTTAGTAAGCTAAATCTTATTGCCAATCACCTCCGAACAAAAATTGCAGACGATCGCCTTAACTCCCTTCTTTCACTTTAAATAAATAAATACACCACAGGTAATGACGACCCCCTTTATCCCGGAAGGCTCTAGAAGAGCCTTGTGTGGGAGGGGGCTACACATTTAGAGACAAGGGACACACACCCAATATTCGTGTATAGTGAAAAAATCCCTCTCACAGTATTTTCCACTGCCACGACCGGGGATCGAACCCGGAACTTTTGGGTGAGAGGCAAGTGCGCTCACCTCTCGACCATCAGTCATACATACATACTTGCTTCCGAAAAAGATTTGTTGAGTAGTATTGACTATGAAAAGGTTATTAGTCGTTGGTGCCTGTTAAAAGACCGAAGGATTCTTGTGTAATTATACTAAAAACAAAAAACAAAATAAGTTTATTTAGTAAGACTTCTTTTCTTTTACGAACATGAATTTTTATATTACTATAATATATATTTAAAACACCTTTCCAATTGATTTATTATTTATTTTGTGTTAGCAAAATCGGCATATTACGTGACAGTCGGATTTTTTCGTTGTTACGCCCCCCCAAAATGTTTGCCTTAAATCCGTCCATGGTATGCACTATTGGCCGATGAAACATCCTTCAAGACCGACTTTTTGAGGTCCATTTTCATTTTTCTGAAATTTATATGCATGTTTTAACAAGATATATCTGGTACTTAACACTTTAATATGCGTAGGTATCACAAAATCTGATATATATTGTATTTCAGTAGTTATTCGGTGCAGCATGCATAATGCGGAACCAGTTATCCTCGATAGTGTAAAAGGTATTGCATAATATAAAGGATGACTGCTAAATAGAAACTAAACTTTGATTCTTAATTTATTTAGTTTTTTGCAAGCGTGTATTTATTAAAAATAATTTCTAGGATGGACAAGTGTTGCTGCACAATTAAATTAGGTCTATGTCTCAAAGGCTCATACATATATATCCAAAATACAGTTACACATTATATTTTTTTAAAGATATGCTATTATATATAGTACTAAAAGAGTACCTACCCATGTGTAAATTTTTTATTAAAATCGTTAAATCCTTCCGTTGTACACGAGGGAACAGCAATTAGTCGAAAAACTGGGGAAAATAAACGAGTTCACGGAAAGGGGGACTTTGGGGGTAGTTTTTGGCCAATTTGAGAGGATTGTCAAGGTGGAAAAATTGGCTTGACCCCGGGGATCGATTCAGCACCCTCCAAAACGCGGGGGAGGCACATTGTCTACTCCAAAGCGCAAATATTCGGTAATTTCATCATTTAATAATAATCATTATTATGCCGTCGAACGAATCGTGCAATGAATTTCCCATGTTACTGTTTATGGCATAAATTAAATGAAACAATAACAAATAACTTACAGAATGTCTTAAATATAATTTACAATAAACTAATTAATTTCATTAAACTATCACATCTCGCATGGGCAGGAAAAAAAGTACATCTGAGCTCGTTGATGTATTTTTGTTCTCGTACCCAAAGAACTATGAATGGTATAATTTTACTCTATTTTTGTGAACTTCTACTAGCTTAGCTACTTTAATTATTACATTTGGTGATTTATGTACTACGATGCTGTAGGGACCTTTATAATGAGGTTCTATTTTATTTTCTATTTCATTTTTTAACATAACTTTATTGCCTGGGCTATACTTAGCTTCCGCCTGTACGAGTACTGGCATGCGAGTACTGGCATGCGAGTACTGGCTCGAGTACTGGAATGCGAATACTCGAATGCGAGTACGAATGCTGAGTACTTTATTGGAGGGAATAAGGGATTCTTTCGAAATATTAAATAAGGATAATAGTGCACGAAGAAATTAAAGTGATAAACCGCAAGTTTAGATAATGAGATAAACTAAGTACTAACTTTTTTAAGATAAATTAATAAATCTAAGTAGATATATATTAGATATAAAAGTAAAAGATGAAATTAAGGGTTTTGCTGATGTTATAACCAAATATTTGGAGGCTATTAATAAAATTTTAGATGAAAGAAAAGCTTTGTCTCACACAGAACAACCTGAAACGATAAATCAAAATTTAAATTCAATTAAAATTAACATTCAGTCAAGTTCAGATTCCTCCGACTCAGATTGTTCGAACGGTAACAAAATGGTGGAAAATTTTGATTTGAAAACTGCCTCAACTTTAGTGCCCCAGATTTTGTATCCAAGTCTTATACTCACTAAATCCCAATATAATATTTTACTCCCTATAATAATATAGTGGGGGTGGTAGATGGGGTGGCTAATATGAAAAAAAATTAGAGAACCTTGGTTCTCGTATACACACTAAATCACAATTTAGTGTTCTATTCCCTTAAACAATAGGGTGGGGGTGATAATGGGGGTGGTAGAGGGGTAGCTAATGCCAAAACAAATTTTAGAGGCCATTGGTTCTCGTACACATACTAAATCCAAATTTAATTTTTTACTCTCTTTAATAATAGCGTGGAGATGGCAGAGGTGGTGGCTAATGGCAAAAATTTTTTAGAGTCCCTTGGTTCTCGTATACATACTAAATCCCAATTTAATTTTTTACTACATTTAATAATAGGGTGGGGGTGGCCAAAAAAATTTTCTTAGACGTTTCGTTCTTGTTTACACACTAAATCACATTTTAATTTTTTTTTACTCCCATTCATAATAGTGTGGGATTGGTATTGAGGGTGATAGTGACGGGTGGCTGATGCCAAAAAAAATTGTGATACCTTGACTTTTCGTACATGCCCTAAATTCCAGTTTTATGGCCTCTTACCTGCTTGCTTTGCCTATTTATCTTTATTTACCGCATTTACCCCTGAACCCTTCAACGAAATTAGATCAAAATATATTCTAGTCCCAGATCTCGTTATAATACATAAGTGTAATAAATTTCAAGTCAATATCATAAACAGTTCCAGAGTAAACGTGCGCACAAGAAAAAAGTCACAGACAGACAGAATTTTTTTCGCTTAAATTTAAAATCTCCACGTTTCATGATATTTTAAGCTTATTTCAACAAAAAATATATATATATATATTTTTTGCGTTACTATACTTGCATTAGACGAGGGCCTCTGCAGTTCTTTGTTCCACCAGGGACGTTGCTCTTTTCTCTCCTCCTCCTGAGAGAACAGCTGCTCTCATATGAGGCAGTAATCGCTCCAAGGAGAAGCTTGCTGGAGATTTCTATATCCTCTGTGTTCCTGGGTTGAACACCTGTCCACCTGTAGGCGTCCCAATCAGTGTTTCTGGGATTTCTATACCAGCTCTCCTCTAAGTGGGGAGCTAGGTCCAGTTTAAATCTGATGTGGCGCTGATCCGAAAGCGAACGTTCCGTAGACGCCAACCAGTTTTTAACCAGTAGGATCACCGACTGGGGTATTCCAGCGTGATATCAATTACCTTTTGCCTTCGTTGAGTAACGTAGGTGGGCGTATTGCCCCGATTTAGTCATTCTAAATCAATGGCATACAAATACTGTAGCAAGCTGTGACATCTAGGATTGACTTCAGTGCTACCCCGGTAAGTGTGGTGTGCAATGGCGACACATCCTATGATAAAAGATAGCTTTTCGATGCTACAGAATTGAACCAATTTCTCAAGCTTCGTTGAAGGTGGCGGTATTGGTGAGTTATAAGGGAGATAGACAGAACCGAAGACGGTTTCAATCGTGTCTCTTCCTTGAACACGAACGGGCCTCGATGTGTGGGAAAATAAAATAACGACCAGTCGGAGAGCTTAATTTAAGACCCCTGAGGGTGTTCGTGCACTTATTTTTATTGTAGGAACTTTGGTTGCTGTTTCAGATAAATAAATATTTGGCGGTATCAGGATCAATGCTTCACCCTGTACAAGTAGTCGGAGCACTTAACTTTTGTTAAAAGTTTGGAAAAATCACTTTATGTAAGTAGGCAGGGCACTTTCGCAACCCCCTGTATATTCTTGTTTAGTAAAGCACTCTTGTTTAAACAGAAACTAAAATATTTATTTAAATCACTTCACAAAGTTTAGAAATGTTTATAAAATAACTTAAAAATATATTCTGATAAATTGGTAACTTTTCAACTGCGATAGTTTCGTCTTCTTCTTCTTAAGGTGTCATCTTCCTAGTGAAAGTTGGCTACAATTTCGGCAAATCTCTCCCTGTCTTGTTCTATTAATGCCTGTGAATTTAGATCAGTCAAATCGCTAACATTTTTCAACCACGAACCTTGTCTCCTGCCCGGGCCTCTTTCTACCCTCAATCTTGCCTTTCATTATTAGTTTTAGAAACTCGTATCTTCTGCCTCTGAACTTGTCTTTCGTCTTTTGACAATTCCAAGAATCTCTCTGTCTGCATTCATCCTTCTTGGGACAGTTTCATTGGAGACATGTTCTGTCCATGATATTTTAAGCATTCTGCGCATTATCCACATTTCAAAAGCTTCTAATCTGCGCATCGAGCGGGTTCCCATCGTCCATATAGAAGGATTGAGTATATATAGGCTCACAAATCTGTATCTGATGTTTAGCGATAGCATGGGGTTTGTTAGGAATTTATCCATTTTAAGGAATGCGCTTCTTACGTTCTCTATACGACAGCGGATTTCTGTTCCTGGATTTAAATCTCTTATTATCTAGCATCCTAGGTATTTAAATTTGTGTACCTGTTCTACTCGTTTATTGTACATATTTATGTAGGTGTTCACATTTTCCTTCTTGGAAATAACCATTACTTTTGTTTTTTCGGTGCTTATCTTGAGACCAAATGCATCGCCTTCCTTTGTTATTGAATTAATAAAGGTTTGAAGCCCTTCTTGGCTACTAGCTATTATAATGGTGTCGACTGCATACCGTATATTGTTCACGAATCTTCTGTTTACTTTTATGCTTTCTTGGATGTTTTCTAATGCTTTCTGGAATATTTTTTCTGAGTATATGTTGAAGAGAGTTGGAGAAAGTGTGCACCTGTCTCACACCTCTTTTAATGGGAATATTAGTGATCAATTTATCTTCTACTCGTATGGATGCTGTTTGTTCCCAGTACAAGTTTTTAGTTATATTGATGTCGTTTTGATCTAGCCCTTGCTCATATAGGAGGTCGATCAGATCTGTATGTGGCTTTTTCATAATCTGTGAAACATATGTGTAGATCTTGTGTTTGGTCTCTACATTTTTACAGTAATACATTAAGCCCAAACAGTGCTTCTCTAGTTCCAAAACCTAGAAGAAATCCAAATTGTTCCTCTCCTACATATTGGTCGCATTATGCGTATATTCGTAGATGTATGATTCTTAAAACTATCTTCAGTACATGACTCATCAAGCTAATCAATCGATACTGCGAGCATTTGTTTGCTCCGCTCTTCTTCGGTATCGGAATAAATATAGATTTGGTCCAGTCGTGTGGTAAGATGCCTGTGCAATACATCTTATTAATGAACGTTGTTAAGAGGTTGATGTTTTCGTCATCCAATAGTTTAAGCATTTCAGCATATCTTCGCCTGGAGCTTTACGTACCTTTGATAGTTTTATTGCGTGTTTTCCCTCTGATGTAAGAATTGTCATTGGTTGATCTTCCTGGCCCACTTATTTGAGTTCTGGTTTTGTTCTATTATCATCGAAAAGTTCTTGTATTTATGTTATTCATATTTCTTCTATTTCTCCTGGGTCTATTATTTGTTTGTTATTATTATTTGTGATTATGGCGCCTCGTTGATGGTTTTTTTCCTATTTCTGGTTATCTCTTTTATCTTTTTGTGTATGTTAAAACTATCGTGTTTTCTTTGTAGTTCTTCGAGTTCTTGACATTGTTCTTTCATCCAATTCTCCTTTGCCTCTCTTATTAATTTTGTAACCTGTTTGTGGATTCCTTTATACTTATTAACATTCCTGTTTTTGTATTCTCTTCTTTCATCCATCAGTAGCAGGATTTCTTCGGTCATCCAGTTCTGTTTCGCTTTCCGTTCCTCGATTCCAGTTCATTCTTCTGCACTTCATTTATCACTCTTTTAAAAGACTGCTAAGGATTCTCTATTGTTTGTGTTGTTTCTAGGTGCACATTTTCCTTTAGTTTATTGTTCAGTAATCGTGCTATTTCGTCCTTTATTTCTGGTTCTCTTAGTTTATAGAAGTTAGGTCTTGTTTGATTACTTTTCTGGATTTTCTTTAGTCTAATCTTCAGATATACAACCCCAGGGTTGTGGTCGGAGCCGATGTCTGATCCAGGATAAGTTCTTACACCTTTAATTCTGTTTCTATATCGTTTGTCTATAAGTATGTAATCTAATCTAAAGTTTCGTCGAAAAATTAACTCGTTTCTATTTTTTAAAGACTTTTTAAAAGTTTACTTTTTGGCGAAGGAGCCGGTTGAATATTACATAATTTCACTAAAATATTAAAGATATACTAGAACAGAGATTATAGTTGTTTTTACTTGAACTACCAAGGAAGAACTCGAGAACGGTTATAGAACGCGACACTGATTTGACTTGCTCGAGTCGTCGTGCCCGAGCTTATATACTATCGTTGAATTTCGTTAATCGTGCCCCATCGAGTCAGACACGAACTTTGTTTTCTTGTCTGGATATGTCCTCAGACTGAGTGCGGGCTTAGTCTAAAACCGGTTGCTTGCCCCAGCCAGTAAGTGCGTGCACGTAACTGCGCAATTATGGGATCAGGCTCTTTTTGAAGGCTTTGAAGCGCTAGGGGGGTCTCTCCCTCAGGGTGGCCCCGTTTGAAGCCAATCTGTGGTGTACGCCCCATAACTGTCCTCTCCGCCGTCGCCTTTTTCGTTCTGTTGCGTTGTGCTCCAGTGCTATTGCGTCGCCTGTAAGCCCCATTCCGAGAATTGGGGCCCGTCACACCGACTGAAGTTGAAGGTGCCCCGTGAGCTGAGCTCCCCTCTAATGTGGGAAGTGGGGTTGGATTGGAATGGGAGGCTCCTTGCCTGAGCAATTAGAAACTAGTCCTGCTATTTATGATATTGAAGAATTCGAAGAAATTGATAGTTATGAAGAAGATGTTTGTACTTCAGGGTATTCTCTGAAGTACAAACATCGTTAAAATCCAATCTGAGATATTTTTCAGATTGGGTTTTAGCGATGACGAGGGTGAAGAAATATTCTAAACTCCAGTTATCGATTCGGAAGTAGACACTTCATGCAGAAGCATGCGTAGTACAACTACTAGAAAAAGATAACACGAATAAAATAGAATAATAATCAACATATGTATATGAGATGGCATCTTCCCTGCCCTATTTCAACATGGAATTGAGGAACTCATCCCATGCCTGAGAAGTATATTTATAGCAAGCTATATATTTGGGTATATTCCCCGAGCTTGGAGGGAAGTCAAGGTGGCGTTTATTCCGAAAATAGGCAGACGTCCACCAGACGAGCCTAAGTCGTATCGCCCCATTAGCTTAACCTCATTTCTCCTAAAAACAATGGAGAAACTTTTAGATCAATATATTAGAAGTGAAATCCTTACAGGAACGCCGCTTCACGCAAAACAACTCAATCAACAATAAATGCTCTACATTGCCTGGTTCAAGGCATTGAAAAGACATTTATAGCAAAAGAAGTGACTATATGTGCTTTCATAGATATAAAGGGTGCTTTTGACCACACCTCCTATGAATCCGTACAAGAAGCCGCGGAAAAAAGGGGAATACAGTCTCCTACAATTAAATGGATACAATCCATGCTCAGAAGCAGAATTATTACCACAAGTGTGGGGGATGAGTCGGCTACGGTGACTGCAGACAGTGGTTGTCCATAAGGTGGAGTCCTATCGCCAATGGTGGTCGATGACCCCCTACATAAAATGAGTAACTCAGGCTTCAACGTCCAGGGATATGCAGATGACCTGGTCATCACTGTGAGAGGCAAAAATGAGGTCATGATTTCCAGCCTCAAGCAAATTGCTTTAAATATAATATCTAAATGGTGCTCGTCAGAGGAGCTCAATGTCAATCCGAGCAAAACAACTATTCACTAAAAGGAGAAAACTCAGTCTTAGAACTCCTGTACTGAATGGAACGATACTTAATTTTTCCAGTAAAGTCAAGTATCTAGGAGTAATCCTGGACCAAAAACTTACCTGGAACTCACATCTGGACAGCAGCAATATGGACGTGCCGTAGGTTGTTTGGTAAGACTTGGGGTCAAAGACCGAAAATGACACATTGGTCTTATCTTTCGATTGTCAGACCTATGGTAACCTACGCATCATGCGTATGGTGGCCAAAAACAGAAGAAAAAATAGCACAGGGAAAGTTGTAGAAACTGCAACGCCTTGCCTGTATAGGGACTACAGGAGCAATGCACTCGTGTCCCACAGCAGCACTTGCATGTAAGGAAGGAGGCAGCACTCAGTGCCTTACGAATGCACCAGGCACATAAATTTAAACCAGGCGATCTGGTTGGTCACTTAAGGATTCTGGAGTTAATCCATTTGAAGTCCATGACCAAACCCACTGACTCAATGCCAATCAAACAAGACTTTGACTGCCCGTTTGACGTGCTAATTGAAAGCCGTCAGGCGAGCAAGATAGAGGCACTGCGATTGGAACAAGGGGCACTCATCTGGTATACAGATGGATCTAAGATGGCTGAAGGGGTAGGAGTGGGCATAGCAGGGCCTAAATGTAGGCTATCCAAAGCCCTTGGTAACACCCCAACCATTTACGCTATAGATCTGTGTGCCCAGGAATGCCTAAATAAAGGCATCCGAAGGGCAAAGATCTATATATTATCTGATAGCCAGGCAGCACTAAAAGCTCTAAGGTCCTATGCCTTTGAGTCTAAAATTGCCTGGGAATGTAGACAATCCCTGAAGCAACTGGCCAACAACAACAAGGTTACCTTGATGTGGGTGCCAGGGCATGAGGGAGTACAAGGAAATGAACTTGCTGACAGCCTTGCAAAAAAAGGATCTAAAGCACCATTCATTGGACCCGAATCGTTCTGTGGCCTGGCCAAGGGACGCATAGCGGAGGAGATCCAAGAATGGGAAAAGGACCAGAAAAAGTCCTACTGGAGGAATACTCCAGGCCAAAGACAAGCGAAAAAGTTAATAACTTATTCGACAAAGAATGCAACAAGGCTTCTCGAACTTGAAAAGTCCGAATTAAGGCTAATCACAGGCCTTCTAACTGGCCACTGCCCCTTAAAATATCATCTCAAGAATGTGGGCAAGGCGGTAGACAACAAATACAGATATTGCGATATTGCAACTGAAACTGCGGAACATATACTTTGTGAATGCAAGGTGTTAGTCCGCACTAGGTTCCTAGAACAGGAGGAATTAACGCCTGAAGACATAGGGAAATTAGGAAAATCACAAGTTTTGTAAAAAGTCTTGGAATCCTGGGCAACAACTAGATGTAGGGTAAATCACAAAAGATCTTTTAGGTCGAAGTGAAGTAAGGCTGTTCGAACCCAAACGACCCCACAAAACAATCTACAATCTACAACATATGTAAACAGTTTTATAAAAATCAAGTGAAAAAATTGTATCTTACCTTCGAGAGTTTTTTTTATCTAAATATTTAAAACTTATTACTTATTAATTACAGGTATACTTGTGCGCCCATACATATAATACCGAAATTCTTTGCTATAATAAAATATTAACACAATTAAGAAGAATAAAGTGAATTCAGGTAACAAAAACAAAATAATAATCAAGAAAGCAACATGGAGCAATTATGGAGAGTATTCGCAGTTATGCCAATGTATAGAGGTCCTCCATAGAAGCGTCACTCCTTGCTCAGAAAGTTAAAATGTCTTTACCAATTAATTTAAGTATAATATCCATTTGTTTGTATTTCATGATTTCACTATTATTTCGATTATTTTAAAATAGTTGGCTATGAACAAACTTGACAATTTAATTTTTTGACAGATCATCTCAGTTAATACTTACTTAAACTCTCACTCAATCACGCTCGTTTAAGAATTTAGAAGTTTCAAAAATGATTTTCACTCACACTGATTGTTATAATATATTCGTTACATATTGCCAATGCAATTTTAACTCTGGATAGTAGAATATAGAAACAGAATTCCACAAGCACTACAGCCGAATAAAACTTTGTTCAGAAAATTAGCTACGAAACTGAAAAATAATGGTTCATTTTCAAAGAAGAAGACAAGGTTGAACAGTGTCACTGATAATGTAAATAAGGAAAACCGAGTTATTAACTATGTAAGAAATAAAAATACAGACAATTTGGAAATATCATTAAGAGAAATTCAAATTGCTTGTCATATAAATAAAACAAGTGCTAGAAAAATTTTAAAGAAAAATGGTTACTGGTGTTATAAAGCCAAAAAAGTTCAAAATTTACAAGCGGGGGACAAACCAAGGAGGAATTATAGATGGCTGTTGGAAAAGAAGCGTGCCTAACCATTAATATGTAGTAAAATACTTTGGTCCGACGAGGCAAATTTTTCCAATAATGGATTTTTTAATCGCAATATTCATTACAAATGGACTTCTGAAAATACACACTGGCATAGACCGACTGGGTTTCAAAATCGTTTTTCAATAAATGTGTGAATAGGTATTTTAGGCATCAATTTAATAGGTCCTTAATTTTATGATGGTCACCTCAGTGGTCCAAGGTCCAAGGAGTAATATTTTAAATGCAGTGCCTCACCGCGCTCGATTGTGCATAAGAAATCGCGGTGGACACTTTGAACACTTGATATGATATCTTAAAAATTATTTTGAGGATTAGATAAATATTAATGTTCTGTGTGCTCTATTCTTTTTATTATTAATCTGTTTTCGTTACCGGAATTTACTTTATTCTTCTTAATTGTGTTAATGTTTTATTGTATCAAAGATATGAACAATTTATTGAATTATTTTATAGTTTTTTTTAATCATACTTCTCCACGGCAAGTATAATGCTTGTTAAAAAAAAATTATTGGTTTTAAAAAATGTTCTTATAATTACTAACGTTGTACCGATGAATAAATATGGCATGTGATATATCGTTGAAAAGGGAGGAAAATACTCTATTTAATGGCGCCATTTCCCGCCCGTTTCAAAATAATTTTTTTAATAGTCTGAAGAGTAAATCTCAAAATACAGCGGTTTTGAAAAAAATTAGATAAAATCTCGTTGAAACACTCTGTTTTGCAAAAAATGTTTGGCCTTAGAATTTTTCTCGTATCTCTTCAAATAACGGAGATATTTGGCCTAGACGTTTTCCGCATTTTCGATATTTTCCGCCATAACTCTTAAAGTAAGTCATGGATTTCAAATGTCTTTAAACCATTTTGTAGGTTATATAAATCGGCACAATTTTCGTAAAAATATTTTTTTTTTGTACGACCGATATTAAGTGAGAATTCTCGAGTGCCCTGATAAAATGGACCGCCTGTATATATACAAAAAATAGTAAAAAATGGGCTAAATTAAATGGGGGAATGTTTTAAAAATTTTGTAGAATTTGAACTAAAAATGAAATTGCGGCCAAACTATTGGATATATATATATATATATATATATATATATATATGTATATATATTGTAACATAATATTTTTAGTCGCAAACTCCTCTATAAAATCCTTATTTTACTATAAGGAACGTAACCACACTGCAACCAACAGCTACTCTCCGGGTTATGTGCCCCGCCGAGCGCTGAATTACAAGATACAGGCCTGGCGTGTTAAGTGTAATAATTGCATTTTACCATCAAAACGCTAATGCTTCGATTATAAAACTCAGGTTACTCTTAGTTTCACCAAAACAAATTTATTTTTCTATGACGCGTTGGTCTATGTAAAATTTTGTCTATCGCCTTATTTTTGGCTATTTTTACTCTATTATACAGGTTTTCGCAATCAAAATTATTTAGCTGTGAAAACTTTATAGTCTACACTGTGCTACTTGGTATGTGTCACAAACGGACAATCCTGGGATGCCTTGAGAATATCCCAGCTGTTTAATTTAGCTGTCCACAATGTCCCACAGCAATTTCAGAATTTCTGCAGGATATCTTGGATGTTCGCGAAAGATATCCTAGGGGCTCCTGACGATTGTACTTTGCTAGCTGCGTCGGTGAAAGCGACCACAAGCAAGAACCTGCAACATGCTCTGTGCATGGTAGTGATAAGTAATCATGAATGACTTACTGACTTTTAAAAATGTTTTTATGCGCTTACTATTAATGGGTTACAATATTGTCTCCATATTTTTTAGATGAGTGGCTGGCTATTTTTAGTAATTTTAAGGGACTGATGGTTCAATATATAAATTGGTTTAAATGTACAGGGTACAGGAAAATATTTGGGTTAGATGTTCATTTTGCCTCACCGAGTACAATCCTAATGCATTTATACTATGAGTTTCCGTTTTGTACTAGAATAATCATTCACAATTTTAACATATGGAAAAATTAACTATGTATTGTAAAACTTTATAATAAGAGAGGCTTATGTAGGAAGATGTATGTAAATTATATACCCTGTTATTTACGCAATTGAATGGATAATGCATTCGAAGAGATGAATCGTAGGTGTATGACCCTATTGTTAGCAAGACCTGCGCGTATCGTTGTCTCCAAAGTTACACCACGCTCTGTACCTTTTCTCAGCCAAACCAGATGGATGTTTATTTTTGCCGCTGCTCTCTCGGTGTTCACGTTACGGGCTGCAGTTTCGAACTCACGCGGTTGAATTAATATTCCCACCTGTTTTTAATTTAACCAATATTATCACAAAATGTAGTCGTTTCGATTTTTTTCTTGCGCCTCATTCAAGGCAAAGTAAAAATTCAGCTGGTGAAAATTTTATTTGACATCACATTTAAGATTGTTTATTTAAATTTGGTGATTTAATACAATAGCAAACATTTTGTGACAGACTATCGGTGACTGAAATATTATTAAAATTGACACTTCTAATTCATAGTGATGTAATAAAAATGTTTCAATAACATTGTAGTGTGCCAATGTGAATTTTGTGTATAATTTTAAAATTAAATCTGGACACCGGAAATATGCACTGCAGCACTGAGAGTTATTGTTCTAACCGGAAGCTTTATTGTTAAAGGTCAGTTTTATACAATTTTTATTTCAACTGAGTATGTTAATTGCAGAGTCCTTTGTTGCCATTTCATTTAATTAAAAGGAATTTTGAAATTATTATCAGCTTTTAAATACATTAATATTGTGGTAGCGTCTATGTAAATAAAATTTAAGGCCTCTGATAATGATGGCTAATATTCATTCGATTAATTGATTTATAACTAATTATTTAAATATTAACTAGCAGAGGCTGAAAATTAAGCAATACTATATAAACAGTTCTTTTATTAATACAAAAGAAGTCGTGTGGCCAAATATTAATAAATTATGCACCTATAGTGCCATTAGTAATAGTAAATGTAAACGTTTATAAATGTTTATTAACCGCCTTTGGAGTGATGAGATCCTCTTAAGTCTCGGAGATCTAGATTTGTTTGAGAAAGGAGACGGGGCCCTATAGTTCATAGTGGGATCCGAACCACTTCTTGGGGATAATTTATATTTAAATTTGGTTACTTCGCAGTAAGTAGGGCTCGAACCCATTGAGCTACCAGCTACCATCTCCATATATATCTAGAATTAGTTTGAGGAAGGGAGGGTGATACAGTATTTTTAAATATTATTTACAGTTTTGCAGCAAAAAAATATATCTTAAGAATGTTAACAAAAATAAAGAATACCGGGTGAAATTTATCGGTTGTCTTTAGGAATAACATTTTGTTATAAGTGAAAAATGTCACTTCCGGACTAACCGGAAGGAGCAACAATTTTTGATTTTTAAATAGCAACCTATATGTATTTTTGCATATTTAGATTCGACATAAAATTTTCGTTATAACCATGTATCACAAGTAGGTAATTGTTTTCAAAATGGCGTCATATATTAAAAAAAAAGTGAAAAAGCTAAGTTGGCAACTGAAAAAATTCACCCTAGGCCTTGAATCTGATGTTTCGCCTTTATTTTTATTGTTGCAGTTCAATAATAGTTATTTGTTTAGCTAAGCAGCAAAATGGTAGATTGACTGCTGCTGCTGATAATTCCTAGCGCAGCGTTTAACTGATAGTATCAATATTTAATATTTTACGAAAACCACAATTCGTATCATTAAATCGTAAAAATCAGCAAAATGACAAAAAGTACTTTTTCTAATTTTGACATATAAAGTGACACTTTTTAAAACTGATTGACATTATGAAACGTCTTACTTTTTGTAACTAGTTACATAAAGTAAAATTTTATGCAATTGGTGACGAAAAATGTATTTCAAAATTAGTGACAAAAAGAATTATTCTATTTATTAAACTGTTATAATACAAGTTAAAAACATAAATTATAAATTAATTAATTATTATAAATATTGATAACACAATTATTGCAATTATTCAAATTAATTCCCGACGACATATTTTTTTCATTGCTCGAACTTGCTGTTATTTGGGAAGTGGCGCACATTGCTTTAGATGTTTCACCAAATATTTCTTGCGCTATAAGTTTCTTATTATTCATAGAATTTTCGACATATCCCTCCGCAACAGAGCTAGATTTCCAACCTCCGTGCCTCTTTAATTTTAAAATATCAGCGCCACTGTCTGCTAGAAAAATGGCAGAGCTTCTTCTAAAGCAGTGGCCAGTATATAGAACAGGGTTTGAAAGACGAAGAAATTGTGCAATAACTTTTGGCAGACTGCTAAATGTGTTAATTCCAACAGGATTTCTGGTACATTTTCCATTCGCATATTTTACAAAAAATCTGTTGTGTTTAAGAACCTGGGGACGCAACTTAATATATTTTCTTAATATTTCAACAAGATTCGTATTTTCAATGTCTCCAGTGGTAATTGCAAACTGCCGTATAACTTTTGTTTTTGAAGGTGGGATATCAACATGAAAATAGCTTCCTTCGTCTATAACATTTTCAACTGGAAGAAATGTTAATTCTGCTTTTCTGCATGCTCCTGCCATTCCAATTATCATTGCAACCTTAGCCATTAAGTATTCTTTGTCATCAGCTTCCACTAAAAATTTGGCAAAATCTTCTTTAATAAAAACTTTTGACTTTTTAGCACTGTACCCGTCCGCTTGACTTTTAATATATGCTACCAAATTTGTATATTTTTTAATATCAATATTCCTTTTCAGATTGAGTTCAGACCTTAACATTGAGTAAAGTGTCCATAATGTGGAAACTTTTAGATCTTTCTTACCCTCAAAATATGCAAGTAAAACTTTCTCATTAACATGTTTAATTTTCTTCTCATCACACCACGTAACAAATTTTTCGTATGCCAAATCATAAACTGCCTTTGACTTTTTGGGAATTACTGATAATAGAGCATTACCTGCTGCCTCTTCAATATCGCTTGGTAGCTCTTCAGAACTTGAATTACTCATTTAAAAAAAATAAAACTAAAAATATATCAATCTCACTAAAAACCTTCCGTCTAGACTTTTTTACAAAATGTCAAACTGACAACTAACATGAAGTAACAGCAACAAACTAAATTTATGTTTTCCAAATTTTTATCAATTATATTAAATTTAATTTTTTTATTACTTTCTTCAAAATTAGAAAAAATCTTGTATGCAATACGTTACGAAATGAAATTTTGTGTAACTTATGAATTTTTGCGAAACTCACTTCGTTCGTTCCGCAAAAATCTCACGCGTTACACAAAATTAGGCATTTCGTAACTGATGGCATAAATAGCTATTTTAATTTGTCAGATTTTGATATAAAGTAAGTTTTGCAAAAATATAGAAATTCGGACATGTCAAAAGGTAGACGATGAAGAGCAAAATTAAAAGTAGGAATGATTTAGATTCAATTTGGAAATTAAGAAAGTTATTGGCAATCTAAGAAACAATAAATTCAACGGAAGAAAATTCAGTTGTTTACGGGTTTAGTATAAAAGGAAAAAGAATTTTGTAGAAAATCAGTTCCATATTATGCAGCTAAGACTGTATCGAAATTTAATAACAAAACATAACCAAGAAAAAACAACGGATGAAATATTTCAAATAAGAGTTCGAAATTCGTCAGCAAGTGCATCGAAATTTAATTAGAAAACATAACCCAAGAAAATTCGAGAAGAAATAAATGACATAGAAGTTTGAAATTATTCATTTGAAGACAAGAGAAATACGGTAAGAAAATCCTAATCCTAAATAACCAGAAGTTAGAATACCTTGTACGGTCGTGAGCAAAAAAAATGGGACAAGTCTTATAACGGTATTTTCTAAAATCTAGTTGTGTACAACTAACTTTAATTTTGTGACATTGTTAGTTAGTTGTCATAATTTATTGCAAATGTGCAAAAAACTAATATGCCTCATATAAGCGATTTAGTTAAATCTGCAGTTATTGATAAAGCAGAAGATGGATGGTCAATGAGACAAATTGCACTGCGTTATAATATTGGCAGAAATTCGGTGCGTAACATTTTAAGAAAGTGGAGAATAAACAGTACAATTAGTAGAAATCCTGGATCAGGGCGACGAAGGATATCAACTCAACAACAAGATTTGCAATTGGTAAATGCTTTAGTAGAAAATCCATTTTACTCAGTTATTCAGGCTGCTGAAGAAACGAATTTTCCTGGATCGAGTAGTACTGGTCGCCGGCGAGTAAGAGAATCGGAGCTACGCTGTCATGCAGCAGCACAGAAATACTTACTTAAAGCTGAACATAAAGAAGCTCGAGTAGGATTTGCGCTTGAATTTTTAGCGCATAATGTAAATTTTTTAAACAATGTAATCTTTACAGACGAAAAAACTTTTTCCAGTCAACACACAGCGGTCGTATTCGTGTTTACCGCCTTCCGAATACTAGATTCGATGAGAAATATATATCTAACAATAATAGAAGCGGTAGATTTCCGTCAATGTGTGGGCTTGGATATCGGCACATGGTCCTGGTGTTTTGTGGCATATTGAGGAACGATTTAATAGTGAAACGTATATTAGGATTTTAGACAATATTATACTCCCTTCTGTGCCACAATTATTTCCTAATAATGACTTCATATTTCAACAAGACAATTGTTCCGTTCATACTGCTCATACCGTAACTAACTGGTTTCAAGATAACAACATCAATGTTCTTAACTGGTCCAGTCATAGTCCAGATCTTAACTCTGTGGAAGAAGTATGGAGACTACTCGTAAGAAGTATCCAAAAACGAAATGTGAGACCACGGAATGCCAAAGAATTACTGGAAATAGTAAATAATGCGTGGGAAAATATTATTACTAATGATTATTGTATAAGGTTATTTAATTCTATGCCAAACAGACTTATAGAAGTTATAAATGGAAATGGTGCAATAACGAAATATTAATACTTAGTTTCTTGTTAAGTAGGATATCCTTTGTCCGTTGATCCAGGATTTCTACTAATCGTACCGTTTATTCTCCAATTTCTTAAAATGTTACACACCCAATTTTTGTTAACGTTATAACGCAGTGCAATTTGTCTCATTAACCATCCACCATTTACTATAGCAATAACTACAGCATTAAAATAAAAAATAAATTAAAAGTGATATCTGTTTTATTTCGGCTACTCATTACATATTCAAATAGACAGATTTACATTAAAAAAAAAAGTTGTCCTATTTTTTCTGCTCACGACAGTATAAGTTTTGTTAAAGCCTGATAAATAGTTTTGCTTTGTCATAAATGTCATTATTCTTGATTTAAAAAAAATAGAGCAGTTTGAACTCGCCTTAAGAAAGAGTGTTCAGAAGATATATGTGGTAGGGAAACCCATAAAAAGAAGAAATTAATACTTATTATCTATTAATATGAACTTATATCGTTTATTTAATTCCTGCCAACACCATTTGTGATATATATAAAATTATTCAATGCTTTTTATATTTTTAATAAGTAAATAAATGTGATCGCTACATATTTAATATATATTTTTATTTTATTTATAGTACTATACGTAATCATTGTGAGAAAATTTAAAACGAATATTTTTCATTCTGAAAAGGTCGATTGACAGTGTTTCACAACCTGATCGAAAAAATGTCTCTTTATTGAAATGGCCTAGCTCAATCCATTTAAAGAATTTATATGTGAGCAGATTTATAAAGTGAGCAGATGGCTTCATGAATATCATGAAACAGTCATCAACGGAACAAATTAAATTTAACTCCAGCGATAATCCTACGTTAGTAAATTCTCTTCGTATTCTATTTTAGTGACATGAAGTTGAATGTATTTATCTCTGCTCTATTAATAAACGCTAAACAATTTGAGTTAATTCACATAAAAATTATGAAGCAAGAAACAAAGGTGAAACTATGGACACTATTAAAAAGTGGAGCTAAGTAGGTAGTACATAAAATGTGTAATTCCTTATTAAGTAGTAACGTTTTATAGAAGTGATTAGGTGAACCTGAACAAAAATATTATTTAAAATAAATTGTGAAGTAATATTATATTTATATTCTAATCATAAAGAGGGATAATGTATTTTATTATGGAACGGGATATATGATATTTATGTTAATCTTATTGGTAGGTATTGAAAGTTATGGAGATAAAACATAACATTATCAACAGACCTTAAGCTGGTTTGGTTAACCCTAACTTATTTCTAACAAAGGCAATGTATTTAGTGGTCACTCTATATGATGGATAAGCATTTTGGTCACTCTCAACCATACCATTGCTTTGAGAATGATATATTGTCGCGTGAATCCGATGGTCCCTAAAAACTTGGAAAATTCGCGAAATAAATTTTATTCGAACTGGACAACTTGAATCTGTAGTGACAGTTAACGGAACGCCAAAAGACAGATAAAAATTTGAAAAAGTTTTGGCAACGGTTTAACGACACCCGTAGCAAGGTGGCAATGGTCCAACGAGGTCTATGTGGATGTGTTCGAAACGCCCCTTGGGAACATCAAAATCTGAAACGGAAGTTTTGGTGTGTCTATTAATTTTGGAAGTTTGGCAATTTAAACAGTTTTTCGCCCATAAAGTACAGTCCGAATTCATTTTGGGCCAGAAATAGTTACAGGTTACAAGTTTTTTAGTAGCGCGAATGCCTAGATGAGTTAAATTATGAAAGACGTCAAATACTGCACGTCGTAAAGACTTTGGTACGAAAGGTCGACATTTAGAGTTAGATACGTCACACCAAATTTCATCAGTTGATCCAGGAATTGTGAGTAGTTGTAAAGAATATACTCTTTGGGTTGGATTGTTCTGTAATTAAAAATGAAAGTTCGCAATCATTTGATTGGGCATCTTTAAAAGCTGTAAAATTGAAGCGGTCTAAATTTACAAAGGAAATGAAGGTAGGGGTAAAAGTAGAATAGGACTGGATTAAAGTCAGATCATTTACGCGTGATAATGTATCCGCAATTATGTTTTCTTTACCACTAATATGACGTATATCATTGGTGAATTAGGCGATGCATTCTAAATGGCGAGTCTGACGTGGAGTCTTTTCAGCATGCGTAAAAAGAGCCCCAACCAATGACTTGTGATCAGTAAAACAGGTGAAAATGTGGCCTTCTAATAGATTCCTAAAATGTTTGATTGAAGTATAAAGAGACAGCAGTTTAATTTGCGGGAAAAGAAAGCTACATGGGTAGTTAAATTAGCAGATTTCTGTTCTAGGACTGCGCCCATAGACATATTTGAACAATCTACAGATAACGTAAGTGTGACGCTATCATTGTAGTTTGGATGAGGCAAAACTTCCCCGTTCACCATAGTTTCTTGCTTAACTTTGAGAAAACTATCGGTGCAGTCTATTGATCAAAAAGTTATGTTTTTAATTTTAGTACTGAAAACGTGTAGGGCTAAAATTTCTGCAAAGTGAGGTATACAAGGATGGTAGTACTTGATCATTCCTATAAAACACTGAAGTTGTTTAAGGGTTGACGGTTTGGAAAAATTGTCAATGACGCCAATGCGTTCACTGGCACGAGAAATGCCGTCGGCAGAAATATGATGGCCAAGAAAATCTAAAGATGACATGCCAAAAACGCATTTAGATGGCTTAATGTTGATACCATAGTCTTCGAGGCGTTTAAAAACAGTGCGTAAATGCGATAAATGTTCATTTTGATCTTTACTAGCAATCAAAATGCCTAAATAAACAAAAATGAATGGTAAATCTTTACGAACTTCGTTCATAAATCATTGGAAGGTTTGTCTAGCGTTTCGGACTCCAAGATGCATTCTAAGGAAATTAAAGAGACCTAAAGTGGTAGTTATTGCTGTTTTACAAACGTCCTCTTTTGCAACTGGGATCTGCTGATATACACGGACCAGATCGATTTTAGAAAAAATGGTAGTACCATGTAAATGAGAGTTAAAATCATAGATGTGAGGCAAAGGATATCGATCTGGAACAGTGACTGTGGTCGATAGACTCCACAAGATCGCCAATCGTCAGATTCTTTCTTAGCAATCATGTGCAAAGGTGAAGAAACTGACTGACAGAGAATAGGCAATAAATAGTTGGGTGAACTAGGCTTGGGAATTGCAATAATAAATCTGTGAATTGATTTTCTACTGAAAATAATTTAAGAGTGAGGATGGGAGAATGGTCAATAGCACAGATAATTGTTAGGGATGTTGTATAATCCACTATACGTTTATGTTTCAAGTCTACTATTAAACCAAAATGTTTTAAAAAGTCAGTGCCGAGTATGGGAATAGGTATATTGGCTATATTAAAAACAAAGGTAAAGTTACGGCGTAACCCTAAGTTGACTGTTGACAACTTTTTGCCATAAGTTGAAATCACAAATCTGGATTCTTTTTTAAAATCTGTCAGGTGATTCGTTGGGATAACTGATAAGTCGGCACCGGTATTCACCAAAAACTATAATCTGTTTGTATAATCATAAATAAAAAGGCTAGACACTAGTGTCTGGTGAAAGGACATTAGTGGTGACTAGTTTTTTGACGATTAAAAATGCACCAAGTACCGCCACACTTATGTGCTCTATCTTTGTACAGCTGGTGATAGTAGCATACAGTGTTGTTGGTAGGGTCAAAATGGACACGATTAGAGCAGCGCGTTTGCGATCGAGATCGATTTTGACAATTCGCGCAATGACTGGAGGTACTTGATGAAGTTGAGATAGCTTTACATTTACAGCAGTTTCCATTTTGTGTGGACACTCTGTATAAAAAAAAATTGTAAATCAGTTTTGATATTTGAAAAGAATAAAAAAGTAGACAACATACATACACATGTTTTGTTCTCTGATCTGCAAGTTGTCGTATGTACATTTAACATTGCAACACCCTGTATTTATATGTAAATTTATTTATAACCTTTAATTGATGCCCGCACGTAACTTCGTAATGCGTGGACCGATTTGGACGATGCATTCTCATTTTAAAGGGGAAGTTTTCTCGATGATTCCGTGCAACATCTTCTGCATAACTTAAGTCGACTATTACAATAATAAAATATTTTATATCCTAACGTATGGTGGAGGCGCTGGTAATAAATAAAAACTTATAGTAGTGTCCGCTAAAACGACTGGAATTGTTTTGCCAGTGATGAATCATCATCAAGAAAGTTACTGAATCGTGAATTTTTTTGCAAGAAAAACCACGTTAAAAAATTACTAATAATTATGAAATAGTACTCCACTAGGCACTGAATTTATTGGTCGCACCACATTGTCGTAGGAACCAAAAATGGAATGCTTGACTCTGGATTCATAAAATTGGATTTGTCATAAAACATACCTTACTAATCAGTAGCAGATTTAAAAAAAATGAATAAAAAACATACCGTTTCATAACCACTTCCTTAGTAAACGTAAAATCATCTGGATTGATTTTAGGTAAAAATACAAAAATTGAAATAACTTTCGCAACATTAAAGATGGAATAACCACATTTATGATTATTTTTATTGGAGATGGTTTCATTGTTACCCTACTTCGTTTTATTCATGACTTCTGAGGCGCCTTGTATTTGTACATGGATTATATTCTGCAAACCAATATTATGCTCAAAACAATGGGTCAAGTATTATTATCAACATTATCCCATCACACCTACATATTTATTGATTTATCCAGTTGATCTAATCCACATTGTATGATAATAATAATAATATTTATTGGTGTATAAAACAGAAATTGTTTTACACAAGTCAAACATACAAATATCAAACATATTACATAAAGGGTGTAAATATATATAGAAAAACAAAAAAGAAATATTTTGTCAAAAAAAACAAAACATTGAATTATAACATATATTAAGTCAATAATACAGGAAATACATACATAAAAAATATATACACTAAAAAAATTGGGTAAAATATAGATAAAAGGTCCAAAACTGCGGGTGCAGCGAAGTCTTAATAAAAAACACATAAAATTAAGGGTACCTAATCGAACCAGTACTTATTTAAAGAATGAAATCATCAACCTCATAACAATTTTTTTCCAGTATTATATTTTCATTTTTAATTTAAAAAAATGTAAATTCGGATAAAATTTTATCTCCTCGCTTAGAGCATTAAAAAATTTGCAACCGTTGTAGTAAAAGCTTCTTTGGTACAAAGCTGTTCGGTGAGATTGTGGCTGTAATAACCTTTAAACCTTGTATTGTGGTTATGGCTGACTTGATTGGCAATAAACATATGCTGATTCTTGTAAACAAATGTACAGACCCCTAAAATATAGACACCTGCTACAGTTCATATTTTCAAGTTTTTGAGAGAAGTACGACAACTCTCACGAAAGTCTAAGCCAGCAATATTTGCAAAATGAATACTCGACTTATATGCACACTGTTGCCCCAGTTCGTTATACCATATCTCAAATGTGAGTGGAAATTTGCATAATAGAGGCTCATGAGTACATCACGACTACAGTGTAATGACATAAACCTTAAACCATAACAGTTGCTTCGCAATTTATTACGCAAAATATCTATATGGTTTTCCCAATCCAAGTATCTGTCAAATGTTATGCCTAGCATTTTGACCGATTCACAGAAAGTTATATCACTTTCATTAAAAATTGACATATCCAGATTTCTGTGTAAAGTAAACAACAGCATATTAGTTTTATTTTTATTTAAATTAAGCTCGTTTTCCTCAGACCATTGAACTACCTGTGAGTACGCCAACTCAGCGGAGTTTTTAATAACATTTAAGTCATTATCAATGGTTAAAATATTTGTATCATCTGCATAAGAGACACAGTGAATATTTGGCATTTTATTTAAATATGTTATTAAATCGTTAGCAAAAATATTAAAAAGTAGAGGCCCCAAAACAGATCCCTCAGGAACTCCATGCGTTATGTTGCCTACAGCACTGGTTATATCATAGTTTAATTTTACGAGATCTATTGTTTAGGTAAGAGGAAAAGAGGTTTAAAGCAACTCCTCTGACTCCGTACCTGTCTAGCTTATTCAATAAAATTTCATGGTCAACAACATCAAAAGCACGGGAGAAAACGATAAATAACCCCAAGGCATATTGCTTGTTATTGAGGGCATTAACAATTAAGTCTTGGAACTCACAGAGTGCTGATTCGGTGCTCTTGTTTTTAGAGAAACCATGTTGACAGACAGATAGTAAATTATTGTGATGCAAAACTGAAGACAACTGATCTTTGATAGCAAGTTCAAAAAGTTTAGAAAAACTGCAAAGCAAACTGATGGCTTTGTAATTTCTGTAATCATTAGGATCACCATTTTTATATAAAGGTTGGACAATAGCTAGCTTGAAAATGTCTGGAAAATTTCCGGTGTTAAAAGATAAGTTTATCAAAAAAGCCAATGTCTGACAGATACTCAATTTAGAATGTTTAATTAAATTATTGGAAATATTATCGTATCCACAAGAGTTAGACGATTTCAGCTTATTTATTAAAGATAATATATCAGATGATAAAACTGGTTTTAAAAAAAGTGATCGTTCAAAAAAAGGCACATTGGAGCTTAAAAAGACTGGATAAAAAACAGAATTTTTACTTATTGCGGATGTAAAATATTCATTGAAATTATTAGCCACTATAGCATCTGGAATTTTTTTGCCATTTTTTGTTATAGTTATAATATTTGACTTATTTGATGTGCCTTTTATTTTATTTATTGTGTTCCACGTTGCCTTTGTTTTGTTATGAGCTTCTTGAATTTGCCTCTCATGATAGTTTCTTTTAGCTATTACAAGTGCTTTGCAGTATCGTTTCTGCAAAGGTATACTAATATTCCTATACGCTTGATTCACTTTCGCATGGTCGCTAAAAATTGTAACTCTGTGTTTTAATTCTCATCAGTTATCCAATTATCTTTCTGTGTTTTTTTAAACAGTGATACCCTTTTTAATAGAAAACATAGCTGAAAATAATACATTATGGTATCATTAAAAATTTTACAAGTCTTATTTACACAATCTTGACCATACATTTCTTGCCAATCTACCCTCTCTAAAAAATTACAGAACCGTACAATGTTCTCTTTGCAAAAATTTCTACGCTGAACGAATTTATTTTCTTTATTTTCAGGAAAAACTGTGTTGTGTTTATATATATTGATTGAGAGAGATGATGAAGTAGAGGTTAATAACATTAATTTTAAAGTTGTTAACATTAGAATTGATTAGAAAATTATCAATGCATGTGCTAGATGAAGTGATTATTCTTGTAGGCATTTTGATGGTAATGGTAATGTCATAACATCCAAGTAAATCAGTCAAAAGTGCCAAATTAATACTGCAGGAATTAAAATTTACATTAAAATCACCACCTATAACCAAAAGCTTATCCTTAACTGACAATGTCTGTAATAATCCGTCAAACAGTTCTAAAAATAAATTAAAGTCACCATTAGGTGGTCTATAGATAACAATAATTAACATATTAAGCGCTGTTAAAGATACAGAAGTATACTCAAAAACACCATCTAAACAAAATTGTTCCATTAAAATGACTGAGATAACACTAAAAAAACTGTTATTTTTGTAGATGGCTACTCCACCATGACAGAGAATTTTCCGACAATATGAATTAACAAGAGTAAAATCACTCAGCTCAGTATGTGTTTAGTTGAAAGAGTTTCAAATATATATGTACAATAATCTTTGACCTCTAGCTGTAGAATTACTATTTCATACCCGCGCAGCATTCCAATTAGATAATAATAAATAATCAATATATCATCAAGCTTATTTAATTGTTTTCCCATTAGCCATACGAATGCCCACAGTAAAAATAAATATTGCATATTCTATAAACGACCACTTGACCTGAAAAGCTTTTTGCTTTTAATTATTCAATGAAACGTCTCTTTCTAAAAACTTCAGCTTAGTTCGAAAATAGCATTTCCGCTAAAGATAGCAATATTTAATACACAAGTTTACCGAAAACGTCAATTTTAGTTAGACTTTTCTGTTTTTGACTCTTTATGATAAATCTCTGCTTGATAATAAATAGACATTTAATAACATTTAACAAATAAATAAATTATAAAAACGATAATTTTCAAAACATTCACAACCTAGAATCTAGAATCAATGAAATCAACTATTAAATTCATTCTCGATTGTCCATTTG
This sequence comes from Leptura quadrifasciata, assembly GCA_963675555.1. Classification (NCBI taxonomy): domain Eukaryota; kingdom Metazoa; phylum Arthropoda; class Insecta; order Coleoptera; family Cerambycidae; genus Leptura; species Leptura quadrifasciata. The sequence continues at coordinate 156,933,122 of OY776674.1, forward strand.
TAACTTTATCTCTCCCTCTTCCCAAATCCGCATATTTTTATTTTTTATTTTAGAAATGTTCCTATGTGGCATGAATAAAATCAATATTCATACCTTGTTGGCTGTTTTAATACTTTCAAAAGATTTTTCATCGCGATAGAGCTCGCCATCGTAGACATTTTGTTTAAGGTAAGCCCATAAGAAAAAGTCCAAAGCAAATAATAGGTTTGGTAATCCTGCCAGCGCGGTATTATTTCGTAAAGTCCACTATCTGTTCTCAAAGTAATCTTTAAGAAAATAGTTACCACATGCAGGGCAGGGCATCCATCCTGCTGAATATTCCTCATTTCCAATGTATCTCCTAATTATGACTGGTGGTCGAGAGGTGAGCGCACTTGCCTCTCACCCAAAAGTTCCGGGTTCGATCCCCGGTCGTGGCAGTGGAAAATACTGTGAGAGGGATTTTTCCACTATACACGGATATTGGGTATGTGTCCCTTGTCTCTAAATGTGTAGCCCCCTCCCACACAAGGCTCTTCTAGAACCTTCCGGGATAAAGGGGGTCGTCATTACCTGTGGTGTTATTTATTTATTATAATTCCGGTAATGGTACGTAATAATTCTAAATGAGAATGTAAATTCTAGTACGTGAATTTTTTTTTATTAGCGTGCTTAAATTAAATTATTTATTTGTTTATTTTCTCTTTTTGTGTATTTGATTGTTTATTTTAAAAAAAGTTAATTTACTATTACGCAGGAGCTTCCTTAGCAATTGTAAAAAGTTTTATTTAAAATTAATGGGTTTCTCAGCGGCAATATTTAATGTAAATATGTTCATCACTGGATTACTCAATTTTTTAAAACAGTAATTGTGACGAAGCTTGATGGAATAAGGGGATCTTATCAATTCAATAGGTTGGGGGGAAATATATGATTTAACATCGGCGTTCTTATGCCATTTTTAATGTTCCTTATGATCATTTTTGCTATCAATAATTTTGTCATTTTCATTAATTGATACTATATAAGTAATTTCAATTTTATCTAAATTATGTGAACTATCTTAATAATTACTCAATTCAAATGTTTAGAAACTGTACTAATCTCTAGTAGTGTGATTACTTTAGTCAAAAATTCATAAATTTCTCTCGAAGATAACATAGTTATTAATTTAACTATTTTGCAATAATAATCGTTCAATTGATGGGAAACCAATATTAGTTTGTGAATATTTTCAGAATTAATAGACTGATTTTAAAAACGATATATACTCAAAGGACTTTAACTTTTCAAATTTGAGAAAAATATACAATAGGTCTGTCCATACAATGTAGTTTTTAATTGACAATTATAGATTTATGGGCGTTATAAACCCCTGCAAATTTTTTAAAATAGTAGTTGTAGTAGTAATTGTAGTAGTAGTAGTAGTAGTAGTAGTAGTAGTAGTAGTAGTAGTAGTAGTAGTAGACTAGACCGGTGACGTCACATGCCTGCTACGCTATATGTGCTGTGATACTCTAGGTGTTACTATAGTGGTGTAGTTAATTTTGCAACTGCCATGAGCTAGGACGGGCGAGACATTCTGCCGATATTTGTCGTAGTCGTATTTATCTGAGCTTTGAAAGAAAATCGGATACCATAATCACGTCTACGTTCAGCAAATTATGTGAATCTCCTTTCTGGAAACCCTCCTCCACATTTGACAACAATAAACAAACATTATTTGATATTATAAATGGTAAAGGCACTGTTACTGCCGTGAATATAAACTTTGTTCTAACGCGACACAGAATAAACCTAACGCAGTGTACAGATGATCTGGCGCCTGCCGAGTAAGCAAGCATGTGACGTCATACACGTTTATCTGACTGAAATAAAGCAAGCAATTTCTACGGCGGCTGCTGTTGTTCGGATTGACTTTTTTCAACCACAGTTCTAATATTGTTATTATTAGGTAAAAATATTTATTTTGCACTATTTTTAACGTATATTTTTTTTGTGGATAGACCTATTGAGTACCTAATACATTGTGTAGCACCATTGTAACTTTTTACTTTTCCGTACACGTACTATATAAGGAAACTAGTGTGGTTGTGCAAGAACAGATTTTGAGTTTATGATGAATTTATATTTTGTCAGGTCTCCTGAAGCCAGTAAAGTGTTAAAAGAAGTTAAAAAAATCTGTCTGCCGTCTATGGTCGCACCTAGAGTCCTAGAGTCCAAACTACTCGATCTATTTTGCTCAAATTTTGTATACATATTCAGGATAGCCATATCACGAGGCGAAAATCGAGCCAGTATCAAATGTGGGGGGAGTTAATCTCTAAAAACCGATAAATAAATTTATTTCTCAAAAACCTCTAACAATTTTGATCAAATTTAACACATGGACACTCACTTAGCCATAAAACAAGATGACATAACCTGTTACTCTCTACAGATACAGGGACGGAGACTGTGAGAGGTAAAATTAAAATAAGGGAGTTATATTTGTTTTCTCTAAAACAATTTTAATGATTTTAATTAAATTCGACACATGAATACTTCCTTAGTATCAGTATAAGATGACGAGGCTACCTAGTTGTTTTACATTTGTTTTAACTATTTTGATCAAAATTAGTACATGGATACTCCTTTAGTACTAGTATGAGATGATATAATCTGCTCTACCAACAAATGCAGGGACTATGACTGTGGAGGATAAGGTTAGAAAATATTTTTTTCCTGGCCGACTTCCATCATATTTTTTTGGTAGAATTAGAACATAAATAAAACAACATCTTGCTCATTTTATTCAAATAGATCTTTATTTTGAAGTTATTAAATTTAGAAAATATACTCACAACTGTAGTGCTAATAGAATAAAATCCCAGAGCCCCCAGACCTATGTCATTTTAGCAAAGCTAAAATTTTCACAGTAAATGTGTAATATGTAGGTAAAAATATATTGCGTACTTGCTAGCTTGAAACCTGGGCCCTTTGACAGATAATAGGTACTAAAGGTAAATAAAAATCTTACTCCTACGTTCATATAGCAAAGAGTATGTAATTTCATTAACAGCCGTCCGTATACAATCTCTGATTATGCTAAAAGAATTTGCTGTACCTGAAAGCAAGGTGTAAATAAAAATTAGAAATCTTTTATGCTTCTTGCATACCAGCTGCACTTGCCGTAGTTTCTATGTATCCGAAACATATTGTAACGCGGCGGGATTATCAATATTGTCAAATAAGATATATGAAGCAAATGAAATAAAAGATGTATTGTAAATTACTAAAAATGTTCAATAAAGATATTTTAATGGTTAATGATGTAATGGTTGATTTACCCGATTCTCACGTGCGAGGTTGAGGGTTCGAATCACGTACGTGATGTATTTCGGCTCGATTAGCAACTGAAATACCTAATACAAACATTTATTTATAGAATAAGATCCCAGAGCCCCCAGACCTACGTCATTTCAGCAAAGCTAAGATGTTCGCAATAAATGTGTAATATGTAGGTAAAAACGTATGCGAGCTGGTTTTTATATATGTTTTACGCAATATTATTAAGAACCAAGTTTTATCATTGCCAGACGCTTTCCGTGGGCCCTAACTTCCGCCAGACCCTTTAAAGCTGGAGAAAAAATTGGGGTACCTATGTTATAGTAACAAGCCTGAATTTTATATATAATATTTGGGTGACAATTTTAAGACTTTTTGTAAACGGCCAGGCCAGTACGGGATCTAACATCCCCCCCAGATACGATTAAAGGTCCGCTGCGAGTGTGAGCGTGAGGGAATTATGCATGCGTATGAGTGTGAGTGAGAGCATTAGAGGGCTTTATTATACGTTATTTCAGCAACGCTAAGATTTTCATAATAAAATGTGTAATATGTAGGTAAAAATGCATGCGTATTTGCTACCTTGACAGCGAGGTTTTTACGTTAAAGTAGCATAGCTCATTTTTATGTATATTTTAGACAATATTATTAAGAACGAACATTTATTATTGCCAGACGCTTTCCATGGACCTTAACTTCCACCAGACGCATTAAAGCTGGAGAATCACAATAAATGTGTAAAACATATATAAAAACCAGTTATGCTCCTTTAACGTAAAAGCAAATACACATGCATTTTTACCTACATATTACACATTTATTGTGATTCTCCAGCTTTAAGACGTCTGGCGGAAGTTAGGGACCATGGAAAGCATCTGGCAATAATTAATGTTCGTTTTTAATAATACCGTGTAAAACATATATAAAAACCAGTTATGCTACATTAAGATAAAAGCAAGTACGCATGCATTTTTACCTACATTTTACACATTTATTGTGATTCTCCAGCTTTAAGACGACTGGCGGAAGTTAGGGACCACGGAAAGCGTCTGGCAATAATTAATGTTCGTTTTTAATAATACCGTGTAAAACATATATAAAAACCAGCTATGCTACTTTAACGTAAAAGTAAGTACGCGTGCGTTTTTACCTACATATTACACAATTATTGTGATTCTCCAGCTTCAAAAGCATCTGGCGGACGTTAGGGCTCACAGCAAGCACCTGGCAGTAATAAATGTTCGTTCTTAATAACATTATGTAAAACATATATAAAAACCAGATATGCTACTTTAACGTAAAAGTAAGTACGCATACGTTTTTACTTACATATTACGCATTTATTATAATTCTCCAGCTTTAAAGCGTCTGGCGAAAGTTAGGACCCACGAAAAGCATCTGGCAATAATAAATGTTCGTTCTTAATAATATTTTGTAAAACGTATATAAAAGGCAGCTATGCTACTTTAACGTAAAAGTAAGTATGCATACGTTTTTACTTACATATTACGCATTTATTATAATTCTCCAGCTTTAAAGCGTCTGGCGAAAGTTAAGACCCACGAAAAGCATCTGGCAATAATTAATGTTTGTTCTTAATAATATTGTGTAAAACATATATAAAAACAGTACTATTGAAAATTAGAGTTGAAGGAGCGTCTTAGACAACTTTTGAAAATTTTAGTAGTTTGTGGTCTCCATGAGTTGCATTGGTAGTGGGTTCGATCTGGGTTTCGGAACGACAGTGCTTTCTTCGAATTTATTTTTGGTGTATATTATGTAGTCGGACTGTCGGACTCCCTCTATCATCTGGTTATATTTGCAGGAGTAAGGAGGGTGGTGGAGGGGGAAAATTTATATGTAAAGATAGGGAAAGTCAGTTTTTCGGACTCGTTTAGTTTGATTCGGATCGAAAAAGTGTAAAATATATAAAATGAAGGGCTCGCAAATTCGCATCAACTGAATTTTGACTGGTCGATCCAGCGGTTCTCCAGATATTGCTATTTGATAGTACGGATTTATACACGGATTTTTCGCTGCGGCGGGAACGTACCGAGAGCCGTGTTTACGTTTTTTTCGGGGGTTGAAACCGAGCGACATAGCGACTTTTTTCCTCTCACCCCGATAGACAGTCAGGACCTAAGTACGGTGTCCAAATGTCAAGTTGCTAGGTTGATTGGGGGGGGGGGGTAGAAAGGTAAATGAAAATAAAACTGTTGTAACTTCCGCAAGTCGCGCAGCAAACGTGAGGTTACGTACTAATGTGCCTACTTTGACTTGTTGTAGCCATAAATAACAAAATGCCGGCGAAAAAAACAATTTTTTAAAGTCATTATTCGCTGGGTAAGAAAGGGGTGGGGGAAATAATTTTTCCGTCATCGGATGCGGAATTTTTGCTTGATCCACACCTCCACCTTCTTGACACTCTTCACTGAAGGAGAATAAACTATTAATAGTACACGCTTTAGACCATTCAATGTGCCGCTTTTAGAGCCTAAGCGGCACATTGAATGGTCTGAGGTACTCTCAGATGTAAGTACAAAAGTGTAGTAACCAATTTTTTGCATATATTTAACGAAATGAAAAATGGACTAGGCCAACCTAGAATAGAATAGAATAGAATAGAATAAACTTTATTGCTATAGATCTTACAAAAAAGACATTAGCATTGTCAGGGTAATTAAATATTAAAAGTTATTACAATACAGTAAAATATAAAACATTAGAACACCAAATATATAACATGTATAAAATATATAAAAACGAGGAGAGCAGCAAAAAGAAAACACACAACTAAAACAACCCTAAAACTAAAACTGTAGAAAACATTATAATCAGTTGCACTATTGAAGTTACTAACAAAAGTTTTATGCATTTAAAAAATCACTGTAAGAGTAAAATGTATTTTCAAATAAATACAATTTAAGTTGATTTTTGAAGGTATGAATGTTATTAATAGATTTTAATTCTTGTGGTAAGGCATTGTAGGCTTTGATAGCGTTATAACATGGACTTTTTTCATAAAAACTATGATGGTGTACTGGTATTCTGAGATCATTCCCATGTCTTGTTGTCATCAATCTGTACACATCAATATTTCTTGTAAATTCACCAGTATTTTTTTTAACGAACAAAACTAATTTATAAATATAAAGAGACGGGATGGTAAGTATTTTCAATTCTTTAAATAAAGGTCTACATGAATATCTGCAAGATACCTTCATCATACACCTAATTATGCGTTTTTGACAAACAAATACTTTCTGCCAATGTAGGGAGGAACCACAGAATATTATCGCATATTCTAGAATACTTTGTACATATGAAAAATAAAACATTCTTAGAGAGTCTACTGATAATTGGTATCTCATGAATCGTATTAGGTAACAGGACGAATTAATTCTTGATATTAAAGTATTAGTATAAGCTTCCCAATTTAACTTACTATCTAGCGTTATGCCAAGAAAGTTTACATTTTCCGTTTGTGTGATTGAAGTACCACTTAATTTAACATACAACGAATAATCAAGATCAGTAGTTGGGGAAAACATAACAAGATTAGTTTTATTTATATTTAGGTTTCCCATTCTTCAGCAGCTTCTCTCAGTTATCATTGATGTAGAAAAAACGTGAAAAAAATGAAAATTTACACTTGTGCAACAATTTTCCATAATAAGCAGGCCGTAAAAATAACAGGATCCACAAAAAATTGGATTCCTGGAAAAGTAGCGAAAAAAAAACGAAGTAAATCTGTCAAGAATCGAGCGAGATCAGATCAATCTATTCAAAAATAAGTTTCCTGTGAGTTCCCGCTCACCGGGACGGGCGAAGCTGGACGTGTATTAGTGAGAGAGTGGGGAGAGTGGTGGGAGCGCTGGGCTCTCCCCCGGCATCTCACTGCACGGCTGTTGAACAGCCACTATCTTTTTATAAACGTATCACGCGTCTGTGCAGGCCCTAATGCAGTTACAGTTTCGTTGTAAAAAAATTCTGAAAGAGAATTGTCTGCTGTTGAAAATAATCCCGGCCCGAAGTCCATAACCCTTTCCTTTACCCTTCTATTGGCTAAAAACTTTCCGCTCCCTTCCCTCACCTCCTAATCATCCGATCGCAATCGAGCCAAGCTCAAATCAAAGAGAAAAAAATTCCGCATTTCGCTGGCATTTTGTTATTTTCGGCGGAAATTTAAAAAAATGACAAAAAGTCGAAGTAGACACATTAGCACGTAACGTTATATTAGCTGCGTGATTTGCGGAAAAAAATTGCGGAAGTTACAGCAGTTTTAATTTTATTTACGTTATGTCCGAAAAACTGATTTTCCCTATCTTTACATGTAAATTTCCCCCCCTTAACCACCACCCTCGCGCCCGCAAATATGACCAGATGATAGAAAGAGCCAATTACATAATATACACACAAAAAAACTGTCGTTTCGGGGCTTTTTTCGTGCTAGATCCATCCCACTATGAGTGCTCGTCTCTGTCATAATATTCGCAAATAAAGAACCACATTTGGCATTGCAATCAAAACTATTTTTATTTCGTAATAAGTGAAACGGTTGACCCCCAACACATCAATACTAAAAAATTAATTTAACTGAATAATTAATTGGCTGTATGTTCTTTGCAAACTATTTTGTAAGTGTTATTTGTAGGCGTAAGCAATTATAAATCGTTTATCAACTGATTCTGTTGCGAGCCATGTACAACTCTCCGTGAGAAAAACTTCAAAATCAAGGTGATAGACTTCGAATAGCAAATGTTATCGAATTTAGAGGTAAATCAGTATTTTTGCTCTCTTTATGAAAAAAAAATTAAAAAAACGATTTCAGCCTGTATTTTCTGTATTGTGCCTTTATATAGATAGGAATGGATTTATAAAATGATTAGAACAGAATTTCAAGTTTTCTGTTCAAAATTTATTTTTCTGATTGTTTCTCAAGTATCTGTTTATTCACTAAAAAATTAAAAAATACATATAAATAATTTTTTAAAAGGAAAAACCATTACAAAAACTATGTTGCCATATTTTACACAAAAATATCAAAATATTAACAACAGTTGATTTAGATCTACCAGTGCCACATTCTTCTGCATTTAAAAATGAAATGGAGAGAATTTGCTATAAAGTTTAAATATCGACCTACTCGAAATTACGTAAACGTTTTGACCATCTGCTATGGTTTGTTTTGGGTTTATAATTGTCGTAACATTTGTATCAAGATATTATATTGTACTGTATAATGCTTAAAAGAAGTTTTTAACACATGTTGACGCAATTTACTTTACCTAATCTTTATTTCTGTTCATTCATAGACGAGTTTTGGTGTAATGTTTTAGATTTTAAAAACTATGAAAAGGAAAAAACAATTCATAATAACAAATTTATAAAGTCTACGGTTAAAAATTCGAATTCCTATTTCATGTGTTCATGGGTCTTAACTTCCGAGTTAACTTCTTATACAGTGAGGTCCATAGATAAATGTATTTTCTATATAATTTACTATTTTCAAGTAAAACCCTGAAACCGTATTTTTTAGTTCTGAAATGACATTATTTGAGCACGATTTGATACCTCCTCCTTCAACCCTTTGAAGGGACAGCTACCTCTTTAAAAATTTTAAATAGAATTAGGGTGAGTGTGATACCTTATTTGAAAGGGGTTTTAATTACCTATTCTACTCCAGGCGTTTTAGCTGTAAAATTGACCTCTATGCTAAATTCGTGCTCTATGAAAAAATTTTTTTATTGTGTTTATTTGGATGTCCTGAATAACACTTGCTAGTTACGCCACGATACACCTGGAGGAATATTCTCGGATTAACTCAGTTTTTATGGCCCAAACGGGAACAACACCTATTATAAAAATTGTAGATCTGTAAATTCTCTACCTTAAAGTTTCTATACATTTTTTTCGTACGCCTAAATGTTTTGGAGATACGACGCGAACTATGTGAAAAATGCATTTATTTCCGCCAAACCTCTTTTGCACCACATATTTCGCAATTATCTTGCTTTCTATGTCTCAGAATGAATATTAAATATTGCTGTTATAGAGCTCGGTGATCTTTATTCACCACTAGAATATTTTATACATTTTATTTACATTTATTTACAGTGAATAAGGCAAGAAATGAATTCATTTCTGCACCACTTTAGAGGTAGAATGTTCGGTACGCTTTTTTTACATTGTTTCCCCAGGAGCCCTAATCCATTCCGGATCTTAAATTAGTCAATATTTGCGACTTCTTCGGTATCTGAAACGTTATTGTCCAATGACAAATCGTCGTCATTACTTTCATTCTGATAAGATTCTACGTCGTCCATTTCCTCATTCATAGCAATTATAGGTGCGGTATTCAAGCAGGAGTGACCGTGAAAATGTCCACAAGCTGTTGAACAATTCAGTCCTACTTTCCTACGGCTACATTTTCCTGCACAACCCTTCGTACAGATGCAAAAAATTTAATTTAACAATATGTCTGGTCTTGGTGGAAACTCCGTTGGTACTGACTGCAAAATATCATTCTTCCTATTCCAGCCCCACTGCTCAAGATCAGTGTCTTTTCCCAACCATGTTTGAACGTCTCAACAATTCTGTGCTGTCCAATATAACAAAGATATTTAAAAAATGTAAAAAAGGAAGTAAATGCATTTTTCACTTATTTCGCGTCATATCTCTAAAACGTTTAGGCGTACAAATGTACAATTTTTATAATAGGTGTTGTTCCCGTTTTGGGCCATAAAAACTGAGTTAATCGCGAATCCGCGAATCCTCGATTTCCGCGACCTTCCGAAGCGATTTTCACGAATTTCTCCAGGTGTATCGTGGCGTAACTACCAAGTGTTATTCAGAACGTCCAAATAAACACAATAATAAAAAAAGTCGTAGAGCACGAATTTGGCAGCAAAAGTCTAGATTATTAAACAATATAAGTTTTTAAAATTCCTCTAATTTTTTTAATGAGAAGTATTATATTTTTAATACTACTAAGTTTTATTAACAAAATTCGAACTTGAAACAGTTTAAATAAAATGTTCAAAGTTTGAGGTGTTGGAATTCTTTTAAAACATTTTGTATCGATTTCGTCGTGATTTGATTATTTTCTTGCCTTATTCTGTTTTTTAAATCCGACGTTATTTGGTGTGTTGAAGTAAACAACCTCATAAAAAATAATCGAGCGCGATCAAATCGTTAGAATGGGCTGGCCAGACAATTAATTACGCCGCTTCTACCGACCCTCCTATTAGGAAAAACTTAATGGATAGGTTTTAGTTCCATTGTAAGATATGATGTAGCTCCGTCCTATTGCGACCAAATGTTTCTATCAATTTCATTAGTGTTGCTATCATCTGTCTTCTTAATTCTGGAACTAAGAAATTGTGCAGGATATGCACGTAACGTGCACCGATTTTTGAACCATCAAAGAAATTTGCTGTGATAATTTGATTATTTATAATTCCAGCCCAAATGTTCACTTTGTTAGGATACTGAGTATTGACCTCCATCATCTGTTGTGGATTTTCTGTGCTAATATTAATATCGTCGGCAAGTTGTCTTGCACGTGACTATGGATTATTTTGATTATCTACCTACGTATCTATTGTTTTGTTTATTGAACATTCCAATGCTAGTGAATCTCGACTCGTCAAAAAACAATATGAAGGAAGGAAAATTCGGGTTTGCGGTATCATTCTGAAGTAACCAGTTATAGTCCAAGTAAGGACTTCCCTACATTCAAAAAACGCAACAAAAACTTTACGACATAATTATATAGCCTCGGGCCATGGCGCCATGTCTGAGATCAAAGGACCCGATGCACATTAAAAACCTATAAAGGTAAGCGAGTCAATTTTAACGAGGTCGTAAAGTTTTTATTGCGTTTTTTATTTGCCGGAAACTTATTACTTCAACTATACAATAAACTAATCTTCGGCTACCACCATCTTCGTACAAATGATGATGCAAATGATATTTAAACGAGCTGACTCATGACTAATTTGCACCTCGTGGCCAATTTCCCTAGTAGGATTCACTTCTACAAAAGTCAACACATTAATTTCCGTCGCCTCATCAACGATAAACTCCACGATTGTTATCAATTCCTTTCCTGGACCTAAAAAATCAAGCAGGCTAATTTTTTTAAACCACGCAATCGTACTTACAATTGTCTCCGGAATCAAAAAAATGTAAGGACATGCAGGGTGTTCCATTTAAAATTTCAAAGATGGGGTCATTTCAAGGGAAGCGTGAGTGATGGGAAAGTGTCAAACAATGAAAAATTGGCAGCTTCTGGTATATATTACTGCTAAGTTTGAATCCCATACTTTGGAAACTCTAAAACTAATCACTCCGTTATATACTTATAATGTTTGACATTCACACATATGTAATTTTGTGGATTTTTCAAAGCCAACATTTCATTGGTCATTAGGGAACTTAAGCACGAAAAGTTCATATCGATATTTCTTGAAAAGGGTGCATCATTTTTGTATTCCTCATGCATATTCGTTTTTCAATTTGAGCTAGGTACCTAGATATGTTTTGTTAGATTATTTCATTCATATCGATATTTTATTTAAAATTTGTAACTATACTAATCATACAAGGCTATGTTATCATTTGTAAATAGAGAAAAGTTATTAACTGATTAGTTAAAAAAAAGTCTGAACAAACTCAACCCATATCTCAGTATCGTATCTTTTATAATACTGAGAAATATTGTATTAACACTCGATGCATCTATTATTACGTTATATTTGAGATGGTTAAGAGCCCTTAGATACTTACAACTGTGTAAAAAGAATTTTCAGAATTTTCTGGACATCATCACACCACACACCATAAGGTATGTGAATAAATTAGAACCAATATGGATCCATTTGAAAAAAAATGTGTTTTATTCCAAGAACCATTTTGATGAACTTCATTTGCTGATAAACCACATAATTTAGCCTCCTCGACGGGATTTTGATTTTTCTGGCATCATACGCGTCAATTAGAATAAAAATCTGAACAATCATAATATAATAATAATATTATTAGCCGTTACTCGAGTCCGAGTATAAAAATGTTACAGTCGATAGATTGTGTACAATAAAAAAAAACAAGTAAAAGGTGTAGTCTATTGTAATAACACCACCGAAATTAGACATGCATGATATACTTGAATGGAAAACTAAAACTTAAATTAAATGATACATACTGTAAATATTGTCATGATGCAATTATCTAGGAATAATTAGATAAATTAGTTGAGCTAAATTGGGGTATTGGCAAATAAGAAATTTAATAAAAAAAGGTATAAGGATTCAAGTATTTATTCTACGTATACATTCCTAATATTGTAAGGCAATGGGAATTGAATAATTCACTGGATAGAATGTATTGCTGAACGATCACAACTCAAGCAATATCTATTTTGCATTCGAGTTGAGAATGAATTGATTTAAAAAATATATCTTCTGAAGTGAAAGTGAGAAGAAAAGAGAAGAGAAGAGAAATACGGTAAGAAAATCCTAACCCTAAAGAACCAGAAGGAAGTAAACCAAATAGAAATCATAATACCTGGGACCAAAGGGAAGTAAATTGAATAGAAGCCAATAAATATCCATCAAGTAAGCAGATATAAAGTGAAAGTGTAGGAAGGGATAATTAGAGAAGGTGGTACAAAGTAGTACGTTTGTTTTTATACATTTATTTAACGTCGGCCTATTTCCGCTACTGAGGCGTAACGCCGACGCCTGTAGACGAGCTACCCCCAACCAGGAATTTTGCCGAACCTCTTCCCTTAAGAAGAGTAGGGACCTTTTACTTGCCTAACATTTAATAGACAAGGGACCGACGGCTTTACATCCCCTCCGAAGGATGGTATATCCCCTATACAACCCTCGCCTAAGGTTGTATAACTTCCGCGCATACACTGATATACAAGCCGCTGGAAGATGTGTGAGGCGAGGACGCGGTCTTCGTTGGAACGGTCACCCATCCAACTACTAACCGCGCCTTACGTTGCTTTACATCGCATATCGAAGTATGTACATATTAAAGACGCACCCACGCTCGCCCCCTAGTAGGGAGAGTACCTATGCATAGATAAATAGCCGTTCAAGAATAAAAGGATATAAGGTCTGGGTGAGAAATTATTTGAAATCTGGGAACTGAGAAGGAATAAAACTTGTCAGGAGGGGAACGCATAATGGTGCAACGAAGGTCGTATACTTTATAGTTCTAAAACTAGTTTATATTTTCTTATCAGGAATTCACTGGAAATAATTTTTAACAACTACTATCAAATATTTTTTCTAACCTAAAAAGGAAATTAAATTTTTATACTTTTTCTGAAATTTTCATAACCTTAAAAGAAAATATCATTATAGTTTGTAGTTGTATTATTGTCCATTACTTGTTTGTTAGACTTGTTGCAATATACAAGATTTGTTAAAGCTTGATAAGTAGTTTTTCAATTAAATATTAAAAATTTTAAATAGAGCAACTTAAATAGGGTTTTCCCACTAATTTTATTTTAACAATTTGTGTCGTGAAAATGATATAATAAAACATTTTATTAATTTACAACAATTTACTTTTCTAATAAGAATTATTTCTAAGAAAATATCGTTAAAACAACTTGCTGATAATTTCACTGGTTTTTAAAACGGGCATTTTTATGCACCAGAATTACGTATCTACCCGGAAAACCAATGAGATTATGGATATAATTAGTTTGTAATAGATTCTAACTGTGTGTTAAAGAAAGCTTTCCTCTAAAACTTCTCAGAATTTCAATTTGTAATGCTTGTACTGTGATTGGTCTAAAGCAGTGGACGTGTAAATATTGGCCAATCAGAATCCAGATAAATGCCGCACAAGTTATTCGTGAAAGCGTCGGACGTTAATATTTTGTACTGTAGTTTAGGTTTAACCTTCACCGACATTACATATCAGATGACTAACCTAAAACGGTAAATTTATATTTTTATGTTTGTATTGTTTGGAGTGAAAATATTATTTTATCAGTTTCTGGTTTATATTTTATTAATTCTACAATAAAAATGGAATCAAGTGGAAGAGGGATATTTTAAAGGTGCCGCTGATAATTTACCTAAAGTAGAAAAGTGCTGAGTGCTGTCAATAAATAGAGGTTATGTTAACAGAGACCAAGATTAATAAACAATCTTGAACAGAGACAACCTCTGTGATTGGATTTCAGGGTATTGACGTCACAACGCGCCAATTTATGGCTGTTTAAAATGAACCCAATATTTTTCAAACTTCAAGTTTTTTTTTTGTTACTATTAGTAAAATTAATAAGATAATAAATATGCCATAAATCATTTTTTTACGTCAGTTAAGTATTTCAGCAATAATTTTTTTTCTGGGAAACCCTATTCACCCTGACAAGAGTACATAGAATAATTCGAAAAAGAGTTAAATTAAATAACATTATTAGTATTTTCCTGTGAGAAACTTTTATTATAACAAAGTTTTATTTCTCAAATTTTGCTTTAGGAAACAATCTGTCTTTGGGATAGTGTGTGCAGCGTTCTTCAGGTCTTGGAGTAAATTCCGAGCTTTCAAATCTATGAAAAATATTTAATATCTAAGTAGTACGTATTGTTCAATTCTTGAAAGTAAATGTAAATCGCCCAACGATTGATTCAACACTCTGGGATTGCGGGATACCACTTAATGATTTACACTTCTTATTCTTCTTCTGTTTTTTTCTAAATATCCTGATAATATTGTGGAAGATGTGTTTCACCCTTCCTTACGTATCGAAATGTCAATTTCTAAGGATGGTTTTGTAAATTTCTCGGATTGTTCTAATATGAAAAGATTCAACTTTTAATCTAGCTTGTACAATTTTTAAGAAAAATTAACATTAATCTTTGATAACCATGTACCCATTTATAATAATAACAAACGTAAATACCTATCATGGTATACCTTGGATACTATTAATATTATTATTAAGTTAAGAAATTACTTTCACTAAAAAATTTAAAACAACAAAAGCTGCAGTGTGCCTAGAAAATTTTAAAAGATTGAGGTTATTAGTAAAATTGGAAATTTTACTAATGACCTCATATCATAATATCTAATTTCTGTTGAAGAGAAATTGAAAATCGATCCAAATTTTTTCTGGTCTTACATCCAATCAAAAAAACCGCTGCCCAAGGAATCACTACTTCCACATCCACATTTTGTATCCAAGTCTTATGCACACTAAATCCCAACTAAATCCCAATTTAATTTTTTACTCCCTTTAATAATAGGGTGGGGGCGGCAATGGGAGTGGTAGAGGGGGTAGTAAACGCCAAAAAAATTTTTTTAGACGTTTCGTTTTTGTATATACACTAAATAACATTTTAATTTTTTTACTCTCTTTCATAATAGTGTGGGGGGGCTTTGGGGGTGACAGTGGGGGGTGCGTGGCTGATGTCAAAAAAAAATTTTGAGACCTTAACTTTTCGTACATGCCCTAAATTGCAATTTTATGGACTCTTACTTGCTTGCTTTGCCTATTTACCCTTATTTACCCCATTTACCCCGAACCCTTCAACGGAATTAGATCAAAATATAATTTAGTTCCAGATCTCGTTACAATACATAAGTGTGCCAAATTTCAAGTCAGTATCATAAACGGTTCCAGAGTAAACATGCGCACAGAAAGTGTTACAGACAGACAGACAGACAGGAAATGTTTCTTCGCTCAAATATAAAATCTCGACGTTTCATGACATTTTAAGCCTATTTCAACAAAAAAAAGTTATTTTTTTTGCGTTACTATACTTCCAAGTAAAAGTCGTACCAGAATATCAAGCAAATTAGATAACGAAGATGATAGATATATTTGACACACCTCAATAATTGATAGTGGATGGTTTTATTAATTACTTTAGTAGTGTTTGTTCACATTCCAGCAGTCCTGATTTTTCCAATCTAAAAATTATTAATTTACCAATTTTAAATGTCAGCAAATTTACTGAAAATGATGTTTTCAATGCCATTGAGTTCCAAGTTCTTTAGTTAAGGATTGTAAATATATTTTCGTTCAACCTTCAACCATATTATTTAACATGACTCTTAAAACCTGTACTTTGCTCAAATTCGGAAATTAAGTCCGACTCTGTCCTGTGCTCAAATCTGGTGAGTCTTTTTATTAGTTAATCAGAGTCCAATCTCCGTTTTATGTAATTTTGCAAAGGTTTTAGAAATCTCTCTGTTATCCTTGTATTAGGAATGTTTTATGGTTTTATGGAAAGCTTGTCCGCAGTTACAAACATTTCCTCAATACGTATCTGAGGCAATCAACGATCAAGGTCAAGTAGACGTAATATACACAGATTTCTCTAAGGCTTTTGACCGAATAGACCATGGAATCATTATTAGCAAATTTAAAGCCAACGGAGTCCCTCAAGGAACCAATCTTGGGCCCTCGTTATTTTTATTATTTATCAACAACATAACAAATGTCATTCACTGCAACTTGATTTTATTTGCTGACGATTTAAAAATGTATTATGCAGTGAACAGTATTTATTCAGTGCCAAATAGAAACTTTGGAGTCAGGTGAATAGATTACACTTAAATATCTAGAAATGTATAATTATGAGCTTTATTCTAAAAAGCAACCAATGGAATTTTCATATAAAATAAACTCAATAGATTAGAATCGAAGTGAAGTCATAAAAGATTCCGGCGCAATTTTTGACACCAAATCCATATTTAATGATCTTCCTGTATCATCCTTATTATGCATGTTGGGTTTTATTATTAGAAACTGTCGCAATTTTCATAATATAGTCACCTTAAATACCTTGTGATTCTCTGGGGTTCTACTATTGCATCAGATAGGATTTTTATCCAACAAAAAAGAATTATTCGATTAATTTTCTCCCTCGGCTCTTTAGACTCATGTAGGCCAACTTTTACAGAAAATAATATCCTGACATTAGCATCCATATTAATTCGAGAGGCCGCTATTTTCGTATATGACAATAAAAGTAAATTTGAAAGTAACATTCACTCTCACAACACCAGATCGGTAAATGATATCCATACAAACCGCTATTCACTAACACTTTTCACGAAGAGTCCTTGTGCCACCATCTACAACAAACTACCACAAAGAATAAAAATCCAAAATGATATCCACAAATTTAAAAGACATTAAAAATTTTTTTTTATAACCTATAGCCTACGAGACTTAGACCGATTTCTTACAATCATGATCTATGTAAAATTTTGTATCAAAACTATTTTCAACTATTGTTAAGTTTTATATGAGCTTGTTGGCTCTTTTTTCAATTCTTAAATTTCTTTTATCATGAACGTGTACCATTCTTGTAGATTTTAAAGTTTTGTTTTTGTGCCTTATATTATATTATATTTACTGTATTTTATTATTAAATAGTGTATACTTCTGTTTCTTTATAAGTAACCACATATTATGTACTATTTTTGACCTGTCCTATTCATTGTGGCAAATTGGAACTAATAAAGATGTCTATCTATCTATCATTTTTTTTTTTTTTTTAATGGCATAATTTAGTTCCAGATCTCGTTACAATACATAAGTGTGCCAAATTTCAAGTCAGTATCATAAACGGTTCCAGAGTAAACATGCGCACAGAAAGTGTTACAGACAGACAGACAGACAGGAAATGTTTCTTCGCTCAAATATAAAATCTCGACGTTTCATGACATTTTAAGCCTATTTCAACAAAAAAAAGTTATTTTTTTTGCGTTACTATACTTCCAAGTAAAAGTCGTACCAGAATATCAAGCAAATTAGATAACGAAGATGATAGATATATTTGACACACCTCAATAATTGATAGTGGATGGTTTTATTAATTACTTTAGTAGTGTTTGTTCACATTCCAGCAGTCCTGATTTTTCCAATCTAAAAATTATTAATTTACCAATTTTAAATGTCAGCAAATTTACTGAAAATGATGTTTTCAATGCCATTGAGTTCCAAGTTCTTTAGTTAAGGATTGTAAATATATTTTCGTTCAACCTTCAACCATATTATTTAACATGACTCTTAAAACCTGTACTTTGCTCAAATTCGGAAATTAAGTCCGACTCTGTCCTGTGCTCAAATCTGGTGAGTCTTTTTATTAGTTAATCAGAGTCCAATCTCCGTTTTATGTAATTTTGCAAAGGTTTTAGAAATCTCTCTGTTATCCTTGTATTAGGAATGTTTTATGGTTTTATGGAAAGCTTGTCCGCAGTTACAAACATTTCCTCAATACGTATCTGAGGCAATCAACGATCAAGGTCAAGTAGACGTAATATACACAGATTTCTCTAAGGCTTTTGACCGAATAGACCATGGAATCATTATTAGCAAATTTAAAGCCAACGGAGTCCCTCAAGGAACCAATCTTGGGCCCTCGTTATTTTTATTATTTATCAACAACATAACAAATGTCATTCACTGCAACTTGATTTTATTTGCTGACGATTTAAAAATGTATTATGCAGTGAACAGTATTTATTCAGTGCCAAATAGAAACTTTGGAGTCAGGTGAATAGATTACACTTAAATATCTAGAAATGTATAATTATGAGCTTTATTCTAAAAAGCAACCAATGGAATTTTCATATAAAATAAACTCAATAGATTAGAATCGAAGTGAAGTCATAAAAGATTCCGGCGCAATTTTTGACACCAAATCCATATTTAATGATCTTCCTGTATCATCCTTATTATGCATGTTGGGTTTTATTATTAGAAACTGTCGCAATTTTCATAATATAGTCACCTTAAATACCTTGTGATTCTCTGGGGTTCTACTATTGCATCAGATAGGATTTTTATCCAACAAAAAAGAATTATTCGATTAATTTTCTCCCTCGGCTCTTTAGACTCATGTAGGCCAACTTTTACAGAAAATAATATCCTGACATTAGCATCCATATTAATTCGAGAGGCCGCTATTTTCGTATATGACAATAAAAGTAAATTTGAAAGTAACATTCACTCTCACAACACCAGATCGGTAAATGATATCCATACAAACCGCTATTCACTAACACTTTTCACGAAGAGTCCTTGTGCCACCATCTACAACAAACTACCACAAAGAATAAAAATCCAAAATGATATCCACAAATTTAAAAGACATTAAAAATTTTTTTTTATAACCTATAGCCTACGAGACTTAGACCGATTTCTTACAATCATGATCTATGTAAAATTTTGTATCAAAACTATTTTCAACTATTGTTAAGTTTTATATGAGCTTGTTGGCTCTTTTTTCAATTCTTAAATTTCTTTTATCATGAACGTGTACCATTCTTGTAGATTTTAAAGTTTTGTTTTTGTGCCTTATATTATATTATATTTACTGTATTTTATTATTAAATAGTGTCTACTTCTGTTTCTTTATAAGTAACCACATATTATGTACTATTTTTGACCTGTCCTATTCATTGTGGCAAATTGGAACTAATAAAGATGTCTATCTATCTATCATTTTTTTTTTTTTTTTTAATGGCATTATGACATAGTCCATACAGCCAGATACACAGTTAAATTTATAAGCGGCTAAAGATCTAACCCTAATTCTAACGTGAATAATAACTAGATGAAAACGATAAGGAATAACAAGGACACACACTTCTCGCCTAGGGGCCTGTCAAGGCATTTAAAAAAAAAAACATCACAGGTAAGGCCACGGATGGATTACATGAGGTTAAACAAGGGATTAACAACTCTAAACCTAAATTTTTATGCCACTTTTATATAGGAATGATATTAAGCAATGTAGAATCTCCGTTTTATTTAGGCAGAGCAGAGATAATATATTGAAAGGTGTATCTATATTTAATTTTAACAGGCTGTTATACAATTCATTTGTTGCAACTGTGTGTTTGATACAGTTAAAGAAAATATGATCTAAGTCACTCTCAACGTTACATATCTCGCACTCATTCGTAGGAGAAATTCCAATTCTATATAGATGTGCGGAGTAACAACCATGTCCAAATTTCATCCTATTAATGATGGTAATATATTTCCTAGGTAGGTTAAAATCATCATGCCAGAATTTGGATGATATTTCCGAGTTTATTTTAGTATATCTTGTGGGATTGGTGAAAACAAATTCATGCCACATGTTTGACCACGATTTTTTCAATACATGTTTACAGATATTTACAGTATCATCGTAACTTAGTTGCTTTGTAGTTTCTAAACCTGTTAAGACGCTTTGCTTAGCGATTGTGTCCACTTTTTCATTATAACGAATACCAATGTGTGCTTTAACCCACATGAATATAATATGGCCCCCATTTAAATGTAACAGTCGCGTAATTTTTTTAATATTTGTAATGAAAGGATTCGCTGGGATGTTTGGAGGATGATTTTGGTTGAGAGATTTAAGAACGGACAATGATCTATCTATCATCTATGCTAACGCTGAAAGTTCTTCATTACTTATTTGTAAAATCTAAATTAGAATACGCTTCGCTTTTTTGATATCCATTCTATAATAACCAAAAATCTATTGAAATTGTACAAAGAAAATTCTTAAAATTTATGCATTTCAAAGTTTACGGTTCTTATCCCGAAAGAGATTACGATAATCAGTTACTACTTGATACTTTTGATATGCCATCACTACAATTGAGGTGTGTTTTAGTCATTTAAATATTGGTTTTAAACTTCCGGACAATAAAATTGATAGCATGGGTCTCCTTGGAAAGTTGAATTTTCGAGTACCAAGTCCAAGACAAATAGACATTTTTAATTTGCCAATGGCTAGAACCAACTTGCTGCTCCGTTCATCCATGCATATTATATGTAGTAATTTGGGCAATAAAGTGTATTATTATTATAATACAATATACTGATAATAATTTTTGTTTCGCTAATGATTAATGAAAAATAAAATTATGTCGTCAAATAGCTTCGCTCTATCTTATTCTGTTTAATCATGAGTTATTACCCCATAGTGCGTGGAACTCAAATACATGGACGTAAAAACTAAAACTGTCGTTTGCGGAAACGTCACGCATTATAAATACATTTGAATACGTATGATGACCAACACTGTATATATTGTGGGATTTAGCAGTGATAATAGCTTTTCCGATGTTGAATAAGACTTTTTCTTGTTAATACACTTATCTGACTTTGCAAATAGCCAAAATACTACTTCAACAATCAATGTTCAATAATGCAGTAGCCGGTGTAAAAACAGTAATTAAAAATCACCGCCGTCATCCAACATAATTTAGTTAAAAAATAAACACCTGTGTTTTAAACAAGTTTGTTTACAATATTTTGTAATGCTGTAATCTAAAGTAACACAACCATCAAATGAAACAATATTCGTAAAGTAGGTTTGAATAACGATGCACATTAAGAGTGGGTACAGACACAGTCATGTGGGCACACTAGTTTTAGTGTAGTGGGCTGCAAGAACAGTTTATTTCATCCATATTCTCATTGAACAATGAATGAAACACAGTTTTGAGTTGTATTGGTTAAATAATTTTTTGTGAATTTACTTTTATTTCTGATGTATTAAATAGACAAAAAAATAATTTGTGAATTTACCAAACACGAAACCTATTCTGCTTAAAGAATATAGGTCCACTGGCATGGGAGGAAAATATATGTTAGTATATTACAAATGTCGAAGGAAATCAGATTACAAATAATGATATTTTTCTGATAATTTGTTGAAACAATTGAGTACACATTGTTTGCCGAAAACTGAAAATATTTACTAATGAATAATAAAGAATTCTGTTGATTAGCATTAACTCCAATCTTGCTGTGAGAGCAAAAGGCAAGTGTTTGAACATGGATAATGGTATTAAAGAAATATATTATTTATCATTTTAATGTATCAACACACTAAAGCAAAAAAGATTTATTCACTTTAAAAAACAAACTATTGTGGACTAGTACTTATCTAACTTATCCTGGCTAATGCTAGAAGAAATTGGATTATACATAATAAAATCCGTAGCATTTTTAAACCAAGAAATATCTAAAATGAGAAAATTCAAAAACTTACTGAGAAATAAAAATATAAAATATAGGAATTATAATATTCCAACCTATCTGCAAATGCCTTATATAAATAAGGACTCAACAAATTAAACCAAAACAGCTATTCCCCCTTAGGCCTTCTGCACACGGAGCTTCTCGTTATAGATGCGTACAAGATTCATCTTGCAGCGTTGATTTCTTTACGCCTAAAGATCTGTACACGGAGCGTATGTCAAAGGAACGGGAATCATATCATTATTATAACTTGAATACAATAGTTGAAAAGATGTCTAGGGACAAAGAGGAAGAGGCTATTCTGGATGCATTCTTGTATCCACAGAAATAATAATAGGGGATTATTTATTGCTCAGAGGGAGTTATTGAAAGACGACTCTAAATTCGAAATGTTCTATTGAAGGACTATTACTGCCCAACATTGATAATTTTCAATTAACTGCACAACTTTCACAGTTTGATCGCCCATTCTATAAATTAAGAAACGCACTTCATCGTGCACATGTAGCTAAGCGACTAACAGTGCTGTACGCCCGCCGTACTGCCACAGTAGATAATAGACCAGTAGTTTCACTCCTCGGCGGTCTCTTTGATGTTCGTTGTACTCGATTTTATTTTTTTTATTCCACTGCGCATCCACTATTTCCATCCCACGCGCATTTGCATGTACACTACTCGAGTAAACAATAAGCATCAACCCAATAACATCACTGCGCATCAGATAATTTAAGCCCAGGAGCATGCTTGCGCACTGAAAATATTATCCCACCGTTCCGGTCGAGTGGGAGTACTGATCTATTCTCTACTGTGGTATTGCACCCTGCGTGCTATGACGAACTCACGACGCTGAGCCTTCGTGTACAGTCGTTCATTTAAAACAATGTGAGATACATAAAGTCGTACATCTTTCGTAAGTCGCGTCTAATACGCATCTATGACGAGAAGCTCCGTGTGCAGAATGCCTTACTAGCGCTAAATTATGCTGACGCTGTGTATATTTCATTTTCAGAAATAAATATGCTTTCTGTAATTTGCTTGTAACATGTTCTTTAAATCGAAGTTTACTATCAATTATAAGACCCAGACTTTTAGAATAATTTTTAAACGGTATTATGTTATTTCCAATACGCAAACTGAGATCATTATAAATAGTATTTCTTATATTTTCAGTACAAAATAGTACGGCACAGAATTTACTAGGATCAATCTTCAACAAAGCTAACAGAAGTGGTAAAAAGTGCATCTAAATCCTTGTTGATCGGTTGGTTCGATTTCTCCAAGTCATTCAAATTGAAGGAACAATATAATTGTTAAAGTTGATGTATACATTTTGTACAAAAGTAGACCTATGATACTTCCTTGAGGAACACCTGCTAAAACATTACAAGGTTCTGATGTGTTGTTGTGAAAGTGAACTTGCTGAAATCTATCCGTTAGAAAAGAGGATAACAGTGTGCATGCACTGTTATTAAATCCAAGAAAGTGCAGCATAGATATTAATACGATATGGTTTATCATACCGAATTTATGGTGATTAATCAATTTTTTGGTTAAAAAATGTATAAAATCTCTTATTCACGTCAAAACATTATGCTGTATGCTGTTAAAATTTGACATTATTTTGAATAAATAGATATGTAGTAACTAAACATATTTGCAAATCTAATTAATCAATGTCAATGGTATATCGTTGGAATGGGGTACAATGTACAATGGTGGTGCTGGTAGTGGTTTTGATGTAGTTGCAAACATTATCCCAACAAATACAATGCACAAGAAATCATTGATTTATTAAATAAATATGGGAAAAAGCCGAAAATAAATATTTCCTATGAAGCTGTAAATCCATACATTATGTCTACTTTATCTTTGTAATACGCTATTGCTACTATTTCTAATTATGTATAACCCGTTTCATGTATTATAAATTTTGTATTTTTTCTAAAAATAGCTAGATTCTTTTTCCATATTTTTCTTTCTAATCCTCCTTGAAATTAGTAGTAGAAAATAAACACGAAACATTCAAAATATCCGAAATTAATAACTGCGAATAAGAAATAGACTTACAAGTTAAAATTACATTTCATAGTAAAATTTCTAAAATGCTGAGTAACGTTTTTAAATTAGAAGTTTACAAATTTCATTACAGTCAATTTTACTTTAAAAGTAAATTCAACACATGATAAGGTGCTGAAAACTATTTACAAACAAAAATCCAGTTACATTAGTTACTCACTAGATGACCACAATAGTTATTTTTTGGTTCAAACAACCTACAGTATTACAGAAACGGATTATTTAGGAGTTATTAAAGCAAAACTTCAACACTGACAAACTTACCTAGTTTTTTATATTTATATCGATATTCTTTCATCTGAACTTGCAATATAAAGTCGAGGCAAGAATTCAAGCGATGCACGTCACGAGTGATCTCATTAAAGAAATTTTAATACCAACATAATTTTTAATCATTAATTACGTTAAAAAGAGTAATTCTTGACACTCAGTTATTAAGCTTTTTTCAGAAATAGGAACAGTTTAATGGGGCTTCATGATCCTTACCAGTATTGTATTATTTATAGAATTGATCTGTGACGTGCATCGCTTGAATTCTTGCCTCGACTATATGTAAAAATACGAAGTTTAAAGAATCATTATTAATAAACACAAATCGAATTCAGAGAGTAACAATTGATAATTCTCTAAGTGAAGCATAGACTATTGGGCGTTCCACAGGGAACGGCATTGGGTCCAATTTTTTTGTTCCTTGTATGCATCAACAACATAGCTAGTCTAAAAAATTTTCGGGTTCACATAAAATCTTACGCTGATGACACGGCTATCTTTTTTGTAGATGAATCTTGGGATAATGTTTATTCTATTGCCGAAAAAGCCTAATAGTCGAGGAAATAAAGCACTAAAAACGGCTCAACCTCCAAAATTTCCGCAGCAAGGCGGACTTTAATGCGGTATTTTGCATTCGATTCGTGAGAGCATCAGGAAATTCTGTGAACTAATCCGATGAATAGCAAATGAAAAATTGCATATTTGCATTGTAACAATGCATTGTTCAAAGTGCATTTAGAATAATTGATTTGCAACTCGGTAAAAATTGATTGAAATGAGTCCAAATTCGTTACGCGGGAGGTTTTCGGGATCGTTGAACACGAATATCATGGCGGCAACATTCTCCGAGGTACCTGGAGCCCAGGATGGACCTCATCTCCTGGAACTTCTTGTGAATTTGTAATATACTTAGTTGAAATTCGTTACTCGGGGGTTTTCGGGGTCGCTGAACACAAATATCACGGCGGCAACGACCTCCGAGGTACGTGGAGGCCAGGGTGGACACTATCTACCTCATCTCATGGAATTATCTTGAGTATAGCATAATATTTAAACGAATTTGCATATGTTACTCTAAATTATTATTTATTTAAATATTATAATCTGCAATGTTGCTTGCAAAAATGTGCTGGCTGCAATTGTTCTAATGTAGAACATTATTTAGAAGAAGAACAATTATCGGTTGGAATTGGATTTGCAGACGAAGAGAATGAAGAAGAAAACTTCAATGTGTAATTAAACAATAAATGTTTTTCATTGTATAAGTTTGTTTTATTTTTTTAAACAATAAAACATTACAAACACAATTGGAGTTTTCAGAAATTATGTTTGAAAAATATTGTTTGAATCTACATCTTCATTATAATATATAAATAAATAATTTTGAGCAATATATGCAAATTCGATAAAAATGATGCTATACTCAAGGTAATTCCAGGAGTTGAGGTCCACCTTGGGCTCCAGGTACATCGGAGGCCGTTGCCGCCATGATATTCGTGTTTAGCGACCCCGAAAACCCACGATAATAAGTCCCATTTATCAAAGGAAATAAAGAGAGACGCACAAATTGTTGTTATAAATATATTATATAATTCATTGACGTAAATCTTCCAGTACAGCAGGAGTAAAATAAATTCTGCTTTCCAAGTGATCCCATAGAAAGAAGTATAATGAGATAGGTCTGGCGATCGTGGGAGCCTTTCTATGGCAGCTCTCCACCCAATCCAGTGATCGGGAATGTGTTGATCCAAATGCAGACGAACAGGCAGATAATAGTGTGGAGGAGGGTCATCTTGTTGAAATGTTAACTGATCCTTCAAATAATTTTGGTCATTTTCAATAATGTTACTCAACATGGGGTCAATTGTGTTTTCCAGAAGTTCCAGATATATTTCTTCTGTTAGATTACCTTCTTTAAAAAATTTGCAGATCTTGCATCCTACGCAAGTACCTCAGACGTATTGAAAACATCGGACACAACTTTTTGTTTACTGTAGTACACTGCTTGATTAGTTAAAAATGATTTAAAAAAAGAGAGAAATGCATTACAAACGAAGAGCCAGGAATTGCGCATAAGTAGTACTCCTGCCATTATTTCGGATTAGGTCAATACTTCAATGTATTTGCAATTGTGTATTTATTTTACATTCACTATAATTTATATACATTATTCCATCTACTTGTCTTATATTATTATTATATGTAAAACTAATTTTTTTGTTAATCATTTTATATATTATAATTAGTTATATGTCTTAATTATTTGCAATAAATACGTACCTAATTTTATTTTATTTCACAGTCAGCGTTTAATATTTCAGTCTCTCCGACCATAAGTTATAAATAGCATTAGTTTACTAGTCATCCTATAAATAACTTTATCCTCCGTATTCCATGACCTGCCTCCAGAGACCTTGCAACATATGCAAATCCCGAGCATGTCGCATGTCACGAAATACTTGCAACGTTTTTTTAAGACAGCTGTTTAGAGAATTCAAAAATTCAAAATTGACCTACACAAGCGTTTCTTTATATCTATTATCACCCAAAAGCCCCATGTCCAGTTCCCGTTGTGCCACCCTGTATACCGGGTGACCCAGAAAGTACCTACAGCCCACTTTTTTCTACAGTTTTGAAAATAAAATTCTGAAATTTGGGAAATCAAATATAGCTATCAATGGCCACATATTGACCATTCGGTGGTAAAAAAATCGTTTCCGGTATGACCGGAAATTGCCAAAATGTTCTTATTTTAAGTAGCGCTCTGCATATTTAAGTCACCACCGAATGGTCAAAACGTAGCTATTGATATCTGTATTTGATTTCTCAAATTTCAGAATTTTATTTTTAGCAAAAAGTGGGTAGGTACTTTCTGGGTCACCCGGTATACACCGTTGTGAAAATTATATACCTGATTACTTGCTTATATATTACCCGTTGCCGTCAATTATCATTAGTAGCTAAATTATTGTGGCTGTATGTATTTTAAGGAATTTCTTGACACTAAAATAATAACCCAAAACACAGAAATTTGAAACTAAATATCTGTCTTCCTTAACTATTCAAATTCAATTCAAATCAATGTCATGAAAATTATGGAATAATATTAAAATATTATAAGCTTTAATATTTCACAAAGCAAATAGAATAAATTATTCTATTCTCTGAAAATAGTATCTGACGTGTGATTAAACAGGGCTTTGCTTCTTGATACATAAAAGCTTTAAAGCGAGATCAAGCCATGAATTTCTCCTATATGTCTCTTGAGAACTATCTGATATTTCTTGTGTATATAATTCTGAAGGAAATATATATATCATAT
This sequence comes from Leptura quadrifasciata, assembly GCA_963675555.1. NCBI lineage: Eukaryota > Metazoa > Arthropoda > Insecta > Coleoptera > Cerambycidae > Leptura > Leptura quadrifasciata. Next base: position 156,961,132 of record OY776674.1, read on the forward strand.
AAAGTAGAGAGGAAAAGGTAGAACAGTGGGCTGAGCTATACTTTATGCCAAGTTTGTTTTCTCATTTGTGTATTTGTCGGTATATTTTCTCGCTACCAAATTATATTTTATTTTGATCCAGTTCATTCGTTGTAGGTTATCTTAAATATATTTGTTTATATAATGAAAATGGTAATAGCATAAAGCTAGTAGTAGTAGTAAAATTACGAGAAAAATATTACGCTCAGTGATTTCTTTTTTTTTTTAATGATATATACATTTATTTCATATCACATATTTTCGCGACTGAGGTCTATCATCGACGCCTAGAGATAAGCTACCCCCAACCAGGAATTTTACCGAATCTTTTCTCTGTCGAAGAGAGGAATCTTTTACTTGCCTAACATTTAATAGATTAAGCGACAGCTATACATCCCCTCCAAAAGATGGTACTACGCAACCTTCTCCTAAAATTGCATAACTTCTGTGTATATGTTAAAGAACACTCCAAATACCTCGATAAACTTTTCGAAACTATAACAAAATCCGACTCGCATGAAAAGCGTGCTTCACGTAAACACACCGTTGGAAGAGGTTTTTACATATAAATTCACATTTTCGTTCTAAGGAGCGTTTTTATGCCAAAATCTTAGAAACTCATCAAGGAGTGTAATTTTAGAAAGTGTAGTGAATGTCGCTGCACAGGGACGTAATGTCGTCCCGACCACAAAATTTTAGAAAGTATCATGAAAACCGAAATTTCGAAAATAAAAACCCTTTTACGAATCCACGCTGTGCAGCACTGCAACTCATGCGTTGTGTTAAATATGAGGACACGTTCTCTAGTTTCTAGTCAAATATTTTTGAGAGTTTTAGCGAAAATAGTCCTTCGCGGCGAGGAAGTCCTTTCATTTTCTAGCAGTCAATTTTGACGGAAAAATGATGGGTTTTAAGCGTATTTGCCCTCAACCGGTTCCTCAGTGATTCGGTGTCAGAAAAGTATCTTTTCCATGTACTCAGATGTGCATGGGACCGCCTTGCCTGAACGTATGAATATATAATTGCCACAATATAATTCAAAGTCGTTGCGGTTCAAGCATTTTTAAGCTTCGAGGAGCGAAATACGTCAATAGACAGGTAAGGTTGTTAATTTTTCATTTAAAGTATCACGACAAGAATATAATGTTTTTAATGCACAGTAAGATTTTCTCATAAGACTATTAACGTGTTTTTGTAATTTGAAATTATGGTCGAAAAATAGGCTGAATTTTTTTACACTATCCACGAATGTTAGTTTCTGATTCTCAACCAGATTATTGGTATTATGCTTAATAAATTGCCTATTGTTTTCCTTTCCAAACAAGATAACAGCAGATTTAGTTGCATTAATTTTTAAACAATGTCGAATTCTTGATATCTTGGTTTATATTATCAATGGACTGCAAAATCTGTGATGAATCAAAGGTGCTATAAATCTGTGTATCGCCAGCATAAAAATGCGATTTGCATGTTTTTAGACCACTGAAAAAATCAGCAGTATACAATATAAACATCAGCGGCCCCAAAATAGACCCTTGCGGTACGCCAGATTCAAGCACCTTTGCGTCAGATAGAAAAATATTTTTTAATACAACTTTCTGATTACGATTAGTAAAGTAAGATTTAAGAATATTTAACACATTTTTGGAAAAGTTATAATATTTCAATTTTGATAGCAGTAGATCGTGACTAATCGTATTATACCGAGTTTTTGGTATAAATAGATTTAAATAGTATAGAATTATTCTTTTATTCAAAGATTAACAATTGTAAGCATTCTGAAGTCTTACATATCATAATAAATATTTTTTGTGTCTTAGATACAAATTGACCATGTTTAAAAGATGGTTATTTTATTTTTATTTATTTTATTTTTACACCATCCAACAGTACTTAAACCAATTAACGGATGGGAACATATAACAATAATTATTATAAATATACAGATAGAGAATAATTAATCACGAAATGTCCAAACAGCATTGGCAACAAGTAAATAAAAATAAACACAATTCACAATACGATTAATTCGATAAATACACTTTTTTTCAAGACCTGTAATTACAATTGAATATATCCAGACTGTCCTGCAGGTTATTGCAGTTTTCACACATAAAGAAAAGGGGGGAAAATTTTAACACGTTTGACCGCGGAGTACTCAGATAAAATGTACACCAGCGACGAGTCTCGACTCTAGGAATATGGAAGTTAAGTTGCTCTAAAAGTTGGGGACAATCAATTTTGTTATTTATTAATTTATTTAGAAAAATCAAGGACTGCATTTTTCTACGGTCTTGCAAACTCAATACAGAAAATCTGTTTAATAAGTTCTGCTGAGGTATTCCAACATGAGGGTACTGGCCATCCATTTTAAAAGATAAAAACTTTAAAAAACGCCGTTGAATATTCTCCAAGCTTTCAGAGTGAACGTTATAACCTAGTTGCCATACTATAGCAGCATACTCAAGTATAGATTTCACAAATTCATTAAAAAGTAGCATTAATACCTGTATGTCGGTGAAGCCTTGAGAGTTCCTTATAACAAATGTTGAAAATAGGGACAATCAGGTACGACAAAAACCTGAACGTCATTATACAGCAATAATTCCTTATGTATACGGACTATCGGAAAAGCTACGCCGTATAGGTGACAAATTTGATGTTAGGACGGTATTTCAAACGGGGAACACTTTAAGATCTATTTTAACAAAAACAAAACCGATAAACAGGGAGCAGAATTCAAAAAACTGTATTTACAATATCCCGTGTGAATGTGATAAATGTTATGTGGGTGAGTCATCCAGACCTTTCAGTGTGAGGTTGGATGAGCACAAGAATTACATTAGAAGGAATGAAATTCAGAAATCAAAGACTTGTGAACATGCTTGGGAAAACGGACATAGAATAAACTGGGACTCGGCAAAAATTTTAACAAAAGAAACAGATACCAAAAAAAGAAAAATTAAGGAATCAGCAATAATCTTATTAAATGAAGATAAGTGCGTATCGAATTGTTCTGTAGATATTTGTACAACCTGGCTACCAATGTTAAAAGAAGAACTTAACAAACTCAACATTATATAAAAGAAAATATCATCAGTTCTATGTTCTGTGTAAGTAGTAAGTATCTATGGAAATAACATAAACAGAATCTTAAAGCTGTGTATTTGACATACACAGCAAAATAAGAGTTCTTCAAAAAAAGCTTTGAAAACGGAAAGAGATTGCTTTCCGAAACGTCAGCTAAATACATTATTTCTGTGTTTATTCCGATTTATATTATTTGCAAAACATAACCTCTGACTTTTCCTTTGGCGTAAACGTCACGGGCGCAGAGGTTTTTTTCCCAATAATTCTATTATTTTGTAGATTCGGTAATTTGTTTTGAAGAGGATAATAATACATGTGGTAGAAAACCCAAATAATAGGAAAGAATATTCGAAGAATGCCACAAATAACTTTCAGACAATAACAAAACCTGTAGCCAATCTTAGTAATTTCATTTACATGCAGGGTGGATGATAATTTGTTATCAAATGTAACCCCTAGATCTTTAATCGAGTCCAACCGATTTAAGGTGACATTGTCCAAGATATAATTGAAACAAATAGGTGAAATTTTTCGAGAGAAAGTTACAATATTGCACTTTGCAGCATTCAGGGGGAGATTATTTGATACACACCATTCATCTAATTTACTAAGATTATTTTGCAATTTTAGGCAATCAGAAATATTATTTATTGAGCAGAATATTTTTATATCGTCAGCGTACAATAAAAAGTGTACATCAAGATTCTCCACAATATCATTGATGAATATTACGAAGAGAAGTGGACCAAGAATGGAGCCTTGAGGCACTCCCGAAGATACAGAAAATTCCTTTGACATAAATCCGCGACATTCAACGAACTGAGTTCTATTAGATAAATATGATTTAAATAGGTCAATCAGTGTTAGAGACAATCCAACATTTTCTATCTTTTCAAGTAAGATACCATGATCTAACCGATCAAAAGCTTTGGAAAAATCTGTATAAATTACATCCACTTGAACATTCATATCAAGATTCTGAGCAATAAATTGAGTGATGCAAAATAAATTTGTTGGCGTTGATCGATTACGCATGAAGCCATGTTGATGAATAGAAATCTGACCCTGAACCAAAACCCCTCTTCCAAGCTGTCGGTCCTAGGCATGCGGGGATTTATCGGATCGGAGTTTTTATGGGAATATCAGGGAAACTAACCATTACGCAACCACATTTGACGTAAACAAACCCCCGAGCTTGAAACTACCGTGTTCGCAACACCGAAATATTAGTAACCGCTTTAGAAAAGGGGCGTGGGACCCCTACTAATACAAATATTCAGTGGTCATAAAGTTCGGTTGATTAAAGTTATTATTATATTAAAATGATTAAGACCAAATAGCTATAACATGCAGTTAGTTTTTTTGCGAATTCTTTATGTATTTTGACAAATATAATTTTTATAATATGTAATTTTAACTGGTTTAGCTTTCCAACCAGGTAAAATTTTCGTAGTAGACAGTTTTTGCATATATTATGTATATTCACTGATTATACAGGGTTACTGGTAATTCGATACATTCCTTGGGAGATGTGATGTGGCATGAGCTAAGGAGTAAATCTGGCCCTATCATACATTATGCAAAACTCAATAGTTTTTGAGATATTTCAATTTTTTTGTTTTTCTCAAAAAAGTAGATCTTAATGTCTTAAAAGTTAATTTCCGAAAAATCTGGCCCTAACATACATTATGCAAAACTCAATAGCTTTTGAGATATTTCAATTTTTTTGTTTTTCTCAAAAAAGTAGATCTTAATGCCTTAAAAGTTAATTTCCGAAAAATCTACTTGACATTTTTAATTTTTTTTTTACTGGATTACTTGTCCAATATTATAGATATCCGTTTGGAATGAAAAATATCCGGAAACATTTCGATCATGTGAACATTTAAAATAAAAACTTGTAAAATTTTTTTTTTTAAATCAGTTACGAAATTTACATATTAGGTTTTTTCAAAAAAATATTAATGTAGCACGCGTACAAATTATTATAAAAACTTCCTTATTTCAATAGCTATCTAACTAGGTAGAAATATTTAATGTAACCTTGATAGTTCTAATAAAAAATTAGTAAAGATAATGCTGGTGGCGGAATTTATTAAACGACTAATCGTTCATTTTCATTTAAGCCAGTCAGTCCTTGACGTTTGTGCATATATGTCATTAACTGACATTCTTATCTCTGTGTCCCTTAAGTTTGTTGGTCTTGTTAAATTAGTTATCGAAGATTTTGATTTTGCTCGTAGTTGTTGTTATTAGTTGTTGTTATTATATTTTCTGTGTCATGGCCGCGTATGCCAACGCAGAATACGCTGATATCTTGTTTGTCTATGGATACTGTGGCGGCAACGCTCGCCGAGAGTATGGTCTTTGGTACCCTAACCGCCGCTTACCAAATGCACGTGTATTCAGTACAGCATATCGAAATATCGCTGAAACTGGCTTCGTGAAATGTAGAGGAAGTGACGCTGGTGCTCCTCCCGTTTATGAACCAGACGATGAGGACAAAATATTGAGGTATTTTGAGGAAGACCCAACTATTTCAACTAATAAAGTCGCAAGACTAACCGGATCGTCACAATGGAAAGTCTGGTCTACGATACGTAGAGTTGGATGTCATCCTTACCACTATACCCTTGTCCAAGGCTTGGAAGAAGGTGATCCTGGAAGGAGAGTGGAATTCTGCCGCTTTATGTTAAATTCAGATGCAAAAAGTGCAAATTTTTTAACAAGTATTTTATGGACAGACGAGCCGAAATTTAATCGCGAGGGTATAACAAATTTCCACAACCTACATTATTGGGCAGAGGAAAATCCCAAGTTAACACGTGAAACTAGTTTCCAAATGAAGTTTTCTATTAATGTGTGGATGGGAGTCATTGGCCACTATTTAATAGGGCCACACTTTCTTCCTCAAAATTTAAACGGGGAAATCTATGAAAATTTTTTAAGAAATGATCTGGCGGTGATTTTAGAAGATGTTCCTCTCGCCGTCAGACAGCGAATGATGTTTCAGAACGACGGTCCAGCACATTATCGGCTGACAGTACGACAATTACTTGATCAACGTTTCCCTAACCGTTGGATTGGAAGAGCGGGCCCAATACCTTGGCCAGCGCGAAGCCCTGACTTAACACCCCTTGACTATTATGTATGGGGTTATATGAAGGAGATGGTCTATGCCACACCAGTCAATACTATAGAAAACCTTAGATAAAGGATAGTCGATGCTGCCCAACGCATAAGGCATAATCTGACAACCAGAGTAACAAGGACGGAAATAAGAAGACGCTGCCGTGTCTGTATATGGAACAGGGGCTCCCATTTTGAGCAAGACATATAAAAAATAAAGTACAACTTTGAAATTAATGAAGAATTAAACTCTACTTTTAAAATGTTTTTTACTGTTTAGCTAAATATAAAATTCGTACTACTTGTGTTATTTTTAGTAGTATTTTCTTAGAACTATTAATTAAGGGTACATTGAACATTTCTACCTAGTTAGATAGCTATTGAAATAAGGAAGTTTTTATAATAATTTATACGCGTGTTACGTAAATATTTTTTTGAAAAAACCTAATAGGTAAATTTCATAGCTGATTTAAAAAAAAAAATTTAAAGTTTTTATTTCAGATGTTCACATGATCGAACTGTTACCAGATATTTTTCATTCCAAACGGATATCTATAATATTGGACAAGTAATCCAGTAAAAAAAACTTTAAAAATGTCAAATACACTTTTCGAAAATTAACTTTTAGGACATTAAGATCTACTTTTTGAGAAAAACAAAAAAAATTAAATATCTCAAAAACTATTGAGTTTTGCATAATATATGTTAGGGCTAAATTCACTTCTTAGATCATGCCCCATCACATCTCCAAAGGAATGTATCGAATTACCAGTAACCCTGTATAAATAAATTGATTTTTAACTGTGCATTTTTTCCTAAAAATGCGTTCTTTAACAGCAGACTAACTTACGCATAAGTATAATGCTATATTTACGTAACAAAATTATAAGGTGTAATTTTCTTACAAGGCCTATGTAGACGGCCTTATTAATTTTTCACTGGAGTTACTTTCGAAGAGGCCTAAAAAGAATGTATGCCAAATACGTTGATTAGATCGTATATTTATTTAGAACGATCATATAAGTTAGAAAGAGACAAGTGCGAGATATTCAATACAGATAGGTAAACTATCAGACAAAGATAAAATTTCATTTGGTAGTCTTTTATCGGCTTTAAATGCATATAATACAACATATTTAAACTAGGAGTGTCCCAACGCGCATCCCACACGTTAGGCCCACGTTTTATTTAGTTCGTAAACGCCACTCTATAGTAAGTAAATATAAGAACTGGCTTTTGGTTAACTATCACCGCGTCGATGAATACTTAATTAGGTTTTTAATTTTCAAATATTGTGAAACGTGCCATGTTTATAAAGCAATACATTGAATAAATATTTTATTGGAGTAGAGATATTCAGCTTTAATGAACCATAATTAATACATGTACGGGGGCTTTAATGTAATATGTCAAAAGTGCCTTTATACAAAAATTAAATACATTATAAAATTAACCAAATAAAATCACAAGAGAGAAGATCTTTAGTAAAGCAATAAATAAAAATATTTGATCACTTCATGATGCCAAAACATCGAAATAATATTCACCTATATAAAATCCCGAGTAGAGATTATACAGGGTGTCCCAATAGTGCGTCATAGTCCAATACCGGCCTTATTAGAAGAACTTGGAAAATTATTATATCCACAAAAACGCAAAATAACACTAACACTGTAACATGCGTATTAATCGAATTGAAGATATGGCATGAACTAAAATAGCAGAGATAAGATTAATTTAAAATATGATTTCATTTTAATTTAATAATTGCTCAAAATTCCGCCCTCGAACCTCTACACATTTTTCGCACCTTCGGATTAGTTCCTCATGGGTAGCTCTTCTAATTGAATTCTGTAATATGTTTTAAAATGCATTTTTTACTCTTTGCATACAATCTTCAATGGTTGTTAATGGGCTCTCATAAACTTTATTTTTAATAGTTCCCCAAATGAAATAATCCAGAACTGATAAATCGGGCGAGCGAGGAGGCCATAAGAAAGGTCCGTTATTGGCAATCCATTGATCATAAAAAGTTTCCTGTAAATAATTATTAATTAAATATGCGTTATGTGGGGGAGCACCGTCGTGCTGACAAAAAAATGTTTCTATGTTCGGCGAGAGGTAAATTTTCTAAATAGTTATTATTCAAATTTTGTAAGATATTCAGATATCTTTCACCTAAAAAAAAACAAAAAATTATCTATACATATTAGCAGAGGAGAAAATTTAATTTACCGTTTAAATTTTCCTGATAAAATTGTAATGCCACCACTCTATCGTTTCTTATGGCACAGTAAACATTGAACTGCCAAATTTCTTGAAAGTTTCGCTCTCTGAACATATGAGGATTTGAGTCACTCCAATAATGCGAATTGTGTCTATTAAAAAGTCCATTTTTAGTAAATTTTGCTTCATCTGTCCATATAATATTTCCCAAATAAGAATCGTGACCCTCAGACCTTATTAGAATAAACTCACAAAAATTCTGCCTTCTTAGGAAATCTGTTTCTTTTAATCCTTGAACCATATGGAATGAAAACGGGTGCAACTTATGTTTTAATAAGATTCTGTGAATTGAATCCTTGCATAGTCCCGATTCCGGAGCAGCTTGTCTTAATGACATCCTTGGAAATGCATGATATCCCAGAATGACTATTTCAATGTTTTCGTCATCAACAATAGGCTTTCTTCTTTGCATTTTTGCCTTGACAGAGCCATAATTTTTAAAATTTTCCAGTATGCGTTTTACAGTGTTTGGTGACGGATTCCGTTTTTCTGGATATCGAGTAGCAAATGTGCTGCAAGTTCTTGATATTACTTTATCACATTCTCCATAAATAATAAACAAATTTGAAAAGTCTTCGTGGGTGTAATTTAAACGTGCTGGCATTTTTTGACATAAGATAATGACTGATTGTTTCTAATCATGGCTATTTTGATGAAATGATTACAACAATTCATGAATTTCTAATAAAATCGCAAATATTTCAAAAAGTTGTAGCTTTAACCCCCGCAATGCTAATATCAGAAAAAAGGGAATTCAATTTTACACAACTTGACGTAAAAAAATACAGGGTGTTCCATTTCACCTAAACAAGTTTTCGCGGTTTGAAGTTGACAAAATGTAACGCGAAAAACGGAATACTTGGTATGATATTATTGAATTTATTTCAGTTGTAGAACATAGTTCTTCTTGTGTTCTTTTTACGTGACAAGAAGCAAATGAGCATCTTTTACACGAAGAAAGTTATAACGGTTCTTGCAAACCGTTGCACCTGTCAAATTTTCTATAATATGTCAAATATCTCTAAAACGGCTAGGTTTAGGTATAGGATATGCTACATATTTTCGACTCAGAATATTATGCTCTTTTCGAAAATCCTAAAATATGTAGGGTGTTCCAGTATAAGCGGAAGTGCTAGCTGCTTGTAATTATTTTAGTTGAATTGGCCACACCGACATTAGTAATTATCTAAATTTTCAAAATTTTCTGATGCGTACTTTTCTCTATATCGATCGATTCAGTTCCCGGTGAGACACTCTGTATATTCTTACAAGTCTGGTCGATAGCCGAGTGGGTTAAGGCGCGAGGTGGCAATCGCGATTAATCACACGGACATCGCACCACCGGGTTCGAATCCTGGTTCCGGCAATGGCACTGTCGGAGGAAATAATTGTATGTCCGCGTTTTTTCAATGTGTAACCCCCTTCCGCACAAGCCCCTGGCTTCTGGAATAGGGGGTAATTTCTCTGGTGTGGTGTTTATTAATTATGAATTCAGCGTAAAATTACCTTTCCAACGACTTAAAGATTTTCGGTTTTGACATGGCGTTGTCTGGTTATTCGAAAAAATATGAAAATTTTGGTCGGAACAAGGTTTAACAAATTAATTCGCTGTGTGTGTGTATTACTATTAATTAAGAAGATTTATTTTGCAATTATGTAGACAAGGGATGTACTACAACGACACAACCACCAAATATTGGTTGTAATAGGCAGGTTCGACATTTTTTTATTTTAACTGAAATCGAGAGATTTTATGATTAAAAATTATAAAAAAATTGAGCGCAAAATTTTAAGATTTACGTTCGCTGTAAGCATTTTAAAACCAAGGATCGGCGCGAGGCTTAAAAACGTACCTGTGCGCGAGACTAGGCCGTGTGACGTCAGTAGCCACACAAAATCTCCGCCGTCGCAGGAAGAGTATACGGATTTACGTAAACTGTGACCTACGTTTGTGTATTTTACTTATTCATGATCTTATTTCTATTCATAATCGTAACACTAGCTAGCACAATGCTGCAAGGTTATCACAAAGCCGATTCGCAAAATTTACCCCATGTGGATGTGCAAATGGTGTACGAGTTTTTGGCTAATAACGCAAATTTAAATGAACCTCAGAGCAGCGGCGTTAAAGTAATCCGGTAAGTATATTAAGCTGTTAATTATACATCTGCATATAATTTTGTTGTAGCACCAATGGGTAGTATTTCGTCATATTTCTCCGAAAAATTTGATTGCGCTCTGTTTTACAGTTTTCCTGTACGATCGTGAGCAAAAAATATAGGACAAGTCTTATAACGGTATTTTGTTAAAATCTAGTTGTGTACATCTAACTTTAATTTTTGTGACATTGTCAGTTAGTTGTCATAATTTATTGCAAGTGTGCATAAACTAATAACCTCATATAAGCGATTTAGTTAAATCTGGAGTTACTGCTAAAGCAGAAGATGGATGGTCAATGAGACAAATTGCACTGCGTAATAATATTGACAAAAATTCGGTGTAACATTTTAAGAAAGTGGAGAATAAACGGTACGATTAGTAGACATCCTGGATCAGGGCGACGAAGGATATCAACTCAACAACAAGATTGGCAATTGGTAAATACTTTAGTGAAAAATCCATTTTACTCAGTTATTCAGGCTGATGCTGAAGAAACGAATTTTCCTGGATCGAGTAGTAGTAGTCGCCGGCGAGTAAGAGAATCGGAGCTACGCTGTCATGCAGCAGCATAGAAATACTTACTTAAAGCTGAACATAAAGAAGCTCGAGTAGGATTTGCGCTTGAATTTTTAGCGCATGATGTAAATTTTTGGAACAATGTAATCTTTACAGACGAAAAAACTTTCTAGTTAACACACAGCGGTCGTATTCCTGTTTACCGCCCTCCGAATACTCGATTCGATGAGAAATATATATCTAACAATGATAAATGTGGTACATATTCCGTCAATATGTGGGCTTGGATATCAGCATTTGGTCCTGGTGTTTTGTGGCATATTAAGGAACGATTTAATAGTGAAACGTATATTAGGATTTTAGACAATATTATGCTCCCTTCTGTGTCACAATTATTTCCTAATAATGAGTTCATATTTCAAAATTTACATCATGCGCTAAAAATTCAAGCGCAAATCCTACTCGAGCTTCTTTATGTTCAACTTTAAGTAAGTATTTCTGTGCTGCTGCATGACAGCGTAGCTTCGATTCTCTTACTCTCCGGCGACCAGTACTACTCGATCCAGGAAAATTTGTTTCTTCAGCAGCCTGAATAACTGAGTAAAATGGATTTTCTGCTAAAGCATTTACCAATTGCAAATCTTGTTGTTGAGTTGATATCCTTTGTCGCCCTGATCCAGGATTTCTACTAATCGTACCGTTTATTCTCCATTTTGCTTTAACAATAACTCCAGATTTAACTAAATCGCTTATATGAGGCATATTAGTTTTTTGCACACTTGCAATAAATTATGACAACTAACTGACAATGTCACAAAAATTAAAGTTAGATGTACACAACTAGATTTTAGCAAAATACCGTTATAAGACTTCTCCTATTTTTTTTCTCACGACCGTACTTATATGTAATATTTATTACATACCTCTAGAATGTAACAGGAATAGGTGGCGCCATCCAGTAGTCGTACAATTTGTAATACTGTTTGAGTTTCTGTTGACAGTTGACGTTTCTATTGATAGTTAACCTTTCACGTTTCACCGTTGCAGTGGTAAAAAATAGACATATAGACACAAATTAACCTAATTTATAGGCGTAGAAAAATTATAGTCTGTAATTCGTTTGGAATATACTACTCTATTTTTTCCCTATTTTTAGGGGTTTACTCTCCCCACATTTAAGCTAGGAACGATTTTGCGATTTCGCCTCGAGGTGTGGTCGTCTTGAATACACACGTATATGGGAAAGTAAAAAGGAGATTATTAGTACGACGTCTAAATTAAACACAAAATACAAGTCCCATTTAACCTTCTCCATCTATGGTATTTAATAAGAAAATCTTTAGTGGATTTCTTAATTTTATCTATTAATAAAATAATAGTTAATATTTAGAGTGTTTGGCTTTGTTGCCTATATGTTTGTCCTATTGCTTAGCTATCCAACTTGCCGGTGGCCTCTCTTTGTATGTAACTGAAAAAATGCCCTGATCGATCCCTGGGCGAGAAGCATGTGACCGTGCCTGTATCCTCTGATGTTACGAATAATTCAGGTCTTATTGAATAGGTTAGAAGCAGGTTCATTAATTATTTAACAATTTGGTGCCTGGCTGTGAGTCAATCGTCCTAATGCCACAAACAAAAAACAAAAGAAAACAGATTTTGTTTATAATAATTTTCTAATCTGCAATTTTTAATAGCTATTTCACCGCCCGACCAATAGTAATAGAGTTATAGAGGAGAATGTGATTTTCTTAACATTTTCATACTTTATCAGAAAATAACGATAGAAATAAAACTTTAGCTTGCTGGCAATTTTTCTGCAGAGAAATTTTAATATGTGTGAAACATAGTTAGCGTGACACGCTGGTATGGAAATATAATGTTAAAATCTTTGTAAGTTGTATAACTGAAAATTTTCCAATATCCACGACCTCTGTGAATCTGTGGATAAAATGTAAAATATTCCTATCCTAGTGGACCCAACAGGTCCCTCACAAACCTTCGAGCTCTTGCTCTGGAAATCGGCCACACCTTCTCGTAAACCCCGAATAAAAAAAATATAAAAACCTTATTTTTAAATCTTGCTTTTCTGTAAAAAGTCATACTAAAAAGTAAAAGATAATAATGTACGACTGCAAGAAAAGCAACGCGTGCGCACTTTGTACATAAGCATATGTATCATCTTTATGTACGCAAGATTGAAGACAATATATGTAAACTTTAAACGAGGATAATTGAAACTGGTCAGTGTTAAAGCACAGGTCCGTGCGCACTGAACTTGATATTTTGTTCTATATATTTAGCAATGGTATCGAGATTCGAATGGTAGTTGAAACTGTGCAGGCGAGTCCGAGACTGGCAATGTAATCAGCCTGAATGAACCATCTACGACTCCACTGGTTTAAAGATAATAAAACGGACAGGCCTACTAGCATAAAAAAACTCGTAAATCGTTTCAACGGCGGACTTAGAGATGTGCTGTCTGTGACAGTACAGTGCGTAAATACCTGTTATAATATCAAGCGTAGGAGTTTAGTTAGTTATTGTTTATATTTATAAGTATTCACTACTATATAAAATGTAAAATATTTTAATTATTTACTAATTTATCATGGCTTTCTGGAGACCATTTGAAACAGAGGATAATATAATAGCGCCCGAAAATCTTATCATTTTCTTATGACAAGCATTTCTATTTACCTCCGCCCATGTACAATAAAGAGATGCCGACTGTTTTTGCCGGCTTTTAGTTTTTATACGGTTTCAATTAAGTTCGTTTATACTTTACAACGATTCCACCTCTTTCATACAATCATGCGTACAATCATACAAAGTGCGCACGCCTTGCTTCTCTCGCACTCGTACATTTTTATTTTTTACTTTTTAGTACGATTTTTTACAGAAAAGCAAGTTTAAAAAAAATATATTTTTTCCTAATTTTTAGTTATACTTTAATTAAATTATTATCATACGTTGCCTAAGTTTAATTAGTAGGTTAATGTGGATTTTCAAAAATCCTTGGCTGTCTCGTTCCTTCGTTTTGCGGATTTTTCAATTTTCACCCCCCGCCTCCCCTGCGGATATTTGCAAAAGTGATGGTGGAATATTATATTGTCATCCGATCTTAATAACTGTGCAATTGATTATGTCAGAAAGTGTGTTAAATAAAGGATGCAAAATTTGAAGACAAACATTGTGAATGTGAACGATCCATCTTTTCGCGTCAGAAGGACTTCTATTATATTTTTCAAAAATGAATATTAACGTTTACAAAGAAGGGTTCAAAACGACTGTTTCAGACGGATAATAATACAAAACTTATACTTACTGTTCGTTTATGCTTAACTGCTTCACTGATGGTACCAATTGGACGTCGTAAAACTATAAATCTAACACAGTAAGTACTAACACCTTCTTAAAATTAAACCTGAAAGGGAATTTTGAAAACACAAGAAAGAGACAATATAAAGTTCAAAAAATGTATATTAAATCTCTTTAAAAATCATGTTTTACAAAAACGTTCAGGAAAATGTATTGACATACTATAGTCTGGCCCGTATACGGACGACTTATAATGTACCAACTACCACCCAATATGCGGTTTATAGCTAACGATTAGACAAAAAGATTCAAGAAAAGTTCAATGTTTAAAAATTTTTGGTGGGCTTTTGATTGCCTGTCTATTGACGTATTTTCAGTTCAATATCAATTTTGATCGGTCCTCGGAGCATAAAAATGCTTGAATCGCAACGACTTTGAATTATATTTTGCAATTACAATTTCATACGTTCAGGCAAGGCGGTCCCATGCACATATGAGTAAGTCGATTATTGTTAGATTTTCTAAATTTTGGTGGTCGGGGCGACATTACGTCTCCGTGCAGCGACATTTACTACACTTTCTAAAATTACACTCCTTGATGAGTTTTTGAAATTTTTGCATAAAAAACACTCCGTAGAGCGAAAATATGATTTAAAATATAAAAACCTCTTCCAACAACATTTTTACGTGAAGCGCGCTTTTTATGCAAAATGTCGGATTTTGTTACAGTTTCGAAAAGTTTATCGAGGGTTTTGGCGTGTTCTTTAACATGAACACTGAATAAAAATACTACATTATGAGTTAAAGAAGTAATAAAGTTTTGGGATTTTTTTTCGAGCCAGTGTATCTGTGCACAATCGATCTCTGGATTCTTTAAACGGTTTCCATTATGGTATGCTTAGTTAATAATGTTAAAAATGATATGAATTTTTGTTACCTATAGATCCTCTTCACTGTTCATATTTAAGTTTCCACTCGAGTTGTGCACATTTTCCGAAGTTAAAATGTTTTTGGTAGTATTGCACATAATTGGATATGCTCCTGGTTTGATTCATCAGTGTCGTTTACTGCAGGCGAATTAGCGGATGCACATTTAGTAACCGCTGCGGGATGGAAAATAACGATTTTTTTCTCCAACCCCATAATTCATGTTGTAAAGCGGGTTCTAACTACGCTTGTATATGATGATTTTTTATTAAAGTATATTTAACCCAAGGGATTAACTGCTGTGCAATATGGTGTACAGATGTTAAGTATTTATGATAGTAAAAAGAACGTATAAAACACACAACGTAAACTACACTTGAAATGCTCAGTAGTGTGGAATACTTGAGTATGACAACATATTATTACAATATAGCGAAGTTTTTAAATGACAGAATCTCACTTTGATGCAGTGTTATCAGACGGATAATCAAATCACTCTATTTTTAAAAAAAATTCTAGCATGTGTTGTTTCATTTTGTGACAAAAAATTTATGTAAGTAATTTATGGGATAATTTATAATTGCGGAATCAAGTTTTGAAATTAAATTTCGAATAATTATTCTTTTTAACGCGCTTTTATTAGCTCGACATAATATATCATCTTCATCATGTGTATCTTGGAGTGATTCATTTATGGTAAAGAAAATAGTTTTGTCCCACAACGTTAATCCATTGTTAACGTTTTGAATGCAAGTCTCTCAAGACTTGCATTCAAAACTTTCAAAAAAAATTTTTATTTGAATTTTGTATTAAAAAAGTTTAAAAAAAAATCACAGGTTTATAACGAAAAAGAAAAGCACTGTGAATATTTTTTTATATTTATCTACTCATCATGATGAATATATTCATTCATGAATTGCTTTTGAACAAGTAATAGTATTCATGAACAAATAACGTGAGTTATAAACGTAAGCTATAATAACTCACTAGGTACAGTGCCAATCTCCCTTTACTTTCTGTTCAGGCAAATAAACGGAAAATTGGACACTTCTGGGCCAGAGCTAAAAGACATTTCTTGTCCCGTGTTTTGGGGTGGAGAATCGATTGCGATAGATCCAAAGGTGAAAAAACCTGCCTTCATCGCCTTTTGGCCAAAAACCACCCCCAAAGGGTGTAGCAAGTGGAAATGAAGTTTTTGTGCGGAATTGTTCCTGTCAAAATAATTTTTGATACGATACCATCGAGAGAGTCGATCAAAGGGGATGAAAACCAGCAAAAAAACTTTCGTAACAGGTTTTTGCGCGCTGTTGGGAGGGAATGTAACTAAAAAAAGATCGAGAGGATGAGGGAGGTAAAATCATCCACCCATCTCTTATTTCCAGTCAAGGGTGGTGAAAACTACCTCAGAGCTAAAATACATCCCCACTGTTTTGGGGGGGGGAGAATTGACTGCGATAGGTTTGAGGGTGAAAAATATCTGCCTTCATCTCCTATTGGCCAATAACCACCCCTAAAGGGTGTATCAAGTGGAGGCGTAGTTTTTGTTTGGAATTTTTCCTGTAAAAATGATTTTTGAGAGGGGTGATCAAAGGGGGTGAAATCCAACCCTCTGAAGCAAGAAACGGTCGTAACTGATTTTTTGGCGCTGCTCGGAAGGAATGTAACTAAAAAAAGATTGAGGAGGACGAGGGAGGTAAAATCAACCATCCACCTCTTATTTCTAATCAAGGGGGTAAAAATTACCCGCTGTAGTGATCACGGGCACCTCAATTTCAAATTGAGGGTTCCCTTTCACATTTGCAAGAAATCCATGAGGTGAATAGTAAAATTGTATGCTGCAGCGGATGTTAAAATTCATTGTATCGCATGCTATTAATTATTGTCCATATATTTTCAACATAAAATACTTGTGTTTTGCAAACGTTAATACGCCCATGCGTGTCATTGGGTGTGACCTTGAGTTGATTTGATTAGGAAATTAAAGAATGATGACGTGAATGACAATATTTGTGATTTCAACTGTACTTCGAGGTTAACTCGCGTGGAACAATAAAAGAAATTTTTTTTAGGAAAAACTCAGTTTTCACAAAACTCACGACGTGGATTAATAAAATAAAATTTCTAGAAATAAAATTTTTAACTTTTGCCATAATAAAATAAAAAACGGATATATTTCAAAGCTTATTCAATCCAATCAATCAATCACACTTTATTAAATATTTAAATATGCATGATCATCTCCGAGACCTGACCCGGAGCTAGCCAAATATCCATGGTGAGCAGCGCCGTGGCAATTGAAGTATTTGACAAGTCAGCTAATTCGCGTCAATTCGAATATCTTATACACTGAGCTTCACGAACACAACATTTCTGCCATAAACTTGTAACATGTAGGTACTAGAAAGTCGTAAAACTTTTAGTGGTTTGACGATGTCCGTTTGTCAGATGAATTCCAATATTTAGCACTGAAAATAACTTAAATATTTCGTATAAAAACGGACTTAAATCTAATGTGGGACTCTTTTAAATTTAAATAAATAATATTTAACAATAACTATTGTCAAATTTTTAGAATTTGAGAATTTCTGAACTTGTTGAAAGCATCGATTTTTTATCGCTCTCTTATTAATGTATATTTCATATTCCGCCTCAAACGAACTGAGGGAGAGTCTAGGTAGACATAAGTGAACAATGTTTTCGGGTTATTGTTTTAACTATGAATTCAAGTTAAAGCATGCTATCTTTACAAAGGTACCTTAACCGAGCCAATTGTTATTTTTTTGCATTTAGTTCACCACGTAGCAAAAAATGTAAAACTATTAAATTTGTATGTATTATATGTATTTTTATTACAACAAATGTAATTTTTTCTCGTAAATCTGTAAACAAAATTGTTTGCGCTTCCGAAATCTATTCCTAAACACGTTTTATATTGTCACTTATTCGACAAAGAGGAGTACCTAACATTTTACAACTTTTCAAGAGAGCGAAAACAAGTTTTCTGCCCTATAAGAACGGCAGTACAGTGCACACGATAAATTTTAATTTTTGTTGTTGTTCATAGGGAGGAGTATCACTTCACCCTTGATTCACTTGCCTTTCTAGTGCTCTAGCAGTTTATATAGGAAATGTTTAAAAATTACTGGTCAGTTAGGTGTAAGGGCGAGAAATCTCGGCAGTATTTTAGTGCATAAGCCAACGTAGTGAGCAAACAAAGAAATCATCAAAACTAGATACTTCCGAGGGGCGAGCGTAGGTGCGTCTTTACTATGGACATACTTCGGTATGCGATGTAAAGCAACGACAGGCGCAGTTAGTACTTGGATGGTGACCATTCCAACGGAAACCGCGTTCTCGCCTCACACATCTTCCAGCGGCTTGTATATCAGTGTATGCGCGGAAGCTATACAACCTTAGGCGAGGGTTGTATAGGAGATATACCATCCTTCGGAGGGGATGTAAAGCCGTCGGTCCCTTGTCTATTAAATGTTAGGCAAGTAAAAGATCCCTACTCTTCTTAAGGGAAGAGGTTCAGCAAAATTCCTGGTTGGGGGTAGCTCGTCTACAGGCGTCGGTGTTGGGCCTCAGTAGCGGAAATAGGCCGACGTTAAATAAAGGATACTTCCACGTTCAGTGGAAGTATAGTAACGCAAAAAAAATATTTTTTTTTTATTGAAATAGGCTTACAATGCCATGAAACGTCGAGATTTTAAATTTGAGCGAAAAAAATTTTCTGTCTGTCGGTCTGTCTGTAACTTTTTTTGTGCGCACGATTACACTGGAACCGTTTATGATATTGACTTGAAATTTGGTACACTTATGTATTATAATGAGATCTGGAACTATAATAGGGGTAAATAGGCAATGCAGGCAGTTAAGAGTTTATAAAATTGCAATGTAGGGCATGTACGAAAAGTCAAGGTCTCAAAAAATGTTTTGGCATCGTCCGCCCCCTCCTCGTTATCACCTCCAATACCACCTCCACACCGTTATGAAAGGGAGTAAAAAAATAAAAATGTGATTTAGTGTGTATACGAAAACGAAACGTCCAAAAAAATTTTTTTGGCACTAGCCACCACCCCCACTACCATCTCCGCCCTATTATTAAAGGTAGTAAAATATTAAATTGGGTTTAGTGTGTGTATACTATTTTTGATATATATCAATGATATTAATGAATGCCATGATAGTGATTTTATAAATTTATTTGCGGATGACACACTTCTATCAGTCAGTAATAACAGCCTAGACGTTGCAATTAACAAAATGAATACTTCACTTAGACGAATAATGGTATATCTAAATAAAAATAATTTGAAAATAAATATACAAAAAACAAAGTCAATGGTCATAACTACTAGGTGCAGATATAACAGTATTGATTTTAACACAGTCAAACTGTATATGAATAATACAGAAATCGAAGTAATTTCGGAATTTAAGTACCTGGGATGTTTCTTGGACAACAATTTAGTATTCACCTCACATTTTGACTACGTTTATAAAAAAATTGCAAAAAAACTATATTTTTTCTCAAGAGTTACGTCTTATTTGTCAGTAGAAACAAGCATTACTGTATACAACACAATAATTCAACCGCATTTTGACTACTGTGCCAGTTTACTATACCCGCTAGGGTCTAACAAAATATCAGTTTTGCAAAAATTACTAAACAGAGGGATGAGAATAATTTTGAAGTGTAACAGATATGTCCAAATAGGGTTTATGTTGGCCTCTCTTCAGTGGTTATCAATTACAGATAGATTATACTACTTATCCATGATTTTCATATTTAAAATTGAAAACAAATTGTTACCCCCTTATTTTGATCAATTTATAATTTATAATAATGAAGTACACAACTATGACACAAGAATTAACAATAATTTTCATTTAAATAGGCAGAATCTTTCACAGACTATGAATGGATTGTTATATAAAGGTCTTAATGAATTTAACAAACTCCCAATGAACATAAAAAAGTCACGTGATCCACCTGAATTTAAAAGAAATATGCTAAAATACATCAAAAATTAAATCAAATGTTATAATTCAAGCAATATCATACTTCAAAACATGATGTTTATGTAGATATTTCCCACTAACATATTATTGGATTTTTTTTTCTTTCTATTATTGACTATTAAAGTATCTAGTCCCATTCTTACTATTAAATTTCTGTATGCAAATTGATATTTAATTTTCTGTTAAATATTTCCAGTAGTTATTTATTTATTAGTCGAGATTTATTACTGTCAATAAGCCATGTAACAATAGATCTGTGTATATTAGGATTATCCTAAATAAAGTGTTATTATATTATTATTATTATTATTATTACAAAAACCAAGGGCCTCTGAAATTTATTCTGGTATTACATTTTTACATTAGCCACCCCCTCTACCGCCCCCATTGCCACCCCCACTCTATTATTAAAAGGAATAAAGTATTGCATTGGGACTTAGCGTGTATAAGTATTGAATACAAAATCTGGATGTGGAAGTAGTGATTCTCTTGGCAGCGGTTTTTATTATTGAAAAGGCATGTCTTATTCTTATTATAAGCTCTACATGCAACAGTTTTGGTTATCGGAATATTTTCTGGTTAAAAAGGAGATACTTAGAAAGCAATATCATGCGAAGCCCGTCCTAAATCTGATGTAGCCCTAGTAAGGGTCACAACAATTATGACAGGGTAATGAATTTTTTAATGAGATATTTTGTTCACAAATGGAATCTAAGTTAAATTCGAGCTAAGCAACAATGCACTGTTAGACATATAACGATAATTGCATTTTGACATTGAATAATAATAATAATAATAATAATGTCTATATTGATTTCTACAAAATTAGAAATACAATTTGGGTGAAGTTTAGCAAGGCTATTCTTACATTTAACCCTTTCTGACCTAGTTTATATTAATCTAAAATAAGTAACCTAAAGAGAGAGAGTGAGGGAGAGAAATACATATTCTTAAAATTCACTGATTTAAAGTAAGGTATTCTTTTAATTTTTTTCTAAATAAAGTAACAGATAAACCTTTAATATCAGCACTTAAGTAATTATACAATCTCACTGCATTATATGTAAAGGAACGTTGAAAGATGGCTATCTATGTTGGGGGTTAACTTTGTTTGATAACGAATATTTATATTATGAATGACTTTGAATGACTTCCCGTGTATAATGAAGGAAATATAGTGATTTGTATAAGGATTTAAAAGCGAACATGTGGATCTTGCAAAGACGCCAATGTGCTTCTGTGGATTGATATAGTTTATCTAATTCTATAATATTTATTCTTCTATTATTTATTTGTTTAAAATGGTAATAACTACCTGTCTTCTTAGGAAACACGAAAAGAATATGGATCTATAACATAATGTAAGGACGAAGACACATTCTGTGGGTGGGTATGGGTGTATGTGGGGATGTGTATGTGTTGATAGAGGAAAAAACAATAAGAAAGTGAGAAGATACACACAATTGCTTTATCGAACCAAGATACTGGGGAAGAAAGCAATTTATTGATAGGAAAAATAACCATTAAAAAAGTATACAAATATATGCAATAAAGAACTAGAAAATAGTTCAGGAAAAATAAAGATATGTATGTCATAATAAAATCATAAAAATATATTATCTGTTGCTGGAATCAGAAACAAAAGGAAAACAAAAGACTTAAATGAACAACTCAATATTACAACGCAATACGGCAATGCATTTCACTAACACCGATACTTCCCATCTTCTTTCCATACCTGTGCCATGTGCTTTAAAGGAAAAAATGTATTTTTACGACGTATTAAGAAGCTATCGTTCAGTATTTGTACACGAATAAAATACAAATTTAATAGTAGAAGCTATCACCCACTTCAGACTTCATAAAAGATCTTGAATATTTTAGATATCCAGAAGTTCTCGATATCTCTTGTGTTGAACTGAATAATATATAGACGCCAGTCAAGACCTGTACGACAATTAGGATACTGAGAGGTGGCACCGATAGATAGATCTATTTACTAGTTTATAACCTTTACCTGAATGAGAAACATCCTGTATGTGACATGGCGTGTAATATTCCTTTAAATTGCATTACAACTTGAAACTGGCAGAAACCGTCCTCTGTAAACAAATTGGAACATATATTTAATTAAAAAACGGCATCGGTAGCATAGCAATGAAAGGGCATAGGGTGAAATAACAGATAATGCGTCAAATGCCCCAATTCAGTCGACCCTCAACAGGCCTAATGTAGTGAGTGTTACAAAATAGAAGGAACATATTTACCGAAGTAGTCAGAGACTCAGGCAGCTGGCGGTGTAGTGGAAGGACAGAGGGTCATGCAGCCATCGCCAGATTGGCGGAGGCGGAGATTCCGATCTCCGCCCTTAAGGTGAGGGAAGCAACCGACCGCTTGAGATTAGGGAGAAAGTACACTCTAACCCTACCTAGTAGAGAAGAGTGGGCAGAAGGAAATATTAATTTCCCCCCGAACTCCCTGGTGTGCTACACAGATGGTTCCCTTCTAGTAGATGGACAGAGGCAGTCATCGGGGGCAGGAATATTCCTGGAAGGCAGGGAAGTACAGGAGAGCTTTGCTCTAGGATCGTACAGTACTGTCTTTCAGGCAGATGTATATGCCATCCTAAAAGTGGCATATAAGGAAGAAACGAGGAACGGTACGGAACAAAATATTTGTATCTGTTCAGACAGCCAGGCAGCACTTCGGGCGGTCTGCTCTCCCAGGACGAGGTCCCCCCTCATCCAAGAGTACGGAGATGCTCTAGAGGAACTAGCCAGGCACAAGGAAGTGAGCCTGATATGGGTTCCGGGACATACCGGGGTCCCAGGAAACGAGAGAGCCGATGAATTGGCTAGGCTCGGAGCCAGGGAGCCCTGTCTAGGCCCGGAGCCCATGTTGGGAATTACAAGGAAATATGTCGCTACGGCCCTTAATGAATGGGCACAAGCAACATTGAGGGAACATTGGAGGCTAAGCAGCGGCTGCGGACAGGCTCGAGACTTCGTAACGGGGCCGAACAAGTCAAGGGCGGCCTGGTTGCTAGGTAGAAGCCGGAGGACCCTGAACCAATTGGTCGAACTCCTAACTGGTCACTGCAGGCTTAGAAGACACCTATCACTGATAGGGCTTGAGGTAGATCCCACCTGCCCAAGATGCAGAAGTGATGAAGAAACATCGTTTCACTTCTTGGGACAATGTGAAGCGTTCGGGCGCCTGAGGTATGAACTCTTCGGCGCCACAACGCTCCCAAAAGAGGAAATGGACTCTCTCGAATGGAAACATGTCCTGACTTTCATTGGAAGATCAGGAAGGTTTCAAGAGAGAGTAGGAGGCCGAGTAGAAGTGAATGGTTGAGGGGACGTCAGGGGGTAGGTAAAAAGGGCCCATTCGTGGCCTACTTGCCAGGCACTAGGCCTCCCCCAACAATTACTACTACTAGCGAAGTAGCCCTTATTAATTATGGTTGTACATGAAATATTATACGATGGTTTCAAAAATTTCGATTTAAATATGTTACTTATTGACTTAAATTTATTTTTTATTTTATTTTTATTTTACGAATACGGCTGCCCAGACAGATATGCATCCAGTTACAGGGCAGAAAATATACAAAGAAATATATATACAGTACAGAAATAGAAACTTAATACTAAATAATTCACAGAGGAATAATTACTATTAAAACTAAAACTAAAGAGAGGAAACAACAAAAAAAAAAAAGAAAAATATATATGAGGACATAGTTTAAACGGTGGTGTAGTAGAAACTGAAGGTTAACTTAAGAGTGATTTAAAATACATCGTTTTATAGTTTTATATTATTAATGCTAGAATTGAAAATATCGAGGTTCGCCTGATAGCTTAGGTAATTTGAGCACATATTGTGAATAGGAGAAGATTTTAGTACATTTATTCTTGGTGTACCCAAATAGAATAGAGCGTATGAGGGAGTTTGAAAAGATGGAATATTAAATTGGATAGAGCTAAGAATATCCGGGCAGTCTATCTGATTTGTTAAAAGATTAAATAGGAACAGTACAGAAAAGAAGACTCTACGCGTTACTAACTCATTTAAATTAAATCTGGCTAGCAAGTCAGATTGTGGTGTGTCCCTGGGAGGATAAAATCCAAATATTACCGTATTCTAATTTTGGCCGTACAAAAGCATTAAATAGGAGAGAAAGTGTGAAAATATCTTTAAAGTGCCTTGAGTTACGCGAGATAAAGCCTAGATTTGTGTAGGCATTAGCAGTTATGTAATCAATATGGGGAGCAAAAGTTAATTTTGAGTCAAAGATGACTCCAAGATCCTTGAACTGAGTGAATCTTGTAACCATTTCATTGCCTATTTTGTAGGAAAAGTTTATTGAATTATTTATCCTCGTAAAAGTCATCACATTAAATATGGATATATTTAAAGATAGCCTATTGATTTCACACCACAAATTTATTTTTGAGAGGTCATGTTGTAATCAACGGCAGTCTTCTTCGGAATTAATAGATGCAAACAGTTTAAGATCATCGGCATATGGAAGGACATTACCATTCAAATCTCGGCAAATATCATTGATGAAAATTATAAGAAACAGTGGGCCGAGAACAGATCCCTGCGGAACTTCTGACGTCGCTAGTACTTCGACAGATGAGAATCCATGACACGTGACTTTTAATGATCTGTTACAAAGATATGACTCGAAGAAACTTAGAAAGTCAAGACTTAAGCCAAAGATTGACAACTTTCGCAATAGGAGCCCATGATCCAGTCTGTCAAATGCTTTAGACAGGTCTGTGTAAATTATATCCGTTTGACCACCTTGATTCAGCGTATTTGCGATGAAATGTTTAACACTTACATCGTATAAAACAAACAAATAGTATTAATTAAGATCATATCTTTTATGTAAATGATATTGAAGCAAAAGTAGATTTTCTCATATCAAATATCCAACTGTTATTTAACAAACCTGCACCATTTAAAACTCCTGTCACAAAGCCATACGCTCCATGGCTCACTTACGCCGTTAAGGAAATAATGAAACAACGTAATAGAGCTCTTAGTAAGTATAAGCTTGCACCTGATAACTTGCAAAAAAAAAATCTATTGTTAAATTATTGTAATTTTACCGTACTATCAGTAAATAAATTGATATCCTTTTTGCCCTTTGTTTTAGAGCAGTACTAATTTTTGTGAATGACTTTCTGTTATATTAGTGCTGATCAAATTATTGATGGCTATACTGTCATTTTATATTATTACGTACGTACATATTTATTGCATAAAAGAAATTTTGTTGGACCAGAGCGATGTTGGGTAGTCAGCTATTTACTCTGCCATTTGTCTAACGGTAACCACTAGCTTAAATCGCTTAGGAACATGGCGTTATGACCTAATTAACTGCTCTGGTGCAATTGGCATTTGCCCAGGAACAAAAAAGAGTTATTTCTTTTACACATCCGATCCAATATTACCATCTGTGATGATTGAACTATCGGCTCCTTGTAGGACTCATTCTAGACTGTGCCATGGTTCAAGAGAACTAAGATCAATATCGCTGCCAATTTCCAGTATTCCTTGTTGAAAAGAATAACTGCAATTTATCATGTAACTAGACTATAACATATCCCATACTGTTACCATTTTCCAGTTGCGTACCTTCCTACTTGAGGAATATTAAGTGCCTTGAAACACATATGTTATCTCACTTTGTTCTAGCTCGAAAATCAGCAGAATTACCCTTACTGTACGACTAATAATTACTAGATTTGGCCCAACGACGTCTTTCCAATTTGACGTTATATTTTGTATACATCTCTCAATTATTAAAAATCCCTTATACCCCACAAAACAATCTCCTCTAACAATTACTAAGCCTCTATGAACATTAGTTGTTCAGAAAAGAAGAGTATATGTTTTGTTTAAATTGCTATACTTTAATGACAGATGCATCTCATAACTTATGTTACCGAGTGCACTCTCTTCTTTAAACAACTACTTTTCCGGCTATCTGCTTCGCCGAATATTGAATTACAAAATAAGAGACAAGTGTCAATAGTTACACAACTTTTGACGAGGCCGTTCAGCACATTATTTGAGCCTTCTTCCACGTTTTCCTTGTCTTGCGCATTTTACGCCTATCCTAAGGCTTTGGTACCTTTACTCATTAACATATAAACTCTCAACTCGTTATAGATATAAATAACTTATAAAATATCATAAAATCCCCTATTCCATCTCATAGACTTGTAAAGAAAACATCTGGGTACCCTTCAATAATAAATACATCATTTATCTTACTATTCGCATAAAACAAACTTAGATAAGTGCGATACATAATGAAGTGGCTCCCGGAGGGTTAGATAGTAGGTAAAAACTCGGTTTTATTTTTACTTATGTTACACAGCCAAGTAAATTTCCACAAGAAATGTACCTATTGCCTGTAAAATCTCTCGTGTAAGAAAATCTTGAATTGTTTTCCTCGATCATTCCTGATCTCTCTGCTTCCAACTTTGATTTTCTATAGCAATTATGTTCACTGTACTTCAGTCTTTTTATGCATTGGTATAACACACATGCTACATTTGTATTTGGGTACATTTATTCACATTTCTTTTATCTAGCGTTATTAACTTGTGTAAATGAGTTGGTACAAAACACCAATAAATACTTACTTACTCTTTAATAACACAGTTGAAGTCTCCTGGCATAATTAGTGAGATCTCAAGCTTCGCATGATCAAAATCGATCGCGTCGTCCAACTAAGTAAAGTTTAATGATACTGCTACGATTTACACGTACATAAACAAATAAATACCTTGGATATTAATGGTTATAAGATATTACATAAAGAAACTCACTTGGGCTACTGTAGCGTAGCAGATATCGCAGGCACAACTTAACCCGGATAAGTGATATAACGTGCCCACGATAAAATTTCTCTAGCTCAGACTATCTCAGGGCGTTAAGCCCAAGTTTACATAAACTATGACAAATTATTAGTTTACTTACTTAACAAATCACTGAGGGTTCCATACGTAGCGGTCGCGGACGAAATAATGACACTTTCTTTAAAAATGAAATGCACTATATTACACAATTTACAGATATTGGTTCTCTAGCATGTAACCTGGCGATGTTCAAAAGGTGTGGCAAATTTCTCGATTAATAAGTTACAACATTAATAAAATGCCTCGTGTAGCTACACATCGGTTTACAACGTGAGGATAAATGGTAATAAATTCTGCCACAATGGGTCTGATTTAGAGAACCTCCTTAAATAAATATAAATGCATAAAATCTTTAAATATGTACAAGTTAAAATACAAGAGTAAGTATGAATGGATATAACCGCGCCGAACCACTGAAGGTGGTCCCCGGTAAGTAAAAACAACACACTTATCTAGGGTGGTACGATACCGGCTTCGACGTGGAAGGACCTGAAGCCCTACGGAGGTGTCTTCGTGACGAAAGAAATTGACCCGAGGATGGGGGTTGATTATAGTCTCTCCAGCCCTGGAACTTTCTACTGTGTGCGGATGCCCCGTCCGTGGAACTTCACTGATGTGTGTAGAAGCCCCGTCCGTGGAACCCTAAAGATATCACGATTTAATTTGCAAAGTCGGAGATGCACGTGAAGCGTGCCTAATGTGAGCAATTCAAATCTGACATAACCTACAAAAGAAATATAATTTACCTCACTGATGAGGGAACAATCCACCAATGTTCCTAGAAAGCCACAGTTGGATGAATGGGGTCGAGTTCGCCTTTCAGGTCGACACGATACTTCCAAAGGAAAGCCTGCAAATTTGTGAAACACGTGGGTAGAGAACGGGTAAGATGGCGTGAAGAGGTTAGCTTACCTTGTATACTTAAATATCCTGCTTCCGCAGTTAAAATTTACTCACAACAACAAAATATTCCGGTAAATAGAACAACAACAGATGAAGAAAATTTTCCTGTATTGATAATCCCAAAATCCACCAGGATTCTTTGGATAAACCGAGTTTCGTAGGATTATCAACTATATACACCAACAAAAATGTCTCTCCGTCTCTCTGCTTTTCACGAGCCGGAAGTATATCGTGCTCCCGTGGACAGTAGCGAAACTCTGCTACGGACGTAACGGTTGTTATTATGCGGCCCACAAAACGCTAAGACGTATGATGGGTCGCATACGCTAGAAGTCCGCAACAATACTATAACCTTAATATTTTCATGGCTATTCTGTTAGGATTTTATTATTATTTTTTTTTGTTGTAGGCAGTCTGATTTTAATTTGTGTATCTTCCTAAATTATAAAGATAAGTTCTGAATCACCCTGTATATTTGATGCGTCAATATGAGAATTTATATTTAACAACAATAATTTAATACGTATTAAGTTTACAAAATTTATTTTATAATAAAAAATGACTTTATAAACTAATACAACATTGGATTTTTTTATGTTAAAAAAATCAGTAGAACTTTCTAGCTTAAAGGCCAAAGAATTTTAACTCGCGTAAAAGCACAGTATAAAAGTTAGACTTCTTTAAAGTAAATGTATCCATTTGCCGAGGTTCGGACCTCTCGAGGAAAAGGGAACTCGGTTTATTATGAAATTTACTCTCGAATCACGAGTTCCAACCAAAACTTTCGTCGTTCAGTAATACTTTAATAATTTAACTTTCTAGTTATCGTACCCACTGGTAATTTCTAATTATTATTACTACTACTTTTAAAATATTGTTAAAATAATTAAAAGTTTTTGAATAAAAGTTATATTTGGTAATAGAGATTTAATCAAGTTACACATAAAAACATCTAAGAAAAATCGGTCCGGGTCAACTCAGAGAAACTTTCCCATTTAGGAATAATTAAATTTCGTTTCAAATTATTGTAAATCTGTTGAAACTGCATGCTATGACCCTGTTCTCTCAATACATCCAAATCTCCATTATTTTTTATCATACTTGATAAAACAACAAACAAACAATTTAAAAAGTCACCATGCCACCATTTCTGCACCCAATTCAGTCTTTGTATTAATTTTAATACATACGTAACTAGTGGAGTAGTTACGTACGTATCAAATTTAATGAAAATTGTTATTGTGGTTTTGGAGAAAATAATTATTTTTTTCACGATCGAGCTTTTCTGTTTATTTACAAGATCTGTTTCCAAGACGGTAGATTATGTTTACTGGTTGCTAGGCCTAACACGTCGGTAAGTGATTTACTTACCGACGTCTGAACGGTAAGTAAATTTAATATAATACTTATGTTATTTCACAAAAATAAGAACAAAAAATAAGAAAATTTCTATTTATTTAAAGAACGAACATTATTTAAATAGGAAACATATAAAAAACACACAAACATTATTTAGATACATTAAAATTGAATGTACAATTGGTACAATTATTAATTGTAATTCCGCTCGTACTTGCCGTGTTGGTTTTTAGCGAAACTGCAGTACTGGATAACGAGGCACTATCGTGTAGAATTTTCTCGGCAAATTCGATTTTATTCTGTAAAGAATCTTCCACATTGCTCTCTGCTACCGAAGAAGATCACCAACCCTAATACGTCAACACTTTTATTGGCCAACAGTTTTGCCGAGGTCCTTCTAAAAGAATGGTCAGTATAACTTGCAGGGTGCTCTAATTTCAGATATTTGGCAATTTTTGATGGCCAACTTCCAATAGTCCCCCTTTCCCACCTGTGTACTGCATTTTCCAAGTCGGTAATTTAAAAATAAATGTTTGCTCTTCGTATGAGTTGGTCGAAGCTCACTGTATTTTCTCAAGAATTGTACGTAGTGGATTTCATGTTTTATTTGTTACGGTTGTATATTGGTTTTCGTATTTTGAATTGTACAATGATATATTCTTGAAGATCTTCTATGTCATCTATCGTCATACTATATAATTCGTCCCTTCTGCATGCCCCTGCTATTCGTAGGATCAGTCCTACCTAAAAATACAGATATATTGAACTTTTGTTGTCATATAATACTAGTATAACCATAAATACCTTAAGGATTAGAAATTCATCATCGGATACTTCATTTAAAAACTGTTTAACGTCTTCTTTGGTAAATACACTAGCTTTCTTAGGTCTGTGTCCAATATTTTTCCTTTTCAGATAAGCAATCAAGGTAGAAATATCAATAGCATATTTAAGGAAAGTTGCGCTTTTTAAAAGCTTTTATTTAACTTGCAATGTTTGTCAGTTTGTTTAGGTCAAATCTTGCAATCAAAATTTCGATTCTAATTAAGTTAGAGCTTTGAAATTTTACACATGTGTATAAGTCCAGTGACAATACACTTTAACATTTTCGTATAAGAAAAAAACAAAATGACGGCTTGAAGATGGCGGACAACTTTACCGTTTATGATCCGATTCGACTCAAAATCGATATCTAGGGGTTTTCGGGAACACCAATTATGAAGTTATTATTGATCAAAATTTAGAAACTCAAAATGGCGGCACCAATATGGCGGACGACTTTGGTCATTTATGATCCAAATCGATCAAAATCGATATCTGGAGTGTTCGGGTCCGCCGATTACGAATTAGTAGTCAAAAATTTAGTTCAGGATGGCGACTTCAAGATGGCGGACGATTTTACCGTTTAAGATCCGATTCAACTCAAAATCGATATCTGGGGATTACAGCATATCACAAAATAGGCCAATAAATTTTTTTCATTTATGCTAGCACCATCCTTCTCCTTACATCATTTTTTTAACATTTTATAGACTTTTTCATAGCCATCCTTGGATTTTTCTGGAATTATTGTTGCACATCCGATCTCCCATGCATTTTCTATTTCTCTATTGCTTTCGGAATCACTCATTGTAAAGAAAGTAGCAATCGCGATTAATCATACGGGCATCGCACCACGAAGTTCGTATCCTGGCTCCGGCACTGGCCCTGTTGGGAGAAATGATCGTATGTCCGCGTTTCTTCACTGTGTAACCCCCTTCCGCACAAGCCCCTGGCTTCTGTAATTGGGGGTTGCCTAATTTCTGTGGTGTATATTTATTATTTACTAAACAGCACCCTTCCCTGAATTGTTTTGTATTGGTACTAGTATCCTCATGTCAATGAGCAAAATCGTTAGAACCGTTTTGGGAAAAAATATTTAATTCTTTCAACTTTATCCTCCACAGCCTCCGTTCCTGCATTTTTAATGATAGCGGGTCATATATCTCATTTTAGTACTAAAATAGTATCCATGTGTTACATTTAATCAACATTGTTAGAGAACTTTTAGAGAAAAGCATTATTTGCTTCTATAAGTCACACCCCCTGTAACATTCCTCCCTGAAATTTTCAAAAGCAACTAGTTTTGCCATCATATACTGGTACTGAGGAAGTATCTATGTGCCAAATTTTATCAAAGTCGTTAGAACTGTTTAAAAAAATATATTTAACTTTGACAACCTTACCCCCACAGCCTCCATCTGTGCATTTTCTTGAGGAAATGGATCTATCATCTCCATAGTAATACTGAGTGAGTATCAATGCCAATTGTATCAAAATTTTTAGAGCACAATTATCAAATTCTTTAAAAATTAGAATTTTTTAGAAGCAACTAGTCTTGCCATCTTATGCTCATATTAAGAAGGTGTGCATAATATGTCAAATTTGATCAGAATTGTTAAAACCGTTTTAGAAAAAAAATAATTTAATTCTCTTAACTTTACTCCTCGCAGCACAAGTCATTGCAGTTTTTAGGGGTAACGGGTTATGTCATCTCATACTTTTGCTAAAGGAGTATCCATGTGTTAAATGTGATCAAAATCGCTACAGCCATTTTTGAGACAAAATTATTTTATATTTTTTTATCGGTTTTTAGGGGTTAACTCCCACATTTGGGTTAGGATTTTGCCTCGAATTGTGGCCACCTTGAGTACTCTCTCTAGGTGCGTCCGCAGGTGCCAGACTACAGACGACAGATGTTTTTTAAAAACTACTTTTTTGGCTTTAAGGGACCTGAAAACATGAAGAACTGAAAATCGATTTTTTTCACGATCACAATATTATTGTGTTTACCACCAGGGCCAATGAACAATGATTATAGGTTGTATGTTAGGTTTTCGTAATTTGTCAAAAAACAATTCGCGTTTTCGATAATAATTTATAATTTTATTGGCCCGAAGAATTACTCACATTAATTGACGTTCAATAACAAATGAGGTGCCTAAAAAGTTGATATCTAGTTTATTATAACGTGTTTAGGCCTGTACAGGTTGATATACTTGGTAGGATGTACTGGTCTACCATCTGTTGATTCTTTCTTCCCCATCCCATCATATACCTCTCCTCTCCCCTTAGCCAGGAAATCAATCGGGATGACCCCCACCAGCGCCAAGATTTCCTCGTACGACATAGTTCTGTATGCATTGTAAACCCTAAGCGCAGTTCTGCGCTATACTCTTTCTAGCCTCCTTCTCGTGCTCTACGCCTTCATTGAACTCTCCCATACTGGAGTTATATACAGTAGTATGGAATGTACAGTACTCTTCTTTTGCTGGTCTTTGTTCCATTCGTATTGTCATAAGTCTTTCTAAGGCAGAGGCAGTTTTATCTGCCTTTTCTGCTGTCTTCAGTGCATATAGCCCATTAGTTAGCCACAGGTCAAACCATATTCTTAGATATTTCAAACCCTTGATATGCACGATATCCACCTGCCCTACTTTACTATGGACGGTAGGAGAATTTTTTCCCTGGCAATAATGATGTACTCTGTTTTGCCCGAGGCTAATTTTAGTTGCACTCCACTTAACCACCTCTCTATTCACCTAATGATTTCATTTACACCTGCCTTTACTCCAGCGACCTAGTTTTCTGTAACTGTTATGGCTAGGTCATCAACGTACCCCATCACTGTGATATCGCCCGCCAGGTTCAGCTATAAAACGTCACTGAAGATTAAATTCCACAGGGTCGGACCTTTGAAACCTTCCTCCAATATGAAACAATTTCCGTCCTTCATCCAATCGTTCCGTTCTCAACATAGCTCTTCATGATTTTGAGCAAGTATGGAGCTACTTCCAGTTTCTTTAGACTACTGACAATCTCGGCCCATCCTGGCATATTAAAGGCATTTATAACATCCAGGATCACTAGTACACGTCCTTTTAGTGTTCATGGTCTCTCTCACTCGGTATTAGACCTTATTTTTTATACTCGGAGACGCTTAATTTGGAAATTTGGAAGTCTGCAGACAAAATATTTTTTCCTCTTCGAAAGTCAACCTATGACATTGTCGTACTGGCTGTAGAAGGATCACCACATTAACTTTTTGTAAGAAGTTTATTCTAACCATTAACGTATGAAGACGGGCAACACGTCCCAGATTGTCTGTTGTATAACCAGCAGTATTTAGTCTTACCGTGAATGAATATTAACGGTCGCATTTTTCTATAGCTATAGTATATTCCACACCTTAAGTAAATAATGTCTAAAATTCAAAGGCAAATTCCACATTGTGGTGTTTTTCACCTTCGCACTCCAAACTCCTACGTGTATCATGGGCCCACAAACGAAATTGAGACTCGTTATTGAATATCGTAGAATGTCATTTCCATCTCGAACTCACTTTCATTACACCATGGCAACTTGAGAACGTGATGACGTGGAGTAAAGGGTAGGTGCAAACACGTAGAAATGAAGTCCACTTCTAATTCTTTAATATTATTGTATCACTGGCACCTTCCGACCAAAAACTTCCATCCATTACTTTTCACAGGGTCTGCACAAGTTCATAGGTAGTTTTCTTCCCGATCTTCACGGCATCGGCATCAGACAATTAAGAGTGTGATTCCGCGACTATTTATGAATAAGTTCCTATGAAATTTTGTCCTAATTTTAATCCATTTAGAAAAAAAAATTGTACAACAAAATCACCTGTATAACCATTATACAACTATATACTATGAATTGCAGTCAAACTCGTTCCTCGAGAATTACAAGCCTTTGCCAAATTTCAGTACAATACTTCAAAGCTTTCCTTAGTTAAAAAAAAATTAATCCTGCAACTCTGGAACAAGCATGTCGGACAAAAGGTTAGGTCAACTTAATCTTTATAAATAATAAATATAAATAAACATAACAGAAATTAGACAACTTTTGCTTTCATACTTAAGGACAATCATATCTAATACAGAACCTTTGCAATTTATTTGAATGAATGTCTTTTATTTATTTTTAAAATGAAAAAACCAACAGATTATGTAAGTAGGCAAAATTTTGCTAAAAATTAGTTCATTGCGAATATTAAACAGAAAGTATTCAATGATTTTAGAACAATTTAATTTGAACAGTTACTGTTTTTCAAGTAGAAAGTAGACAGAAATTAAAATCATTTCATTTAATATTTCATGTATGGTCCATAATAGGTAAAACCCATTAACTTGTACTCCAACGTGTTTTAAGTTTAAAAACATGCCTAAAAATAAGCTACACAAAATGCAATCAAGAAGACCCGAGTAGATCACACCATGCTCTAGGGGAAACACTTTCGTTAAAATATACGAAGATTGATAGAATTCATCCTAATAAAATTGTGGATTACATAAATAATATTTGGTTGAAATAATAAACTTCGCTTAGTACTGAAATTAATTTCGTGGGTTGTTAGGTAATCGAGAAAATTATGGAGTTTTAATCTGACTAATGAAACATTTTTATTCATTGAAAACTATAGTAATCGTTTTAATATAGTCGAGGCAAGAATTCAAGCGATGCACGTCACAGATCGATTTTATAAATAAGACAACAGTGCTAAGAATCATGAAGCCCCATTAAACTGTACCTATTTCTGAAAAAAGCTTAATAACTGGGTGTCAATAATTACTCTTTTTAACGTAATCAATGATTAAAAATTATGTTGGTATTAAAATTTCTTTAATGAGATCACTCGTGACGTGCATCGCTTGAATTCTTGCCTCGACTTTATATGTATATTTCTTTGTAGTAAACTGATAAGAAAATAACCTATACCAGCGGCAGCGCTTCCGTTGATCCCTTAGCTAATTACCACTATCTCTCCCATCTTCCCCTACCTTTACACTTCTTTTTTCACCCGTCACTGCCTTTCCACTAGTATTGGTCTATATCTATCTTCTCTCCATATTCGATATAAATTCGATATAACACAATGAAAAGACGCTGTTGATTTATACATATCTGGAAAATATGCATATTTATAATAATAATAATAATAATAAAAAATATCTTTATTATATCCCATGAACCCTTACAAGGAAAAAAAGTATGAGTAAGTATATAAATTTTACAAATTTGTTTCGTGGCAAATAAAAGGCGAAGTTTAATGTGTCACAAGTATTTGACGAACAATAATTAATTATTGTTATGGTCATAATTATTATGACCATCGCTCTCACACTTAACCCTAGTACAACTGCTTGCTTGGCTGGTTTATTTATGACCTTAAAAATGCTTACACTCACAATGATTCTGAAAGAGAATCAAAATGTTCAAAGTCAAGCAAACAGTAGTTACTAAAATTACTTTTAACGAATAATAGATACGAGATGGCATAAGTGATACTTAGTTTAAAGTAATAATAATGCTAATTTAATCTTATTGTTGGGAACTAATTAGAAAATTGACGCTAAAATAAATGATACTTATATTTATGTCTGAAATTGCACACTCTTTTGCTTTTAAGTTCATTTCTAATATTATTGTATATTTTGCAAATTGGGTAACTAAATAACCTCTTGAACAACTGAGCACGATGTATTGGAGGAGTTAGAAGACCTTTAAATCTAACATTCAAGTAATGTACGTCTGTTCTGAATGCAATTTTCTTGTATGAGTATGATGGGAATTTGTTCAATATTAATACATGAGGCAAACACCACAATGAATCCTTCTAATTTGCAGCAATTTTACTTTATGCAATTTGTGTGATATTCTCTTATTTTTACGTATTCCATATACTAATCTAAGATATGAGTTTTGTATTTTACTTGTATAAGACGCATTAACGCAAGGGCCATATAAAGAATTCACATAATCAAGCACAGATAGAACTGGCAATTAATATCCATCATTATATGCCCGTTGTATAATATACTATTAATACATTATGTGTAGGGTACCCTAAATCAGCTACATTGTTGCATTGTGCATTGTTATTAAGGAAGAGGAGTCGTCGGCAAACAAATTCCTGACAGGTCATTAGCAAACAATAAAAATAGTAGCGGTCCTAAGACAGAACCTTGAGGAACTCCTTTAAATGTATCGTTGCACAATATTTAACATATTACCAAATGTGTATGGAAAAAAGATGTTCACCTCCCTACAAATGCTATTCGAATATTTCGAATGAGATTGCTTGTACCTAATTACGAATATGTGGGTTAGAAAATTGCTTGAAAGATGATAGGTTCCAAGTAAATAATGCCTCCCTATGAAGACTGAAATTATGTCATAGTCTTTATCACGTTCGTAACACTTACTTAATTGGAAAAGTCTCGGGGTCCGCAAATTGCGTATCTTCATCCTGTTCACTGTCCTCAAATGTAAAATATATGGGCTAAAATTGAACCACGGCATAGGGCCCTTTCAAATTTCCAAGCGACTTCTCATTCTGCTCTTAACGAACGGAGTTAAAAACTTTATCTTAAGAGTTTTGCTGACTATGGTATAAAAAGTAGTTTCAGCTATAGTTCATTCATTGAATAGAAAATTGTTCTATTGGTTGAGTTTTTAAATTCCACAATACAACCAACCGTTTCATGTTTTTGATGTTTGTTAAAAATTGCCGTTAAGTTATTAGTTGTCTTTATTTGCTGTTATTCTCATTCATCTAATAAAGCAGTATTTTTAAATACTTTGGTGTACGTAATTGTAATGAAAATAATTAATATGGATTAAATATAAGAAGCACTTTTTCATTTTGAGGTTATAAATTGTTTCGATTCATATTAATTATGGACCAAGCGACTCTTTCTCCACTGAAAATACGGAGATGCTATCATTTTTCAGTTAAAGATAAGCAACGCGTTTTAAATTGTATAAGGCTTGTGTTGGAGAGAATCCGGATAAGCCTAAGACACAAAACGTCGAGTTTGCCGCAAATGCAGCAGGTAATTTTCATTATTGTATTAAACTTTATACGAGCACAATTGAAACTGGTCAGTATTAAAGCACAGGACCGTGCGCACTGATCTTGATATTTTGTCTTATATACTTAGCAATAGCAATTCGAATGGTAGTTGAAACTGTGCAGGCGAGTCCGAAACTGGCAATGTAATCAGCCTGAATGAACCATCTACGACTGCACTGGTTTAAAGATAATAAAACGGACAGGCCTACTAGCATAAAAAACTTGTAAATATTTTCTTGGAAGTCAACGTGGACTTGTGAGATGTGCTGTCAATGTGCCAGTACAGTGCATAAATACCTATTATAATATCAAGTGTAGGAGTTTAGTTAGTTATTCTTCATATTTATAAATATTTATTTATGACGAGCATTTCTATTTACCTCCGCCCATGTACAATAAAGAGATGCCGACTGTTTTTGCAAGCTTTTAGTTTTTATAGGGTGTCAATTAAGTTCGTATACACTTTATACAGGCATGCTAATTAGTACGTCAAAGTACTTTTTCTCTGAGGCATTTTCAGTTTAACTATGTATATTTATTATAGTTTATGTTTGAGTTTATCGGTATTATCTATATTAATTACACATTTTAATTCAGATGTGAATGTCCGGGAAACACATATTTCGGGCCCCGAAAGTGTATCACCGTCATCAAGCAATTTTGGACAACATCGATAAAAAAACTAAAAGTGATGTTCGATGTTTAACTCATTCTTTTTCACCAACTCTAGATATTACAGTTTCTCGCAATAATTTCCTTAGAGAAAAAAACAGAGATCATCACCTGGAGGCGACGTTTCCTACGAGCGATCCGAAATTTTTGCGAAGACGGCAAGAAATTGTACTTCTTAGATCAGATTTGGTTGAACGCTGGTCATACTGTAACTGAAGTATGGAAGGAAATAACAATCTTGAATCCTTTCATCCAGGGATTAACGACAGGGTTAAAAGATCCATCAGGCCCACAGGGTCTCCTTATAGTGCTTTATACTGGGCGTAACAGGATCATAGTATACCCCCCTTTTCTCCTTTAGTTTTGAAGATAATTGATTGAAATTTAGAATATACTACATATATAATGAGCGGCAATTTTTGACATACAATTGATTTTTTCACTTCCGGTTTCGCCGGAAGTGACACTAACTTTCGGTTTTAAAATGAAACACCCTGTATATTATTGCATTTTTGAATTCTGCATAAGTTTCTGAATCCAACGATGCCAAATAAGCGACATTTTAAACATCAATTTTTTTTTACAATATAATTTTTAGTTTTTCATTTAAGTGTGCCATGATGGTTCTGATTTATTCTAAATGGCCTGTGTAATGCTACAAAAATTGAAATCTGATTAAAAATACTAAATTACATGATTTATGAGCAAATAAAATTCACCAAAATTGTTTTTGGGCAAAACTCAAGTTTTTCAAATGGAGCCATATCACTACCATGGTACCATTTATTAGTACTATTAATAAGGGATTTATTCATATGTCGTGTTAAATGTGCGATAAATACAAATAAAATTACAGGTTATAGAAAATACAATTTTATTTTAATTACCTTGTTACACATAAGGTAGTTTTGGAATACAAAAAATTAACACAAAACATTACAATAGTTGTTCAAAATGCAGTCCATTAACGTCAATGCACTTCTGAACTCGCATAGCTGTTTCTCGAAGAACGTTCGCCAATTGCTGGGCCGTTATGCTATTAATTGCTCGTCTTACTCATAGCTCCAAGCCTCCACGGTTTGTAACGGCGGTTGCATAGACAATATTTTTTAAATGACCGAAAACAATATCTAAATCTGCGATAAATACAAACAAAATTACAGCTAAAAGAAAATAAGAAAATACAATTTTGTTCTAATTATATGTTAAGAAGTAACTAAGGTGGCTTTGAAAACAATGAAATACTTAGCTTGTCAAACATTTGTTGGTTTAATGGTGTTTTTATTGTGTCTTTAAAAAGTGTTTAGAATTCTTGTTCAAAATGCCGCAAATTTATACAAGAGATGAAAAAGTGGACATGTTAATTATCTATGGGGAATGTAAAAGAAATGCAGTTGCGGCTACCGACCTTTATGCCCAACGATATCCTGATAGACAATGTCAAGCGAACAATTATTTTAAACGTGTTAAAAACCAATTCCGAAGAGAACCCAACAATGATCCCGAAGAAAACTTCATTATTGACGAAGAAACGGAAATTAATGTTTTAGCTCGAATATAAGTTGATAAGACTGTTTCTTTAAGGCAAGTTGGGTTTGACTTGGACAATTGGACATCAGTCACCAAACAGTAAGCCGAATTTTGCATATATACCACTATAAATCATTAAATACCAATTGCACCAGCATTTGTACGAAAGTGATTACGAACGTAGGATGGAATATTACAATTAAATTTTGTATAATAACTTGCAGCCAAACATGATTTTTTGGGACTGATTTTATTTTCGGGCGAGCCTAGGTTTACAAATTTGAGATTATTTAACCGACAAAATATAAAATATTGGTCACAAGAAAATCAAAATTTATTACGGAAGAGTAACTTTCAACTGCAATTCGGTTTCAATGTTTGGCTTGGAATAATCGGTAGTAGAATCATTGGTCCAATAATATTTGAAGGACCTCTGACTGGTGCCAGGTACTTGAGATTAATGAAAAATCAGATTGAGGACATTTTAAATGAATTGCCTTTAGATTTAGGACGGGAAATGTATTTCCAACAAGATGGCGCTCATCCCCATAATTCAAGGATAGTAATTGATTACCTTCAACGGAGATTCAGAGAAAACGTAATTTCGACAATCGCCTTTTGATGTGGCCTCCAAGATCACCTGATTTAACGTCCTTTGATTTCTTTGTTTGGGGTCATTTAAAAAAAACTTGTCTATGAAACCGCCCTTACAACCCGTGAAGGCCTGAAGCTACGAGTAAGACGAGCAATTATCGAACGTTCTTCGAGAAATAGCTATGCGAGTTCAGAACAGCATTGACAACTATTGTAATGTTTTGTGTTAATTTTTTGTATTCCAAAACCACCTTATGTGTAACAAGGTAATTAGAATAAAATTGTATGTCAAAATGTGCCGCTTATTATGTATGTAGTATATCCTAAATTTCAATCAATTATCTTCAAAACTAAAGGAGAAAAGGGCGGTATACCATGATCCTGTTACACAAGATTTGAGAACTATTTCGTTGAGAATGGTTTGCTCTGCTTTCAATCTAAGAAAACAGGAGACTACCATGAAGAAATGAATGGTGAAGTTTTC
Source organism: Leptura quadrifasciata (assembly GCA_963675555.1). Taxonomy (NCBI): domain Eukaryota; kingdom Metazoa; phylum Arthropoda; class Insecta; order Coleoptera; family Cerambycidae; genus Leptura; species Leptura quadrifasciata. The sequence goes on from OY776674.1 coordinate 157,002,011, forward strand.
GAAAATTGGTTTGCTCAAATTCTGGGATGCTTGTCAGAACATTCTGTGGTTGTGATGGACAACGCTTGCTATCACAGTAGAACGACGGAGAAGATTCCGGATTCTGGCACGAAAAAAGCAGGCATACAAGCCTGGTTGACAGGTTGACAAGTAAGTCGATTATTTACGAAGCAAATATGGTGAGAACCGAACTCCTGCATCTTGCCAAACAGTCTCTCATTGTCTTAAAATATGAAATAGCAAAAGAACACAGTTTTGTGATTGAATTAATATGGGATCATATAAAGAAAGAATTCACCAGGAACAATACCATATTTAAAATGAAAGATCTTCACCCATTGTTTCAGCAATCTATGGGAAATGTTTCTGCTGAAAGTTGGGAAAAGACCATGCGCAAAATGAAGAGAAAAAATCATCAGAAATGGACTAAAAGCTGTATGACATGGTATAATAAGTATAAGTATAACCATATATATTTATGATAAAGAATTTTATATTTTTATATATTTATTAAAAACTATATATTTTATCATCTTAATTCCTCAAAAAATATTACATCAAATTACATCATTTTTAAATATTCCCGCTTTTATTAATATATCGCGTGTAAAACTGGTCATTGCATACATTGGTCACGGCAAACATAAATTAATAGGGAGTGAATTAACTATTTCTATTCAATAAATAAATTATAGTGTCGTACTTCCCTCATTAAAGCCACCCTATATGCACTCACTGTCAATTAGATGGCAAGAAATTTAATCTAAATTTGTTGACTCATTTTTGGGTTCTGACCGACAAACACTCAGGTAGACAGACAGACGAACAAACAAAAATTCTTAAAATACATTTTCTCGTTGTAGTACCATTAACACGATGATTGAAAATAACGTTACAAAATATCTCATTAATAGATTTCTGTAGATAATTTGTAGTTCACATTTAGTTAAAAAATATTAAATATAAAAAAATATATACCAAATGTACATCTACTTAATATTATCTGTTCTTTTTTCTTAACTCTATTTTGCTTAAAGAGAGTGGTCAAATTATTTTAATGTGAAGAAATACATACAAAAACCTGTGATTTATAGAATTGTAGTTGTAACCCAAGGCCTACTTGTTTATGGACACTGTGTAGGTGTCATACTTTTCACTGCACTGGGTTAAGTTGATAAATTTAACAGACATATTATATTCAATACTATATTAACTAATTAGTATTCCTATGTTGTGATGTTTATGAACACCTGTTATTGTATGTTAGATTCTTCCTTTCCTAATGGTCATACAAATATTTAATTGACTATGGAAACGCTATAAACAGTTATCAATAGGTATACAACATTATTTTATATAGATGATAAATAAAAAAATATTGTTATTAATATGGTTTATATTGAATAATCTATATCATATCCATTGTTTTGTTGAAATGTAAATTTGTATGGGTTTTTTGTTTGTTTATATTTTTTTGTCTTTGTAACGTTAAATCAATTTTGATACGATTTTTACCATATGATTTGGTTTTTCTGCAGGAAGGTTTATATACAGGGTGTCCTGAAAATGGTGGGCAATCTCTCGGATTTGGGTAGAACTCTTTTAGGTCTTATGAAATTTTGTCGTAAAGTCATAAGAAACGATGATATATACAAAAAAAGGAATGAAAAATATATATTGGTTGAATTTTTCTGAACAAAAACAGTTTTTAAGAACTTCTTTCTTAAAGAAAATATACCTTGCGAACGACTTATGCTATTCATTACTTTCATTTGTATATAAACTAATAAAAATAGGTCAAAACCAATTTTTGAAAAATTGTTATGCGCAGTTCTTGCAGGAAAATCTTACTTAATAATAAGAAAGACATTTTTGCTCATAGATTTAAACAGCTGTAACTCGAGAACGATTCATCGTATGAAGGTCATTTGGAGCTCATTTTACAGATAATTTAATTCTCCTCAAAAAACTTATAGTGTCATTTTGCTTATCTCATAAAAAAAATAGCTATTATTTGCACTTGAAAATGACAATTTTTCATGTTTTTCCTTTTATCTCCATTCACTCGTTATCAAAACGATTTTGTATATACACTAACATATTCAAAATTTTATTCACTTTTACTGTCATTAGGTACACTATATGCGTACGATCTATCGTTTTCGAGTTTTTATCGATTTTATCATGAAACAAGTGTTCTGATAGCTCGCTATAAAGATGTTTAAAAATTTATATCTCTGCCAATATTGATCGAATGGAAATGAAAAATAAAAGGAAATTGAATTCTCTACAACTTTCATTTGAAACATTTTGCGACTCGAATGACCATTTTGCGTCACAAAACTGTCAAAATTTCAGAAAAATCTATCTCGACTCCAATAGGTCGTACGAAGGAATTAAAAAAAAATTAAATTGTGCGGATTTTTATTACCTATAATTTTTATGTGCATATTTCACAGTGAAATTGGTACTTTCCTCGGTTTTTTACCTATATTCTCCCCCTCTTCCCTCCGACGGCGTCTAGGTGTGGGGACTTTTGATAGGTTGAATGTTTACATTTTTATCCACGTCGTGTAAATAATAACTATATTTTGTGTGTTAGTACTTACTGGTAGGAATAGATTTATAATTTCAACAATTTCAGTTCTTTGGAGAACTTCTAAGGCTTAATGTGGTTTTATCAATTCCAAAGTTGTAAAACAAACACCAACAAGACAACAGACCTGATCAAACACAAAGGAGCGGAAACAAGGGCAAGCAGATTGTAAATAAATACACTGTTCTCATTGGTTAACCAAACGAAACTTCGTATCTAAAATTAGTGCAGGTGGTTTCTCTAAAAAATGGTTCATCTCGAGAAAATTCGTTTTCTTATAGATAATTGATCAAGTGAGATTAGGCCACTATTTTCCTCTTCGATTAAATTTACTAAGTTACAAATAAGTAACCTATTGGTGCATTATACAGTAGTATTTGCACAAATCAGACTGACAAGTATAAGTCACAAGTATCGTTATTGCATAAAGTCGTATATAGATAATATAAAACAGACAACAGACCTGATCAAACACAAAGGAGCGGAAACAAGGGCAAGCAGATTGTAAATAAATATACTGTTCTCATTGGTTAACCAAACGAAACTTCGTATCTAAAATTAGTGCAGGTGGTTTCTCTAAAAAATGGTTCATCTCGAGAAAATTCGTTTTCTTATAGATAATTGATCAAGTGAGATTAGGCCAGTATTTTCCTCTTCGATTAACATTGATTTATCAGTTTATTTAACGGGGTAAAGGTTATGGATTTGACAGAATTGTATCAATAATTATTTACAATCTACTAAATTTTAATGGGAGATAGAATGATTAGTCCCTGCTCATGATTTTAATATATGAAATACATAATTTTGATGCACATAAACCAATTTTATATTTTGCAGTTTATGATTGTAATAAGTAATGTGCATTTTCAAGAGAATTTCACAACAGCAAGGAGGCGATAAAATGCATTCTTAGGGACAGGAAAAATACAGTTAAAACATTTCGACAATATTGGCAAGCAAGGGAGAATATTCGTGGATCTTAGAAAGCAGTACTCAATATACGCACGCATCTCCAACCGTTTTCGAGTTGTTTGCGGAAAATTTGTTTTTTTTAACCTTTGATCTGTTACATGACCTATGTCCATTTAACAGTTTTATATAAAAACTAGTATTTTGTTTATATTTAGCACGATCTGTGTAACATTTTGATTCAGTTTTTGTAATTGAAACTGTTCTCAACTAACAGAATTTACTTGTATAACTGGTAAATCATTTCAGATTGTTTTATGTACATATTTTTATATCTTAGCAACTCAGTCATGTTCTTTTACGCTATTATGTATCTCTGTTCTAGTTCTGTTACAGCATCTAAGGAAACAATTGTCTAAAAACATTTATTTACATTCAGATACCTATATTTCAACTTTTATATTTTTGTTTACTATGTTAGTACATATGGTTATTTTCCTTACCTTTCTCATTACTATATATAGTATATCCTATAAGATGTAATATATTTACTGAGTTCTCACAATACGTTTTACTATTTATTACGGCAGTTCATATTTTTGGTTATGTATAAAATAGAAATTACAAATTGTTGCAATCTAAGTCAGCTGTGGCATGTGGTATTATAGATTCCTTTTATCGATTACATGCCACTATTTTAGTTGCGAGTAAAGGAAATTGTAAAATTTGCGACCTGCAAGTTGTTGCGCTTAACTCAACAATTGACAGATGGCGATACATGTACCATTCCTATATTTTACAGTTTTCTATTCATTCATTTTAAACTATCTTTTTATTTCTATTACGAACAATTTCAGTCTGATCTATAGTAGACTGGTTATGCGAGAAAAAGAGACAATTCTACTTATTTTCACTATAGATGGTGCCCAATTTAATATCAATTTCTCTTTGTCTCCTTTTCTCGAAATAAACAGAAATCTGTCATTTATGCAGTACATTTCAAAAAGGGCAAGTTTCACCACTCTTACGAATACTCTGGATCCACGGCTCTTTGCTCCGACTTAAACCAGCTAGTCGTCTGCATATGTTGCCTCAATTCTTTCCCAAAAATAAATAATAAGGGAAAGGAGATAACAGACCCTAAGAATGGGGAATGGCTCTGCCCATTTGTTAGAGATACAATCAAATTTCGTAGGTGATGTCAAAATTCATTCGAGTTCCACAACAACTCCGTCTTTAACAAGTCGTATCTTTTCAACCGAGCGTATCTTGAAAACGATTAGATAAATGAAAAAGGTGCAAGATACCTTTGCCAGTTATAAAAAAAAAAAAAAAAACCAATCTATGGGTACTTTTGTCACGTTATTAACCATTTATACCACGTTATAAATTTGTTTTATTTTGTATTGTAATCGTCTTATTTGGATTAACGCCCTAGCAGAATTTATCATCAGCTATTCCACTACTCAACCAGGATATATACGCAGAAACCATTCTCTGCGACATTGCTATTTGCCGTAGTAGAGACTCGAACTCAAGAGTGGTGTAGCGACTAGCTGTGTTGTTTCTAACACAACACAACCTCATCTGCACTGCTACCAATTAGGTAATTAGAAACACCACTAAATATCCATACCCTATTCAGGATTCGAACCTTAATTTAGCATTTTTAGATAGAGGTGAGTTTGGATAAATGGTATTGTATTGGTCTCAGAAAAATGTAGCAGTTTCTTGTATAGACCTGTTAGAAACATCCTGTACTTATAATATAAATTATTTATTTATTAAACAAGAAAAAGTTGTTTTTGCTTCAAACATTAATCCACAATAGCCAAATAATACAATATAAATCATCTTGCAAGACCGAACAATAATTGGATACATGAGAAAGAAATTATAAGAATTGAGATAGAGCACAGTATCGAAACTATACATATATGTCATTATATTTGATAATCTAATTTATATCTACCCACTGTCGGAATTTCAGAGAATCATGAACCATACTAATTTCATTTTATTCAAATAAATCTGAAACTAGAATCGTGATTATCTCGAAATCCTCTATAATATATTTTAAACAAAAAAGGAATACTAAAATTAATCCCAAGGGTCCTATCCTATATATCCACCCCAAAGATAGACCCTGAATGAGTATACTCACTGATAAATACAGAACATGGCGAGTCCCCTAGCAATCCTGGCGTAATAATACACTATGTCAACCTAGTTTGGGTACCAGCGTAATTACAATAATTAATCTCTTAATATACAGGCTGTCAATTATGGTATATCTTTACTTCAGAACACAACATCGATTTTATATTTTGTTTTTATGATATATAGAAATAATATTTAAAAAACAAAATGTTTTTTCAAATGTATAACGCAGTGTGTGAATCAAAGGATTAGATATTCCTAGATGCTATTTCACATATCACTCTTAGTTAATCCAAATATCTATTGCAAATCAGAGATATACTTATTTAGATTAATCTGTTTACGTTCAATCCCGTACAACTTTTGGATATACTTTTAAAATTAGGTCTATATTATACCAAGTGTACTGCTGAATTCATTTCTGAAGGGTTCAAAGCGATTCGAACTTCCGTTCATGTCCTATATTAATATTTTGCACCTTTTCGATAACACAAGATATTTCTACTTATTCGATATCTCGAAAACCAAAAATGCTGCAAGGACCATACTTTAGACGGAGATTTAATTATGTATGTTTATTGCGATGTTCATGTTAAAGAAGTGTTTTTTATATTTTAAGAGAAGAATAAAGAACTGAGAAGTAATGAAATGTACTTGTAATTGTAATTTCGTATTTCTAAAAATATTGTTCGGGTTGTATGATGAATGATTGAAAATTTAATTTTACTGAAAGAATGTTTGCAATCCGTTTATTCTGGACAATGATATCCGCGAATCATTAATAAAGACGTGTGGGATATTAAATGTTGCGCATTCTTTTCATTTTTATGCATCTCTTGGGCATGCTTTTAAAATTAGGTTTATATTATTTAAAATTGTCTTTTGATTATATTTCTGGAGGGCGCAAATATATTTCGTGATATCTCTTCCAGTATAATTGCTACAATTATTAAATAATATATGGCGATTGATATGATAACATTAAAAAAGAATTTTAGATAGTTATTCAAGAAACAATTATTAACGATGAAATAATGTAGATAAAATTTTAGCACCTAGTAATGGAGTAAAAATGCCCCAAAATAAGGCGATAGAGACAATTTTACATGGAGCAACGCGACATCAAATAATAAGTTTGCTTTGGTGAAACTAAGAATACCCTGAGTTTTCCGGTTCGAGTAGGTAGGGGAACCCTTTTTTCTTTTTCGCGAAAAATGTAAATTGGTCTTTTTTAGGGTAGTTTTTTAGTTTTAATTTATTTTACACTCTTTAAAATGCTAGTTAAGAAACGAGAATGATACCCTTTTATTGTAGATGTTAAAGGAATGTTCGGTTCAAATTTCGTGAAAATCGATTCACGGCCTCCCACGATATGTATAAAAATATACTGAAAAAACGTCGTAAATTGAGTTATGGTTAACTTGGCCAAAATTAAACCTAATTTAATGAAATTTTAGACGAAACTAGCTTATAGAACCAAGAAACAGTCTGCCTAATTTTAGCAAAAAATATCCAACAGTTTGGCTGCTACTCCATTTTTAGTCCAAATTTCACAAAATTTTCAAAACATTCCCCAATTTGCCCAAATGGCCGAACGATTTTTTTTTACCAAAATGAAGGTATTCTTATGTACTTTCACGTGATGTAACTAAAAAATTACTTTTTTTAATTTAGCTGATTTTTTGTCATTTTTGGTATACGTATGCGCGCACAAGCATTACGTGTAATTTTTCATTATAGAAATTTCAATATTAATAATAAAAAGTGATTGTGAGCAAATTTTAAATATTTAGATAAAAAAAAACTGTCGAAGGTAAGATATAATTTTTTTTTCGAAAATTCACTTTATTTTTATTAAACTTTTTACATATATTGATTATTATTTTACTTTATTCATGTTTTCTTTTTCTAGTAGTTGTGCTATATGTGATACTACAAGAAGTGTCTACTTTCGAATCGGTAACTGGAGTTTGGATTACCACAAAACGCTAATGCTTCGATTGCAACAAACACCAGACGAAATACTGATCCTACTTAAAGGAGCTCGAAACTGCAGTCTGCAAGTGGTGTGTGACGGCTGGCAAGAGAGCTCCTTTAAGTAGGATCAGTCTTTCGGCTGGTGTTTGTTGCAATCGAAGCATTAGCGTTTTGATGGTAATATGCAATTATTACACTTAACGCGCCAGACTTGTAACTTGTAATTCAGTGCTCGGCGGGGCACATAGCCCGGAGAGTAGCTGTTGGTTGCAGTCTGGTTACGTTCCTTATAGTAAAATAAGGATTTTATAGAGGAGTTTGCGACTAAAAATATTATGTTTAAATTGGGGAAAGTTTTGAAAATTTTGTGGAATTTGGACTAAAAAAGAAATTGCGGCCAAACTGTTGTATATTTTTTACTAATCTTTAACAAGCTATTTCTTGATTATATAGGTTAATTTTGTCTCAAATTTCATCAAATTCGGTTTAATTTTGGCCAAGTTAGCAGTAATTCAATTTTTGACGTTTTTCCAATATATTTATATAGATATCGTAGGAGGCGGTGAACCGATTTCCACGAAATTTGTACTGAAGGTTCGTTGATCATCTACAATAAAATGGTTCCATGTTCGTTTTTCAACTAGCATTTTAAAGGGCCCAAAATAAATTAAAACTGAGAAACCACCCTTAAAAAGGACCAATTTACCCCTTTTTCGCGAAAAAAAAGGGTTCTCTCACCTACTCGAACCGGAAACCTCAGAGTATTCTTACTTTCACCAAAACTTTTTATGTCGCGTTGCTACATCTAACATTTTCCCTGAAAATCTAATTTTATTCCACTATAGGTAATTCATTTATTTCTAAACATATGATCTGAATATTAATTTCTGTGATTCGGTTATTCTGATTGTAGATATCAGACGTGTGTCATACATTTAAAAAATATCAGAATCTGCTACTCACTTGCACAGATATTTTTGTACTATCATTGTACTTTGCTGCATGTTCAATGGGATTGTAGTTATTGCAATAAATTAACCACATATTTATAACAATACATTGAAGAATTATGCTGCAAAATCATCCTCGTATATTGCAAGCCAGCTTCATGGAACATAAGTGCCAACAAAATACTTTTTCAATATCCTCAGCAAATGAACGTATTTGAATTTACAATAATATCTTGTTACCTTTATGAAGGCGGTTTGGACCATTTACGAAAACATTGCAAATTAGACTTGAGGGTGTTGCCACCTGCAGAAGATGCTTTCATCCAGCAAGCAATGTGTAGTATCAACACATTTTCTATAATGTGTATGTGTCATCCGTCCTTTAAATTATTAATCATTGAAGTATATAGTTCAAAGAAGAGTTAGATAATTTTACTTTTGTAATACCCGTACGGTAAGTTGATTGTATAACACATTTTTGTTAGAGTAAGTCGAAGTTACATTCAATTCGTTAGGTAAATAGTATATTACGTACCATGAACTGTAAGTGATACTTTGACGTAATAATTCCAGATCTAAATTTTTAAAGTATAAATATATATTTTAGTATGTCAGAATGTTTTACAACATATTCTTTTGGAAAATTTTAAAACATTTTTTAAATTTCGATTTAAAAAAATGTATTCGATATTGGAAGGATTAAGAACAGACGAATTTTTAGAAAAGTGTAACAAGCATTTGTTTCCCACAGAGTCGATGGGTCACTTCATAGACAGCATTCCAAATTATTTAAATGACAATATTTTAAACCCACTCAACTACTACCAGTAAAATAAAGTTTGTCAGGCTAATTTCACTTTTAGCTTTGTCTCGGAAGATCACATATTGAAGGTTCTTAAAACATTGAAGGATACCTCTCCTGGATCTAATAATTTAAGTATAGTCTTAAATCTTAACATATTCAGATCTAAGAGCTATCACCGAGCCTTTCAAAGTTAATGGAAAAATTCATTGAATTACAGATACGAGGTCACTTAGATTCAAACAATATTAGGTAAAATATTGTATCGGGATTTCGGGCGGGCTATAGTTGTTCTACACAGCTTTGTTAACCGTAACTGATGATATTATTCAGGCGTATGACGATGGAAAAAGTACAGCTCTGGTATTACTCGATTTTAGCAAGGCTTTCGACACCAATAATCATGATATCTTACTGGCTATTTTACAATCTTGCGGTGTTGATGTCGATGGTGTTCTGCTATTTAGGTCATACCTAGAGGGTAGTAATCAAAAGATTAAATTGAATGGAACTATGTCTGATGCAAGATACTTAACAAGGGGTGTTCCGCAGGGTTCTATCCTTGGGCCCTTGCTATTCTCGGTCTACACCAGTGAATTTCCTAAATTTGTGGAAGACAGCAAGGTTCATATGTATGCCGATGACACACAGTGCTCTACTCATTTTATCCCACTGAATATCATAGTGCTCTAACAGCAATTACTAATGACCTAGAAAAATTATCAAACGTGTCATCGGAACATTCACTATTATTAAACCCATCAAAATCAGCTGTTATCTTGTTTAGCAAAAAAACAGACTATGTTAACCTTCGACAAGTTATCATTGTTAAAATCAATGATATACAAATTAAAATAGCTGATAGCGCAAGAAACCTTGGTTTAAATCTAGATAAGTCTCTTAGATTTCGAGAGCATGTTACTAAAAACATTCGAAGGGCATATGCCGTTCATCGTTTATTGTATCCACATAGATTGTTTTTAAATTGTGAGACAAAAAAAATGTTATATGATACATTGGTACTATCTCAATTTACTTATTGTGCTCCTGTCTATGGGCCCTGTTTAGACCAAGACTGTACAAATAGAATACAGCGTGTTCAAAACTCGTGCATACGCTTTATATACAGCATTAGAAAATTTGACCATGTGTCGCATGAGTTAGTTGAATTAAAACATGAAAAATCAATTTCACGTATACGAGCGTTCTTGTACCTCAAAATTATTACAACAAATGTACCATCATATTTATTTAACAAAATATCATACCGCATTGATGTTCACAATATTAATGATTGATAACACCACCTCCTCATAAAACTGTATTTGAGAGAAGATTTAAATTCACGATATATAAGTTGTATAACTCTATTCCTATTAATTTTAAGACTTTTAGCGATTATAAGTTCAAAAAATATATTAGGAAAATTTTCATGAATAAACAAAATCTGGTTTGAGTATGTAATATTTTTAAATCTGTTAGATAAAGTGGTTTTAACAATTGTAATTTCTTACACAATTTCTTGTTGTCTTAATTCTGTTTTGTTTTCTATTACTCTGTTATTTATCGGTTGTTTATTCATCCACAAGGGTTAAATGGTAGAGCACTTATTTGAGTGAACTTCCCCTTGTTTCCCATTTAGTTCTATTAAGTATTATTTGTATTTCTTTTATTGTTGTTTTTTGGAAAATAAAGACATATATTATTATTATTATTATTATTATATAAACTAAAAAGCAGATAAAACTATCGGACTTACGGGAAAATAAAACGCCATATCCCATAACTTCAAGCCATTTATAATTTCCCACTATAAGATGCCCAATCATGAGTGATAAATCTATTTTAACTCCCTCAGTGGTCAAACATATAGTCGGAAAACATTAGGAAGTATAGCGAGACTTTCCGTAATGTTAGAACAGAACTAAACTTTCCCTGGAGAACAGTTTACATCCTAAAAATGCTTTCCGCATTATTTTAATTTTAGATCAAGTTGAAGATGTATAGACGTAATTTATTATTTTGCTTCAGAAGTTTTCAAGCAGTTTCCAGCATATGTATGGAATGACGCTGCGTTAAAATATCTGAATAAGTTATTTTAATGTATGGCATGATCCTATGTAAAGTAAGACTAGGTTTATATACTTTAAAAGCATTTATTGTTGATCTGTATTTATGTCATGAGAATAGTTGGCTATGAGGTCTTATATGGGTTTCGATATCACATTTAAATAATACTATTTTACTTTCGCACATATTGATTTTATTTCATAAATTAATACTGATGGATATCAATTTTTTATAAGTACCCTTTAGAGATTCTCGTGGTATAGCATAAGAAGATTTTTGAACGTATATAATAAATTATTTTCAATTAAATTACTTCCAATTCAACCCATTCACACTACCTACGCTTTAATTTTTTTTATATTTTAAGCAAAAAGATAGTATATCGTGTAATATATTGTATTTAGAATAATTGTGATCGAAAATTATTGATTTTTGTATAAAGTATTGAAGAGATTCTGAATGGATGCTGAACTGAACTAACTAAATGCAGGAACATTATTAAATATATAAAAAGTCAAAGATTAACGTGGTTGGGATGGTTGGATGACATAGAAGATGATCTGAGAACTAAGCACATTAGATGCTGGAGGAGAAAAGTGCAAAACATAAGAGAACGGAAGAAACTAGCCAGAGAGGCAAGGGCCATCCAGGGTGCAGTGTCAAGAAAGAGAAACGAAGAGCGGGTTGAGAAAGGTTGTGGCTTATTAAGTTGAAAATATCGTTTATGTTTTTTTATCACTTTTTTATTCTTTTTAAAGTAAGTTTTTTAACATATGTATTAGAATATTCTAAAATGAGTTACTGCTGGAGAAATTTTACATAGGAGATCTTAAGGAAATCTGATATCGTAAAGAAATTATAGCAAACCAGAAGAACTCTGGTATATAAAATTTGATATGCGGTTGTACTTCGGAGCTTTGGAAAATATATACATGCATTCACAACCTGTTGTGAAGCTTTCCATCAATACGTCATCAGTTACCATCGATATTGGTCATCAATACGTTCAATGAAGCTTTCAGTATTTTTAAATATTGACAATATTATTGACCGTGTAAGGTATTGACCCTATAAGACCAATGTTGACGGTGACTGATGGTGTATTATTGATGGAGACAGTAATACTGATCGTGTAAGATGTAGAAAAGGATAGCCTGAATATTGGTCGAGTACTGACAATATTATTGTAGTGCAAGAATTGACCATATTATTGATCGTGTAGGGTACCTATTCCAGACAGGGAAGACTGGAAAAACGGTCACCCAATAACGGCACAAACAATCTGGTACACCGACGGCTCCAAGATAGAACAGGGGGTCGGGGCCGGTATATACGGGACAAGGCCCACAGCCAGTATCCTGATAAGTCTAGGGAAATATGCAACAGTATTTCAGGCTGAAGCGATCGCCATACACTGTTGCGCAAGGGAGACAATAAGGCAAGACACTGTCAACCAGTCGATTGCCATTCCCTCTGACAGCCAAGCGGCAATAAATGCAATCAGTTCCATGCAAATCATTTCAAGTTTATTGTGGGATTGCTTGACGGCTGTTGTTTAACTGAGAAGCCAGAACAGAGTGACCAGGACACAGAGATATAGAGGATACGAAAAGGTAGATGAAATGGTCAAAGAAGGCGCACTCAATGCCCCAATAGGACCTGTGCCCATCTGTGACGTGGCAAGGCCATGCATATGAGCGCAGTCATTGAGGAATGGGTGCAAAATAAATCTCTGGAATTGTGGAGGAATCTCCCAAGGCAGAGGCAGGCCAAAGAGTTCATTAAAGAACGATCGGCCAAATTCACGGAAGACCTACTAAACCAAAATAGGAAGGTCATCAGAATAATAGTAGGCCTTCTAACTCGGCACTGCATGCTCAATAAACACATAAGTCTAATGGGTCTGGCAGAGGACGCAACATGCGGGTTCTGTCAAGAGGAAAGGAAAATCCCAGTTCACGTATTACGATACTGTGATGTCCTAGCGAGACTGAGATTCCAAGTACTGGGAGAAAAAAACCAAGGGCGGAGAGCTACATAAAAGGGCCCTTATCAAAACTGTGCAGTCTGATACAAAGGACGAAGCTGGATGAGGTACTATAAAGAATGTATTTTAGGAGCACCATAATAGACCTGAAAAGGTCGCGGTAGTAAAGGCCGAAAACCATCCCCACTGTTTATCTGTTTATCTATCTACGTTACGTTACATTACACTATATTACAAACTACATCCTTGTTATGTCAATATTGAAATAGGCTAAAAATGCGTTTAGTTTTATCAGTTTTATATTCCAATATCCATATTAGGTAACAAGCTCCAACTAAGTGGACATCATAATTTTTAGTGACTTCTTTGAAACCGGTCCAATTTTTTGCAAAAGAAATCGCTCTTTCTAGTAGCCTTACTTTGATCTTCTGCAAAGAGAGGCGAGCTGCAGTGGTATTATAAATTGCCTACAAGTCGAAAACAAAATGTTTAAATGGTTTCACACCAACACATTCACCACTTATTTGAACGCAGTCAGGGGTAGCTTTTTCGCTATTACTTGAAAATTACTTAACCGATTTTGTTTTTTTTTTGGAGTCGGTTAAAACGTCATACGTGGAACTTATTTTTAAAAACTTGAAAAATTATTCCAACTTTTAAAAAAGTGTATACTTATCCAATACGCAGAAATAGTATGCCTGTGGTACGCAAAAAATTAGAAATAAAAAATTATGAATTAAATTACAAGACAGCATATTTAAATAATTTAGATACACAACTAGTTTAATTTCGTGATTCCACTATTGCTGTGATGAAAAATTAGAAATATCACGATGCTAGTGACATTTTGAAGATCATTAGATATTGTTGGAATATTGTAAATATATTATAAATAATATAATAATTTCAGTGATAAATTAAAAATAAATGACTAAATAAACAAATTTTAAATGTTACAGACATTAGATTAGACCATCTTAAAGAGTTGTCGATTTGTTTCGACAAATATCATATTATAGGCAGCACTGATACTCCAAAAAATGACGCATAAAATGCACTTTATCAAACCATCCTTGTACTTTTAACCCTCTTCGATTAGTGATTTCAAAATTTTTCAATATACTGTTTTTTTTTTCAGGTAAATTTTCGACAGAAAAATTAGGGGCCAGGTTGGTTTGGCAATTACAGACGTTTAAGAGTTTTCAATTGTAACGTCCCTCTCGGTAAGTTTAAATGCTTAGAAAGAAAATTAGAATGAAAATAATTGCATAGCTTTGATTAATGAAGATGTAATAATTGCTTCAGTTCGATTTTTCTCAAAAACGGATAATTTTCCGACTTTTTGCAGGAATGACGTTTTTACGTTTAACATACCAAAGAATTGTAATATCAATGCAAAATATCAGAAAATTACATAACAAGAGAAATATGGATAAATAAATTTAATGACGGTCTATTGGTGAGCTCTTGGACATCAAGTAGGCTGCCACTGGTTCCTTAAGACAGCCCTTATTAGTGGTTGTTTACGTATGCCAACATGCATTCCTGAAATATGAAATATAAATAGTCCATAGAATAATTATAAATATTCAAAAGAATAGTTACAATACGCACTTGGTTTATTGTTTCATTAGTTTTGTTCAGATCTCTCTGACATATGTTTTTTTAAGACTCTTTGATAATGGTAGCAAGGCCGAAACATATGTCAGAGAAATCTGAACAAAACTAATGAAACAATAAACCAAGTGCGTGTTGTAACTATTCTTTTGAATATTTATAATTATTCTATTGACTATTTTTTTATACATTTATTTAACGTCGGACTATTTCCGCTACTGAGGCCTAACACCGACGCCTGTAGACGAACTACCCCCAACCAGGAATTTTGCCGAACCTCTTCCCTTAAGAAGAGTAGGGATCTTTTACTTGCCTAACATTTAATATACAAAGAACCGACGGCTTTACATCTCCTCCGAAGGATGGTATATCCCTTATACAACCCTCGCCTAAGGTTGTATAGCTTCCGCGCATACACTGATATACAAGCCGCTGGAAGATGTGTGAGGCGAGGACGCGGTCTTCGTTGGAACGGTCACCCATCCAACTACTAACTGCGCCTGACGTTGCTTTACGTCGCATACCGAAGTATATACATGTAAAGACGCACCCACGCTCCCCTTTCTATTGACTATGTTTCATTAGGAACCTACCGCAGATTCCATCCAATTAATTGTATTGTTTGATCTTAAATTGTATTTTTCTCACCCCGTAATTGGTTTTTACTGTGGGGTGGTGTACCTAAATAAATAAATAAATATAGTGCAGTCAGTAGGGAGTTTTTCCCTACAAAAGATGGAGTAGTAACAATTGTTTAATATGTTGTTAAACAAATTTTTTATTATATTTTATTCAAGATGGCGGCTCGAACGCCCCCCCCCCCCAAGGTTGAAAACTTGGATTTTTTTTATCATGGCCCAGTCCTTAACTACATATTAAAAAATTGTTACTACTCCACCTTTTGGCCCCTACTGACTGAATTAATTTTTTTTAAATATTTTTCAATTATAGATAAAAAAATTCATAGGCAGTTCTAGATAGTATTCGATATAATTTAGGCTATGTGTTCTTCGGGAAATAAAATAATAATAATAATTAATAAGATGCAGTAAGGTCACATTATTTATATTCTAAAGGTCGCTTAGATAACAATTTGTGGGCCAAATTTTTTAAATATTCTTGGAAATATATACCCACGTACTACTTATATAGAATACTACCTAAAATACTTTACAAACAAAATCAGTTAATTTCCGGTTTATTTCTGTTACGTGCATAGAAATTGCATAAAATTCTGTATCCAACATTTAAATAAACCTTAAGTTTGTCTATAATCAATCATTCTGCTTGAACCGACAAGTTATTTACCTAAAAAGTTACGAAAGAATTTTCTATGCAACCTACGAGAGAGAATTTAAATTTCCCCAGCGACAAAACATATGTTAATGCTTTTCGGAAACATATGTTCATACTGCTTTAAAAACAATAGAATATAAATTTACCTTTTCGTATTTATGGTTTTTTGTCAGAGAATTTAAAGAACCGAATTTGTGAGTCCTAAATATAAAACCTACACAGTTTTAAACAAGTTTATATATAAATTATGGTTTGAATTCGTGTTTTTTAGCTGTCTAGAAAATAGAACAGTATAATATTTGAATTTTAAAGACAATACATTTTTTTTGTATGTGACGTAAAATTTAATTTATATAAAAATTATACATGCATTCATAGAAATGATGAAGCGATTACATAACAAAAATTTTATTTTTTACAAAATAATGTATATTTGTAAGTTATCTTTGTACATTCAAGGAAATAAAATGTAATTTAAAAAATAGTTCTTAAAAGTACTTATTGAATATTATCTCCATATCTTTCGGCAAAACGTTCTTTAATATTACTGGTATTTCTTTTTTAATAGTCTGGGCATCACTGATATGGTCATTAGTCACCAGTAAAATCTAAATTTGATTATTTGTAAAAAGCTATGAAATACAACAAATAACTTTAATTAATGTGAAGACTGTTGCGGGACTGATCAGTTGTAAGTTCGACACTTCTTTACAGGACCCGAAACAAGTAATTTTAAATGATTCCTTTGATATATTCACCGTAACTGAAACTTGGCTTCATAATAGCATTCCAGATAATTTGTTGTTAATTGATGGTTTTAAAATATATAGGTTAGATCGTGGATCTAGAGATGGTGGATTATGTATTTACGTGAAAGAACTATTTTGCAGCTCAGTAATATCTACAAGCAGCTCAATCGAACAATTATGGATCGGCTTAAAATTAAAAAAAGAAAAATACGCTATCGGTCTTATCTATAGGCCACCATCTTAAGATTTAAATTTCTTTATATCGGAATTCGAAGAAGCTCTTAGTTTAATCACACCTATGTTCGATAACATAATCTGCACTGGGGATTTTAATTTCAATTTATATAATTTTAATTCTACAAATATCCGAAATTTTTACTCAGTACTTGATGAATTCGATTTAACTCAAATAATAAATTCTCCGACCAGAATAACAAATATAACAGCCACACTGATTGACCTGATTATAGTTCCTAAGGAGAAAATCGTTTTAGAAAAGGGTGTCGTTGACAATGAGCTTTCTGATCATGGGTTAATCTACTGTACAATTAAAACCAATGATGAAAACAGTGCCCCCAGAATAGTCACATACAGAAATTTCAAAAATTTTGTTATTAATCTCTTTGAGCAAGATCTCTTCAACATTCCATTCTTTGTTATTTTTGGTCTTCACGATGTAAATGACAAATTAAAATTTTTAAACAATGCTTTGTTGAACCTATTTGATAATCATGCACCCACAGTAACATCAAGATTAACGAAACCCCATGCACCGTGGTTAACTGAGACTGTAAAAAGAATAATTAAAATTAGGAATAATGCTTTATTAAAATTTAAAAAAACAGGCCAACACCACCATTGGATATTTTATAAACAAATAAGAAATTTTACATCGCAGTCAATTATACACGAAAAAAAGCTTATTTGAATTATAAACTAAATCAGTGCGATCCTAGCGTACATTGGAAACTCCTTAGAAATAACAATATAATTCCAAATAAAATAATTACAAGTATACCAAATCATTTAAGTAATGCAAACGAAGCTAACGATTACTTTGTTAATGCGCTGCCTGTAACTACTGTTTCCCAGATAACTTTAGGTAACTACAAAAATAATAGCCTCTTTGACTCTACATTCAAATTTCAGCAAGTAAATTAGCTAACTGTTTTAAATATTATTAAAGGCATTAAAAAGAATGCTACAGGGAGTGATGGGCTCAACATTAAAATGATAAAACTTTGCTGTCCTCATATTGTTCCATATTTGGTACATATTATTAATTTCTGTTTAACACAAAATGTATTTCCAAATGCATGGAAAAGTGCAGTGATAACAGCAGTACCAAAAAAATCGAATCCTGTAGAATTTCGAGATCTTCGGGCTATTAGCATCCTATCAGTTCTCTCCAAAATAATCGAAAAAATAATAGAACAGCAATTAAGAAGATATTTGATTGAAAAAAAAATATTGCCTCCTATACAGTCTGGATTTAGACCAGGTTATAGCTGTACTACAGCACTTTTGCATGTAGTTGATGATGTGTCGGCGGCTATCGATAAAGGACATTGTACTATTCTCGTGTTATTAGATTTTAGCAGAGCTTTTGACACGATCAGCTATGACCTGCTTCTATCTATTTTACATTATATTGGGCTCACTGAAGACGCTATTACATTTTTTGAAAATTACTTAAAAGGTAGACAGTAGAAAGTTTTAATAAATAATAACTCTTCGAATTACATTGCTTTAAAATCTGGAGTACCACAAGGTTCCATTCTGGGTCCCCTGCTTTTCTCTATATATACAAGCCAATTTACTAAGTGCCTTACTAACTGTCAGATACACTTATATGCCGACGACACCCAGCTCTATTACTCCTTTAATCCCTCTGATGTAGATGGTGCTTGTTATCATATAAATGAGGATCTAAAATTATTTGTTGACTCAGCCAGAGAGCACAGTCTATTTATTAATACAAGCAAATCAAATGTTATAATTTTTGGGCCCAAAAAAATTCGGAGCAACATTAAAAACCTCGCTAAAATAAAAATTGATGGTAATGAACTAGAAATAGTAGAAAAAGCTAAAAGTCTGGGTGTTATAATAGATTGTAACCTCAGGTTTGTGGATTATATTAACACTTTAATTCGAAAGGCATATGCAACTATTAAATTAATATATGGTAATAGACGCTTTCTACCTCGGAACACAAAAATACTATTATGCGAAAGTCTAGTCCTATCTATATTAAATTATACTGACTCACTTTATGGGCCCAATTTAACAATCGCATATAAATCTAAAATTCAGAATTCTTGCCTATGTTTAATTTACGGTATTCGTAGGCGTGAGAGAATTTCTTATAAATTGAGTGAACTAGGGTGGTTGAACATGGAGCGTCGTAGGACGCTACATACAGCATGTTTGTATCATAAAATAATTATAAATAAATGTCCTCCATATTTATATCAAAGATTACAATTTCGGACTGACGTGCATTTCCTAAATTTAAGATTTAGAGGCTTACCGACGCCTCCTGTACATCGTACAGAATTTTTCAAACGGTCTTTTTCATATCAAATATGCAAAGTCTATAATTCTCTCCCTGGTTATTTGAAACTTTAAAAAAATAGGTAATTTTAAACGCAAATATAAACAACTATTATTTAATTCACAATGTGAAGAATTGAATTACTAGTTATGTTAAAAAATATAGTGTGTATATATTTATGTATATGTGTATTATTGTGTATTTAATATATAATTATGTATGTATAATGTGTGTTTTTATATGTGTGTATATATGTATATATATATATGGTGTAGTGGTGAGAGGTAAGTGAATCCTCTCATGTGGTCTAATGCTACTATACACCAGACATCACAGATGTCTCCATGGTGTATAGCGACTTGCCATTTTGCAAGTACCGAGAGCGGCGACCTTCAGCCCTTGGTGGACTTAACCTATATACTGTTTCCTGCAAATCATGTATATTAACAGTATATATATATATATATATATATATATATATATATATATATAATGTTCCGAGAAGCTTCCGCGGTCGTTGGTATGAAAAATACTAGGTTCTCGGGTTGAACCGCGTCTGAGATTGTTAATGTCTCGACGTTTCGGCTCCCGTTTTGGAGCCATTTTCAAGAGAAAAAGTGAGTCAAATAAAAATTGTCAAAGAAAATAATGCTAGGAGTTCGTGGAACTGGTTCGATTCCGGGGTCTCAATCTGCCTACTCCCCAGATCTCACCACGATCCGTCTCTAAGGCCTCAACCTGCCTACTCCTTAGAGCGAGTTCGCTCTATTTTCTTTGGCAATTTTTACTTGACTCACTTTTTCTCTTGAAAATGGCTCCAAAACGGGAGCCGAAACGTCGAGACATTAACAATCTCAGACGCGGTTCAACCCGAGAACCTAGTATTTTTCATATATATATATATGTATGTATGTATGAAAAATACTAGGTTCTCGGTACAAATTTTTACTTGACTCACTTTTTCTCTTGAAAATGGCTCCAAAACGGGAGCCGAAACGTCGAGACATTAACAATCTCAGACGCGGTTCAACCCGAGAACCTAGTATTTTTCATACCAACGACCGCTGAAGCTTCTCGGAACATATATATGTATATATATATGTGTGTGTGTGTATATATATATATATATATATATATATACGGGTGTATATGAATATTTATGTGAATTGCAATTGTTCTAACAGTAAAAATTGTTTTAGTGTTGTAGGTTAGTTTGGTTGTGATAGTGCTGGCTAGACTTCGACGACTATCTGCGTCGAGGTCTGTCCGTTACTATTGCAGCCATTCAGGGTTAAGTGGTAGAACAGATTTTACAGTACCTGTATTGTAGAAACTGAACTTCGCCTTTTTATGCCACATTTTTCAAGCCAAATTATTGTATAAATATGTTTGTATACTTTATTCTGTGGTTATAAATAAAGACGTTTATTATTATTATTATTATTATTAAACGACTGTCGCATGTCACATCAAACAAAATTAAATAGAAATAAGATACATAACACAATAACTGTACATTATTTTAGACTAACCTAGATTAAATTTTGAGTGATACACGTATGATATGACATTATAATGAAACTTGTAATAAAACCACTCAGCTTATCTCGTCGTGGTTTAACTTCACACATGATTCATTACACTGTTGATATCAGACTAGTCTCATTAATAACTATAATAGATGTGTATGAGACTAAAGCCGAATGCATCAATTTATTAGCGTACTTCACTTTTATAGTTCTGAGGGAAAATCTAATGTAAAATATATTCTGTTCTATTCATGGAAACTTATATTTCATAAATTTATTACGTTTCTATATAAAAACGATTTGCATCTTATGGTTATAGCTAACATTATTTTACTCTCGTCTAAATGTATTCCTTCGATTATAAAAATATACTTATCCCATGTAACTTTAGAAATGGAACTGTAATCTTTTAAATCCATCCTACAGAGTACAGAGTTAATTTACGAACCACGGTTGTAAATCCCGTCTTAAGCGACGTAATAAATATCTTTTTAATTCAATTTAGCTGCCGTTCGACACAAATAAAATAAATTTTCTTGAATACAATACATAATCTATAATTCATATGCCCAAACAAAAACTAACATGTTCATGGCAGATAGCTTGTTACTATAAATTTATACCTGTTCCTTTCACCCACCACAGACAGGAGTAAGACAAAAATATACTTACTTCTGAATACATTTTAGCATAAAATTCCAAGAGCCTTAAATTAAATATAACAACATAACTGCCGCCCAAATACATCCCAAGTTTTTTACGTTTATATTTTCATTTAGTCGATTTTAGGGGAGAAAGGGACATGCCTCATATCCACAATAATAACATCAAATCTTATATCACTATAAATAATAATTCCGAAATAATTGACAGAAACCTTTATTTAAATATCATATCAGATAAAGGTTGCAATGTGTATGTACTAAATACAGCGTATCCACTGATAAATATGAGTATTAATATATGAGTATGAGTATTAGAATAACATATTTTTGTTTTATCAAAGTAAAATCACAAGAGCTTTTTTTATGGGATACAATTCTCTTTGTAACGAAATAATTTTGCCAATCAGTAATTTTATGCCCCAGTATATAATTCCATATGATAAGATTGACTGTACCAAACCAAAATATACTAGTTTTAAGACCTCTAGAGTTACAGTGTCTTGTCTTATAAGAAAACAAGCTGAACTTAATCTATTTGATACGTTATCAACATGTTGCTCCCATGTCATTTTACTATCGATAGTCACTCCCAAAAATTTTATAGTATATATTTCTTGATTTCTCTGATGACATTAGGAAAATTTTACTAATATTTATTAATAAACCCTGGCTTAAACAATATTCATAAAACTTTGTTGTACATATGTTTGCTCGGTTTACAGTTGATGCGATAGTTTTATCTGTTATTTATTATTTAACTTTGAATCATCTGCATATAAGACTGTTTGAAGATATACATGATGGCATATCATTTATAAATATTAAGAAAAGCAAGGGATTTAGGATCGAACCTTGCGGTACTCCGATATTTACATCTTGTAACTTTGATTTAACACTTCCTATTACAACAGTTTGCTTTCTATGATTTAGGTAAGATGCCACCCAGTCAAGAGCTATTCCACGAATCCCAATACGAGCTAATTTTTCAACAAGCAAAGCATGACCTATAGTGTTGAATGCCCGACTTAAATCAAAATATAAAGCTATTGAAGTTTGTTTGTCATTTAGACAGTCGTATATAAACTTACTAAAATCTGCTATAGCTGTAGATATAGATCTGTTTCGTCTAAAACCATTTTAATTATTTTAGCAAGCTGACTTTGAATACATATGTTTCTATAATTACAAATTTCATTTCTAGATCCCTTGTCTTTATAAACAGATATAGATTTTGAAATTTTTAGAGCATCTGGGCATTGACCGTTAATAAATGATTCATAGATCAAGTAAGATAATGGTTCAGAAATTATACTTGAAACTGCTTTCAATACCTGTCCCCTAATTTCATCTATACCAGCTATAGGTTTAGAGGTAGTGCTTGCCAATAGTCCTTCTATTTGTTTTGTTGGTTTGTTAAATAGAAAATTTGTGTTTCGTATTGAGAAAGTCTTAACGCAGCATGCCTTGGCCCAGGACACTCAAAATCCATAAAATGATCATTAAGGGAATTACAAATGTTTTGAAGGTCTGTTATTTTTTCATTTTTTGTCGATATAATTTCATCTGGAATACTTCTACTCAACTCCCCCTCGTCTCGTTAATGATTTTCCAACTTTCTCTCATTATATTTTTTGCATTTATAATTCTATTATTATTATAAGAACTTATTGTTTCCTGTAACTTTCTGTTGTATAAATACTTTAGTTGTTTATATCTTATTTTAATAATCTCGTTACTCGTTTCTTTACTGATTTTAGATAGTTCACAGAGTGTTTGATGTAGTTCTTTTAATTCCTTAGAATGCCAGGTGTTATTTTTGCAACTAATTTGAACCTTTTTTGCGGAAAAGCATTAAAGAAATGGAACATAAATGTTGAATAGAAGTCATTAAATTTATCATTAAAAGTTAGAGCAGTAGTCATATTTGTCCATATTTCCCTACTTAATAGATTACAAATGTATTCTATATTACTTTTTGAAAGATGCCTTCTATATATAACGTCATTGGTTTTATGTTTAAATATCATTGGTAAATTAAAAGTACAAATTTGTAAGGTGTGATCTGACAATGTGTGTCTTTTATTAAAATATTTTCATATGGGATGTTTGTAAATACAACATCTATTAAATAGTCGAAGAAATGAAGCACTGAGCAAACTTAAATTGGCGCAGTAAGATGGATCACGATGGGATTTTTTGCATTCGATTCGTAATGCCGTCCCGAAACTTTGTGAAGATAGTTATTGAATGCACTTTGAATAAATAAATTATTGCAATAAAAATACTGATTTTAGAAAAGCAACGCTAAGAAGCATTAAATAACTATTTTACAACTCAGTCAATTATTATAGAAATAAGTCCAATTTTGTTCCCCGGGGGTTTTGGGGGTCGCTGAGCACGATTATGCAGTCGGCGACGGCGTCCGATGCACCTGGGGCCCAGGGTGGGCGTCAAACACGTCGTCTTCTGGAGTTTTGCCTCCAATTTATAAAACACGGAGCCAAAATACTTACTCGGGGGTTTTGGGGGTCGCTGCGCACGATTATGCAGTCGGCGACGGCGTCCGAGGCACCTGGGGCCAGGGTGGGCGT
Organism: Leptura quadrifasciata; assembly: GCA_963675555.1. Classification (NCBI taxonomy): domain Eukaryota; kingdom Metazoa; phylum Arthropoda; class Insecta; order Coleoptera; family Cerambycidae; genus Leptura; species Leptura quadrifasciata. The sequence goes on from OY776674.1 coordinate 157,026,466, forward strand.
CAAGCACGTCGTCTTCTGGAGTTTGGCCTCCAATTTATAAAACACGGAGCCAAAATACTTACTCGGGGGTTTTGGGGGTCGCTGAGCACGATTATGCAGTCGGCGATGGCGTCTGAGGCACCTGGGGCCCAGGGTGGGCGTCAAACACGTCGTCTTCTGGAGTTTTGCCTCCAGTTTATAAAACACGGAGCCAAAATACTTACTCGGGGTTTTTGGGGATCACTGAGCACGATTATGCAGTCGGCGACGGCGTCCGAGGCACTTGGGGCCCAGGGTGAGCATCAAGCACGTCGTCTTCTGGAGTTTTGCCTCATAATTTATAAAATACTAAACCAAAATACTTACTCGAGGGTTTTTAGGGTCGCTGAATACGAATGTGTATTCAGCAAGGACATATAAAAATATTGTTTTAAATTGTTTATGTTAAAAAATTTAAAGATTTATTTTTAAAAAATTTACATTACAAAGACAGTGTATTTTCGGGTTCTTCATCGCTTTCAGCATCACATTCTGTACTTGCAAATTTATTTACATTCTTGCAATTAGCACCTGCACAATTTATAATAAACAAGTAACTTGGATATTACATATTAACAAAACGTAAAACAGCTGAGAGAATCACGTAGATAGAACAAGTACATAACCACAAATAGGTTATACTTCCTCCTTCAAGAAAGATGTTAGAAGTTTCGTGTTAGTAAGTTGGATACTAGTACCAACTGTGAAATATGTAAGGCGCCAAATTTAAAAGCGGACAGGGCTCGAAGCTACGTATGGATGGCCACCCTGGGCCCCAGGTGCCTCGGACGCCGTCGCCGACTACATAATCGTGCTCAGTGATCCCCAAAAACCCCGAGTAAGTATTTTGGCTCCGTGTTTTATAAACTGGAGGCAAAACTCCAGAAGACGACGTGTTTGACGCCCACCCTGGGCCCCAGGTGCCTCAGACGCCGTCGCCGACTGCATAATCGTGCTCAGCGACCCCCAGAACCCCCGAGTAAGTATTTTGGCTCCGTGTTTTATAAACTGGAGGCAAAACTCCAGAAGACGACGTGTTTGACGCCCACCCTGGGCCCCAGGTGCATCGGACGCCGTCGCCGACTACATAATCGTGCTCAGCGACCCCCAAAACCCCCGAGTAAGTATTTTGGCTCCGTGTTCTTTAAATTGGAGGCAAAACTCCAGAACACGACGTGTTTGACGCCCACCCTGGGCCCCAGGTGCATCGGACGCCATCGCCGACTGCATAATCGTGCTCAGCGACCCCCAAAACCCCCGAGTAACAAAATTGGACTTATTTCTATAATAATTGACCGAGTTGTAAAATAGTTATTTAATGCTTCTTCTTTCTAAAATCAGTATTTTTATTGCAATAATTTATTTATTCAAAATTCATTCAATAACTATCTTCACAAAGTTTCGGGACGGCATTACGAATCGAATGCAAAAAATCCCATCGCGATCCATCTTACTGCGCCAATTTGAGTTTGTTTGGCCTGATTTTGTGCTTTATTTCTTCGACTATAAAGTAGATGTTGATGCGGTAATACGTTTAGGTTTATTTACAATATTTTTCATGTTAAATTCATTGAAAAGATTTAGAATTAACTTGGTAGCATTATTTTCACACAATAGATTTACATTAATATCTCCACACAAAATATTTGATACAAATTATCCAAAAATATGTTTAAGTCCCTTTGTGGAATTCTATACACCGATATTAGGTAGAGTTTATTTTTTGTTTTGTTTGGTATATCCATAATAGAGATTGCAATCTCAAAGTGTTTTTCAGTGGAATATTTACAACTAATAAATCTTAAGTTAATATATGTTTTTGAGAATATGGCAACACCTCCATGTTCATAATCTTTTCGACAGAAATTACTTATTAGAGAAAAACTATTTAAATTGATCAACATTATGATAATCAAGTAATATATCTAAATCAGCAACTTTTCTTGCTAGTCCCCGGATATTAAAATGCATTATATTTATAAAATTGGACGTGCTATTAGCATCTTCGTTACATAAAGTTTGAACATTTTTTAAAATATATATATACCAGCTTTATTTGATATCGTCTTCCTAGTATCTTTTATTAAAATCGCGTCGTTTTTGGACAGATTTTCTGCGAAAAAGATATTCTCCAACTTCTATACCTTTTGACAATAATACGGCAACGCCTATACTAACAACGATTCTTAACTTCCAAACTACATGAAGTTCACGGGTACAATAATACAGTAAATATTAACAATCGTACTTTAGATTTAGTTTTATGTAATATACTTTGTTTAGTCGAAAAAGCTGTTGATATTATTGTTAACGAAGATTTGCATCATCCGACAATTGTTATATGCTGCGAATTTGCATCTGATCATTAGAAGAAACTGAATATGGCATTATATCGATATAATTTTAAAAAAGCCAATTTCCCTCTATCAAAACTTTACTTGAAACTGATTGGAGTTTTCTGGATGACTGTAAGTAATTACATCTTGTCGTAAGCATTCACTATGGAAACAATATAAATCCTCTAATGATATTATTTGTTACAATGAATTTAAGCAACCAACCGATAGAAGCATTTGAAACGTACACCCTGGACATTTACGACCTCAAACCTAAATGTTTGTTTACATATGTGGACGACGCCTCCATTATCTGGCAGCATGGGCGGGAAGAACTGGAGAATTTCAAAACCTACCTTAACAACCTTCACCAAAACATCAAATTTACCATGGAAATTGAGAAAGATGGTGAGCTCCCGTTTCTAGATGTGCACGTATACAAGAAAACGAATGGAACATTTGAACACAAGGTGTAAAGGAAACCAACACATACCGACAGATATCTAAATGCGCAATCGCACCACCATCCAGCACAGAAGCAGGCCGTCGTCAACACACAGCACAAGGTAAAACAAACATGCGAAGAAGAACATCTCCAAGAGGAATACCAGACTTTAAAGACATCTCTACAAAAAAATGGACATAGACCCAAAGACATGAACAACACCATCAAGAAACAGAGCATAGCCAATACGAAAGAAGAAAAGAAATATACAGCAACCATTTATCTACCATATATACAAGGTTGCACGGATAGGATTGGAAGAGTACTAGCAAAGACGAACATCAAAGTGATCTACAACACAAAACAAAGTATCGGACGACAATTTCCTAAATACGAGCCACCGGAAGAGCTCGACTCACCACAGGAGTTTATAAATTCCATGGTTGTGTGGAGAAGTTTACATTGGAGAGACCAAGAGATATATTAGGACCAGGCTTAAAGAACATATCAGACACACAAAGAAGGAAATCATCACTAAGTTTGCAGTTGCGGAATACTCAAGGGAAACCAGCCACTGAACAAAATTTGACGAGACCAAAAGATTGGCGAGCACGAGACACCACTGGCCCAGAAGATACAGAGATGCCATAGAAATACACAAAAATCAAAATTATTTCAACCGTGACACTGGACTACAGCTATCGTTGACATGGAAATCAATATTCCGGTCCACTTACCATGCGACATCACTGGAACCAAGCCACGCCTCCTGACGATGCATATAAATAGAGGAGTTCAGGCAAGCAGAGCTCACTTCGCTTCAGAAGAAGACCACGACAAGTTGGTCGAAACGTTAAGTATTCAAAACTATCAACGCGGAAGAGAATCCGGAACTATGGAGCATCATCAGCTCCGCGAAAGATTTAGAACCAAAATAAGACACACAAAACTTTAGGAATTATTATCAGAAACAGCCGTAACTTTCAGAATATTAGCATGCTGAGGCTATTATATACCACCTTTGCCCGCCCTAATTTAGAATATACTTCTGCCATCTAGCGTCCTACCTTCCTAACATATATTGATCGTTTGGAAAGAATACAGTGCAGATTATATGCTCATTTTAGAGCGGAAGGAGAATACCCTCCTATAAGATTTCCTGATCTGAATTTCTTATAATATATATCTATCTGTATTTCTCCTATTCTGTAATTGAGGCGCATGACCTGCTGAATACTGTAAATAAATGGAATAAAAAATATTAGCGCAATGTCTAACAATAATATGTACAATTGTTGAGATAAGTGAGTAACTTTCTACCTTTTTCAATAAATAATGCATCACTGCACCCAGCGCAACATCACGAAGACATCCAATCAATTAATTAAAGTCAAATGCCAGATTTTTGCACTGGTCTCCCCTATTACTGACATATACACGCCGCATTAAAGTTTTTTGATGAAGGTTATTTCATCTTGACTTAATTTATATGTATTTCTTTTAAATGAGGAGCAGAATACTTTATTGCATCTGCAGATCTCTATGGCTGCTAGATATCATCTTATAGATTGAAAGTCAGATACTGATGGTTTACGATATAACCGTATTTATATCGATTATTTTATTCTGAGGCAATCAAATTAAAATATCATATGGCATGGCTGTTGTAAACTTATCATTAAAATTCAGTCAACAGATTTCTTTAAGTTGTCAATTTCAATTCACAAACTTTTTACTTTTTCTTGGAGAAAAAGATAATTTTCTCTTGACTGGCCATTTATTTCTTTTAATTTTTAATGTGGCTATTATTCGATAATTTTGATATGATAATATATATATAAACTCAAGTATTCTAGTTGTGAATGGATCCAATATCCATTGATGAACATCCATTCACAATAAGTAATCTCTTGAATTATTTTATTCTATATTTTCAACAATAATATTTTGCAAATATCGTAAAAACTGATAATATACAGGGTGTCCCGAAACTGCCGCCTTCCCCTTTAAGTGCTAATTCTCCATGCAAAAATAGTAAGAAAAGTTCCTATAACATGTGTCCGGAAATGCTTCCTAAGGGAGCTACGGCCCTCCAAGGATGGCGCAAGAATAGGTGTTTTTGCTAATTATCTCGGAAATGATTTGGGACAACTTTATGTAACTTGGTTAACTATTTTCGATTATTAAATGTTATTGTTTTACAGTATTAGCCAAAATTAAATTTATCCAGGGGCGAGGAATCGAGGGGTCGGTGTTTTTTATTTCTACATATTTATTTTTCCATTTGACATTTTTAGTATTTTAATCCCTGATTATGATTCCCTGGTTAATTCTGCAAAAAAGATCCTGTTTGCAATTAGCCATATGGCAAGCCGTTTTCGAGTAAAAGCGGTCTAAACGAAATATTGCGTATTCGTTTGCTAAATGCGCATAATTTATTTTTCAAAGTAGGCGTATGTCATTCAGTAACAGAAATGACTGAGTACACCTCACAGGAGTATCTCAATATGATTATCTGTATGGTATGGCTGATCAACAAGCTGTACCAGCTGCAAGACTGTATGCGTTCCGATTCCCGCAACGAGCACATTTTCTCGACGCAAACGTTATCACACGCTGCCTCAATCGTGTACGGGACAGTGGAAATGTCCTACCTAATAGACGAGGTAACGGTCGCCCAAGAGGCATTCCAGTAGCTGAAGAAGAGATGATTCTTGATGCATTTGTTGATCAGCCAAGGTTGGGTACTAGGCGAGCTGCTAGACTACTGGGGACTACAAGAACACGTATTCACGAACCCTTCGACATGAAAATCAACATTGTTATCGTTATCGACGGGTTCAGCAACATGAACCTCGAATGATCTTCTATACAAGTAAGCTAAATTTTGTATGCAGTATCTACATGAGTATTCTACCACTTAAAATGACCGATTTTTATTAATTTCACAGATTTTTGGTAAAATAATTTAATCAATCCTACATTTCTTAATTAGATATTGTGGACTGATGAAGCAACATTTACCCCAAATGGAGTATTTAATTCAAGGAATTTTGTTTACTAGGCCCATGAAAATCCTCATTTAATTCGACAGACACATTTTCAATACCGATTTTCAATTAATGTTTGGACGGGACAAATAGGGAATCTAATGGTAAGTACATTTACATTTTCATTGGGTACCTAATAGGTTAAGTAAAACTTGAAAATAATATTTACCACCAATTTTGCAGATTGGTCCCATATTTCTTCCCGTGCGACTTAATGGACCGAATTATGTACGATTTCTCCGGAGACAACTACCCGGTTTACTGGTTGAAATCCCGCTGCTTTCTCGCTTGAATCTGATTTTTATGCACGATGGGGCTCCGGCGCACTTTAATAGGGGGTAGCAAGGCGTCATTTGAACCTAGTTTTTCGAGGGCGCTGGATAGGAAGAAGTGGCCCAATAAGTTGACCTTCTCGATCGCCGGATTTAATTCCGATGGATTATTTTGTATGGGGTCATATAAAAAATTTGGTTCATTTTAATGGGACAATTATTGAGGATGACATGCGAGTCGACATAATTGCGGCCTTTGACACTATTACCAGGGAAATGGCGCAAAGAGCCACAAATAATATTATTCGCCGTGCTGAGACCTGCATTGAGCAGGAAGGAAGGCATTTTGAGCACATTTTGTAATAAAAATAATGTTAATTCAGGTTGTTTTTTAAGTCATAAATGTTCATTAAACTTTTGCACATTGTCTCTTTTACCACTATTGTCAAATAATTGAAAATAGTTCCTTTAGGAAATCATACCATAACAGCTAATTATATCGAGATACTCCTGTGAGGTGTACTCAGCCATTTCTGTTGCTGAATGACATACGCCTACTTTGAATAATAAATAATGCGCATTTAGCAAACGAATACGCAATATTTCGTTTAGACCAATTTTACTCGAAAACAGCTTGCCATATGGCAAATTGTAAAGAATACCTTTTTTGCAGAATTGACCAGGGAATCATAATCAGGGATTAAAATACTAAAAATGTCAAATGGAAAAATAAATATGTAGAAATAAAGCACACCGACCCCTCGTTTATCCTCCCCTGGATAAAATTAATTTTGGCTAATACTGTAAAACAGTAACCTTTAATAATCCAAAATAGTTAGCCAAGTTTCATGAAGTTGTTCCAAATCATTTCCGAGATAATTAGTAAAAGCACCTATTCTTGCGCCATCCTCAGAGGGCCGTAGCTCCCTTAGGAAGCATTTCCGGACACATGTTTATATGAACTTTTCTTACTATTTTTGCATGGAGAATTAGCACCTAAAGGGGAAGGCGGGAGTTTCGGGACACCCTGTATGTTTATAATAAGCCTTTTAATTTAAAAGGCATACATATTCCAGGACACTGAATTAAGACAATGGTGTAACTATATTTATTAGCAGCTCAGTTAATTATAAGGTGGAAATTTGAAATTGTGATGTAATGAAAAATACAATCCAACACAGACGCAATAGATTTGTGTATCAAGGCCATAAAGTTGATCTTTCTCGGCTGAATTGAAAACCAAGTATTCGATTGTAGAAAATTTGTCGAGGATTGGAAGCCAAATTTCGAAAAGGAAACCAAGTCATTTTTTTAAGTCTATAATTCAAAAAATTGCATAAAAACGGAAACTATAGTCACCAAATATATTTGTCATCGATCTGGAAACTACACTCCTACATTAAAAGATTCTTCGCGTCAAATGGAAATAAAGTTAAAAGGAAGGAATAAAATAGATGCATGTTTTCAACAATTAATATTATGGCAACGCATGTGGGACATGAGACAGAGGTTAGTCGATTTCATCTAGCCAAGTCTGAAAGAGAAGAAATTGCTGGAAAATGGTTTAGGGGCATACCTAACCATATGATACTACAGGATATATGCAAAGAGTTTGATTCAGATATAAGAATAAGTTACACTACAAATTATGATATTCATAACATAAAAAAATCTTTCAATGGACAGCCTGACATAATTTTCCACAGTGATGAAGCCATGAATGTTAACATATTTATCAATAAACTTCAAGAATCATATGATAATCCCGTGCTAGCGTATAAACCCTATGGAGTTGGGAACCAGGAAATAGGTGAAACAATTTTTTTTTTGTTTTTATGAACTCTGCACAGCAGGAACTTTTAAATAAATATGGAAATAATATATTAACGATGGACTCAACTTATTGCATAAATCCATGTAATATACAACTGACTACCTTAATGGTGGTAGACAAAGATTCTGACGGATTTCCAGTTGCTTTCTTGTGGTCAATATTTCAAAGTGAAAGTATATTTTAAAAAAATTTTCTACCATTAAACAAAGGCTGCCCAATCTCAAACCAAATATTTTTATGTCTGATGATGCAAATGCATTTACTAAAGAATATAATAACCATCCCAACAAAATTTCGTGCGATTGGCATGTAAAGAAAAATGTATTTGAAAATTTGTCCAAAATTAGAAAAGAAACTTAGACAAGAGAAGAGAAGTAAAATTACGGGTTAAAAATCTGATCAAAGAGTTGGATGAAAATGCATTTGAGAAAATGCTTCATATATTTACTGAAGAACTTCTTCTTCACCCAGAAACAAATAAGTATGGGAAATATTTTCTCGCGCACTATGCAAACCGACCTTCGCAATGGGCACATTGCTTTAAAAAGGGCTTTAAAAAAAAGAATCTGGAAAAGTGGCATCAAGAACTAAACTAAAGGGAAAGTGCTAACAGAGACTTGGCATAAATACAAATAATGTCATTGAGTGCCTACGACAAAATTTTTTAAGAATATTAGTTTCTTTGTCTAGGAACAGAGTACCACGTAAATTAAATATGTTACGTAAGAGAAATAAAATTGCGGAACAGCTTGAATCAGAAACTGAAATATTTGAGAATGTTCCTAATAAGAAATGATTAGTTGAATCTTCTAAAAATAAAACGAACAATATTTTACTGGAATATTACAGTGTACCACTCCAAATAAACGATCCAAGTAAAGCCTGCAGTTGCAATTCTATATGCAATGACTGTCATACATATTTTATCCTGTGATTGTCATGATTTTTCTATACAGTTTAATGTGCAAACATATTCATTTAGTTTGCAAAAAATTTCCCAAAGTAATGACAAATACTAATATATGTGAAACTGATGAAAACAATTTCATTATGCTGAAAAGGATGAATATGAATTTATAACCAGCCAGTTGCAAAAGAAAGAATATCCAAGAAATTTAGAATTGGATCTTGATTCATATAAACAGGCTGTATTAAAGAAGATAAATATATTGAGTTCGGCAGTTACTGATTGTAATAGTAAAAAGGCTGTAGCTCACATTGACACAAATATTACGACATTATTGTCAAGTATCAATGTATTATCTGTACCTATAATTTCAAAACGATCCACTATGGTTTCCGCAGAGAAGAATCCTCCAAATAAGAAGGTTAAACGTCAAGTCTGTTCATTTGAAAAAGTACAACGCAAGAAGAGAAAACTGAACCAATCACTGATTTAGAAGCTTCTTTAACCTCAATTTTGAGTAATAATGTGAAGTTTGCGGTAAAGCAAACTTCAGATAAGGCCGAGATAGATAGATCATTTGGCCGAAGTGCATACAACATTTTTTTAGGCAACCATCTCAAAAAGTAAAAACAAATATTTTTTAAATTGTTTCGTAAAATTACTGGAAACATGGATAACATTTTGCAAGGAGCCTACTAGGCTGACAGTTTTAATTCATTTCCAAGTTAATAACGAAAACAAATGAAAACGTCACTAGATAGTTTATTGGCTAGCCGTGACATATTTCAAATATTAATGATGATCAAGTAATACATGCGGCCGTGAAGTAAAAGCGGTCAAAAAAAGTAAGATTGCACAAAGAGATGGCACTTTAGGAATGCTGTCAGAACCAATAAACGTCGTTTCTTGTGACAGTTGCCTATAAAAGTTGTATTGTTACGGTTTCTAAAAATTATTTCTAGTAAGCTACTAAGGCCTATCACCGACGTCTATATATGAGTAGGAATATTTACTTGCCTAATATTTGATATACAAGGGACCGACAGCCTTACATTCCCTCCGAAGGATGGTATATGTCCACCACGCAATCCTCACCTAAGATTGCATAACTTCTGCGCATATACTGATATACAGGCCGCTAGAAAATGCGGGGCGTAAGTGGTAATACAAAGCCATTTCTGGCCCACTTTCAAGGTCAATGGCTCCAGTTACAATGACGTCATGAACTGGATGGCATGTGTTCATCAGGATATAAAACGGATTTTAAACAGGTCAGTACAGGTTTTTAACAGCTCTGAACAGCTTTTAAACAGGTCTCGAACAACTATAAACAGGTTTTAAAAGATATAAAAAGGTCTTAACTCACAAAGATTCCTGATGGATATATGCCATCCAGTTCATAACGTCATTGTAACCGGAGCGATTGACCTTGAAAGTGAGCCAGAAACGGCTGTGCATTACTACTGGCGTAGACGAGTACCCTTGAAACCGTCACCCATCCAAGTACTAAACGCGTCTGACGTTGCTTTACTACATAAAGTGTAGTAAACTTTAACTTGGCGGGTTCAAACGTTGCTTAGCCGTCTAAATTGGATTTCAAACAGTTCATGAGTGATAGCTGTGATGGGGTCGCTAAATAATCAAAGGTGTTATAAAATGTTAAGAAATATTAATTTACTAACTCCATTGTTTAGTGTAATCTGATAACAAATAGGCTTAAATGAAATTGATAACAAAAAAATGAATTGTTCAATTCAGTCAATAACAACATTAATTATTAGAAAAAAAAATAATATGGTAATGACAGAACCTCGGAGCAGGAGCTCGTTCGGTTGATGTTCAGTTTAGGAGTGGGGAGTAATTAGCGTGGCGTGGGGTAATTAGAGTGGTGAGGGTAATTAAAGTGGTGGGAGGCAATTAGAGTGACGGGGTAACCTGCGCGATGGGGGCGGACGTAAGCAGATGTGATGGGTCAAGATCAAGGGGTCAAGGGCAAAAAGTTATGTGGTGGTGATAATTAGAGCGATGGTAAGGTCACCAAATTGCCTCCCTATTCTCTAGATCTTACTCCAGTAGGCTTTTTTTGGGATTTTCTTAAACAAAAACAATACGCATTTGATTTAAAGTAAGATAAAGAATTTCTAAATGTGGAAATCAGGGGGACGCCATAGCAAGTATCTATTCAGCCGCGACAATTAGTCAGTGTATACGAAAATTTTAGACAAGAATCTGAACTATGCGTACAAGCAGGAGAAATTATTTTAACCCAATAAATATTATTTGATATTGTCTTCTAACCGAGTGAAAAATTTTTGAGACACCTGAAAAAAACCCTTGTTCTGTTAAGACTTGACAATATTAATTTCCGGTTATTATTTAATTTAAAAATAGAAATTAGTATCAAGGCTTATTTTAACCATTTAAATAACTTTTCCTGATAACGTTTGTCTTCCCAGTGGAAACTAAGATTAATTTAATGTTTTTGAGCACCTGGCATATAATTATGGACTTTTGAGTAGGTATATTAACTTACTTCTAAAAAATATTTCTTAAGATGAATGACTTATTTACGAAAAATCAAAAATATAAAAGCTTTTCCTCTTGTTGTGTCCATCCGTGGACATGCTGTATATGACACTAACATAGAGAACAAAATAGATTTATTTTCCAGCAATTACCATTTAATTGTACAGTTCGAGATGTATTTATGAAACACCTATACATGTACATATACATTTGTAAACACACATATACACATTATTTGTAATACCTTTCTAAAATGCAAATGAGAAAAGAAATAATTTACTAATTAATATTCAAAGTAGTGGTATGAACATGAACACAACAAGTGTGGTATTCTCCTACTTGACATTGTGGTAGAAACAATCAAATCAAATGCTCAATATTATACTATCCATTATATTATAAATAAGTTGGTTTAAACGACTGTCGGAAAAATTTTCACCAAAATATTCATTCAAATTGTAAAATGGAAATTTTTTAAGTAGAATTTTTAGTTTTCCTTTAAAACGAAATAAGTTTGTGGTCTGAGTTACATCTGTTGAAAGGTGATTGAAAATTCTTATCCCTGTATAAAGTCGACCATTTTTACGTGAAGTACATATATTGTCAGGTGTTACTATTATATTATCATGTCTGGTATCATAGCATATGTACGCCCAATGGTTTATTCAGGTTTGATTTCCTTTTGTATATTATTATTGTCAATTTGTAGATGTACAAGTTTGTTACAGTGAATATTTTCTTCTTTAAAAATATTGTCTACATGAATCTCTTATTTTTAAGTTGAAAAGAATTCGTATTGCTCTTTTCTGAATAATGCAGATGCTACAACTAGTTGTAGAGTTTCCCCAATATTCGATCCCATACTGTAGGATACTATGGAAGTATGAATAATGTACTGTAAGAGCAGCTGTGAATCCTACATCTTGTTTAAAAGTGTTAACTGTGTAAATAGCTGTGTTTTTTATTTAGGTTATCTATACCTATCTACGTATATACCCAAAAACTTGGTTTGTTGAACTGGAGCTATATCCCCAGTATATAATTCATTAGTGTTGTCGCATCTAAATAAGCGAATCAATATTTTTCTTATGTACTACAATACTGATGTCATCCGTAAACAGTGAGAACATTATTCCTGGGAAATTAGCTGCCAAATCATTTATATAATTAAAAACACTAGAGGACCCCGAATTGACGCCTGTGTCACACCACACTTCAATACTTTTGGTTTAGATTTAATCTTTTTGATTATCTTTCCAGATCGAAAACCTCTTATATTCTTATATCATTGGAGGTGAATAAACATTTCTTGGCTCTTGTGCTTTTCCCCCAAAATTAATGGATTAGAAAGAAAAATAATGCATGCCTAAAATGATAGAGATAGTGTAGTTTGACGAGCCATATCCGAAGAATCGTTCATTACTTGAGGTCGTTTATGTATATGTATAAAGTACAGTCAATAGGCCAGTCATTGTGAACGATCCATCTTTTCGCGTCTGAAGGGCTTCTACTATATGTTCCAAAAATGAATATTAACGGTCACAAAGATGGATTCAAAACGACTGTTTCAGACGGAGAATAATACAAAATTTATACTTACTGTTCGTTTATGCTTAACTGCTTCACTGATGGTACCAATTGAACGTCATAACACTATAAATCGAACACAGTAAGTACTAACACTTTCTTAAAACTAAACCTGAAAGGGAATTTTGAAAACACAAGAAAAAGACAATATAAAGTTTAAAAAATGTATATTAAATCTCTTTAAAATCATGTTTTACAAAAACGTTCAAGAAAAATGTATTGACATACTATAGTCTGACCCATGTACAACACATGGTGAGGAACGGACGACTTATAATATACCAACTACCATCCAATATGCGGTTTATAGATTGCACAAAAAGGTTTAAAAAAAGTTCAATGTTTAAAAATTTTTGGTGGGCTTTTGCTTGCCTGTCTATTTACGTATTTTCAGTTCAATATCAATTTTGCTCGCTCCTCCTCATACTTGAATCGCAATGGCTTTGAATTATATTTTGCAATTACAAATTCATGGATTCAGGCAAGGCGGTCCCGTACATATGAGTACATGGTAATTATACTTTTCTGACACCGAATCACTGAGGAACCGGTTTAGGGCAAATCCCGTTAAAACCCATAATTTTCCCATCAAAATCGACTGCTAGAAAATGATAGGGGTCCCTTGTCGCTAAAGGCTATTTTCGCTAAAATTCTCGATATACTTTGAATAGAGACTGGATTAACTTGTCCTCATATTTAACACAACGCATGAGTTGCAGTGCTTAACAACGTGGATTCGTAAAAGGGTTTTTAATTTTGAAATTTCCGAAACTAAAGTTCCATGGTAATGCGCTTGTTATTGAAATTTATTAATTTATTGAGTTTTCAATAAAATTATCACTTGCTTAAAGCGCGTCTATATATGTATATATATATATATTTACATATTATTTATGCAAAATTTTTTAAAAAATCGTAATTGTGTTCCTTTTTTAGATGAAAAGCATCAATATCGGGTGACATGGATTGATTGAAATTTTGTACAGTAATAGAGAAATACCTAATACGACAATTTTTTTAAACTTCTGCACCTTATGTCTCGGAAGCCAACGGAAGCTGTAATATGTAAATATCATTAGAATGAAAAAAAGATTTTATGAAAACTTACATATTGCTTAACTGAAAATGATTTTCTAACTTTTTGCAATCAGAACCAATTTCCAAACGACTAAATAAGTCAAATACTTTTAAATTTGCCGTATCCCAGAACGTAATTTTGTTTCCTAATCAGTGTTGTTAAATGAATTTAGTAATTATTATTAAGTGGCTTAACCTAATACAAAAACAAAGTTGGTAACATTAAATCAGGTTGGTATTGTTTCTGGCGCCGTTCGGCGTGCTCTGATTTTAAAATTTCATCAAGATAGCGTATAAAAACGGCGTAGCTGTGGGTGGTCCGCGCTCAATGAAATCTAGTTAGCCAAAAAATTTATTGTGAACACTTCTCTCTGCGGGAAACTTAGACCTTTTTAAATCCGTCATTACAACTTATTCTGTGTCTTAGAAGGTTCATGGGAATTGCTACATGCTACTGGAATTCGATGTGAAATGGCAACCTTTTTTAGAATCATTCGTTCGTCATTGTTTGTTGTTGTACAATATTCATTTCAACTTTTACTTGTGAATAATAATTTAAAACTACTAATATGCATTAATTGAATTAATATAATTAAATTAATTTTAACGAATCAACACGTAAGTATGTTTCACAAACAGAAAAACAACTTCATACATTGATCTCGATAAGTAATTCGCCAAATAAGTCGCCATCATTTGGACAAGACCATTAAAAACTGAGCATCAATTCTTTTATGAGTTGGCAATATTAAAACTTGAAAATTACAATTTTTTTATAAAATATGCTAAAATATGTATAGCTAAGATCAGCGCTTCTAGGCACTCAAACAACGCAACAAAAACTTTAAGACCTCATTAAAATACTGTTAAATTAGCCGCAAAAATAATGGCGACCAGGTACACACTTGAAATATTTAGGTCAGCAACTCAGTCGTTCAAGTTTAACAGCGCGTTACGGTCTGTGTATTTTTTTTACATTTTATTTCATTCGGTGAAGTTATATACAGCACTTTTACAGGTACGTGAAATTTTACTGTGTTTAAACGTATATTATACAGTTGTGTTTTTATAAATATTTTGGCGGGTAGTGGATATTCGGAAGTTTACAAGAGGGTGTGGTAAAACAATATTGTGAAAATATTTAGGCCTTAGGAAGATCCACAACCAAGCACCAGCAGAGAATGTCAGGAAGATGTGGTGGATGGTAATGGTTGACAAAGTTTTCGCACAAGATTTATATCCACATACTCAAAAAATGGTTTAAAAAGTGTATAGAAATACACAAGAAAGTGAAGCAGAAAAATACCAGAACGAACTGTTTATAAATTAATTAAGGAAAGGGTACAGAAACGAAAAGCTAGATGGGACAACGGAACATCACAAACATTAGATTCGTCTATGGTGAAATTTTTAAAAGATGTAATTTTTAGCAAGTATAAACAAAATAAGATACCAACTGTACAATCAATACATATGGAACTGAAAGATCTAGTGTCAGTTAGTGAAGAAACACTTCGGCGATGTCTATTGAAGATAGGATTTAAGTTAAAAATGATTAATAAAAGAGCAAGTCTTATGGAAAGCAGCAGAATTGTACGGTGACGTATGAATATTTGGAAGCTATTAAAAAATTTCGAAATAAAAAACGACCAATACATTATTTAGACGAAACTTAGTATGATACTCATGATACAGTGAGAATGTTAAAGAACACGCTATAACCCCGATATACTTTTCGACGTTGTAACAAAATCCGACTTAGGAAATACTTCGTACGAAAAGCGTGCTTCACGTAAAAACGCCGTGGAAGAGGTTTTTAATACTTGTAATCATATTTTTATGCAAAATTTTCACTAACTCCTCAAGGAGCGTTAATTTAGCAAGTGTAGCAAATGTCGCTGCACAGGGACGTAATGTCGCCCCGACCACCTAAATTTAGAAAGTGTAATAAAATTTGACTTCGAAATTTTCAAGATTAAAAACCCTTTTACGAATCCACGTTGTCAAGCACTGCAACTCTTACGAGGTATTGAATATGAGGACAAGTTAGTCCAACGACTATTCAAAGTATATCGGAAGTTATAGCGAAAATAGCCCTTAGCGACATGGAACCCCCATCATTTCCTAGCAGTCGGTTTTGACGGGGAAATGATGAGTTTTGACGGGGTTTGCCCTAAACCGGTTCCTCAGTGATTCGGAGTCAAAAAAGTATTATTACCATGTACTCATACGTGCATGGGATCCGCCTTGCCTGAACGTAAAAAGTTGTTATTGTAGAATACAATCGAAGTAGTAGCGCTTCAAGCAATTTTAAGCTCTGAGGAGCGACCAAAATTCATGTGAATTAAAAAAACGTTTATAAGACAGGCAAGCAAAAGCCCACCAAAATTTCAGTTACATTGAACTTTTCTTGAATCTTTTTGTGCATCGTTAGCTTATAAAACCGCATATTGGATGGTAGTTGGTACAGTATAAATCGTTCCGTTCCTCACCATGTGTTGTACACGGGCCAAACTAGTGTTTGTTAAACATTTTTCTTGAAATAAAAGTTGCTATAAAAACATAATTTTTTAAAGATTTAATATATACATTTTTGAACTTTATATTGTCTTTTAGTTGTGTTTTCTAACAAAATTCCCTTTCAGGTTTAATTTTAAGAAAGTGTGGTATATCCAGTGTTAGGTTTATAGTGTTACGACGTCCAATTGATACCATCAGAGCAGCAGTTAGGCATAAACGACAGTAAGTACGATTTTTTATATTATTCTCCGTCTGAAACAGTCGTGTTGAACCCTAAAAATTTTGTGAACGTAAATATTCATTTTTGAAATAAAAATAGACTAGAGGAAAAAGAAAAAATTATTTTTCTTTTTCCCATTTTTTTTATTTTTTCTAACTTTTTGAAGATAGAAATAAAAGTCCTTCAGACATCATAAAGATGGATCGTTCACAAGAACAGGCTAGACAGATGGCTTAAAGAAATATAAAGTTGATATGCCTGCAAATAAAGGAACTAGATTAATAATTCTACACTGTGGATCAGAAACTGGATGGGTGCATAACGGCCTCAAATTAAGCGGAAAAACTGGGAAATTCAGACGTTGACTATCACCAAAACATGGCTACGGATATTTTTGAAGAATAGTTTCAGACTTCATTGCTACCAAATATAGAAAAAAACAGCGCGACAAATCGAAAAAATGCCAAATACTGGAACAAATAAAAAAGACGTTCAAGAATTTATTAGAAAACATAATGTGGCATTTCAACAAGATTTTAAAAAGCAAAATCTTTAGGATATTGTCAAGAAGCAAAATTTCTCAAAACAATATGTAATTCATAAAATGGCCGAAGCTCAAGGATATACAGTTTTACAGTTGCCCCCATATTTTTGCATTTTCAACCCGATCGAACTAATATTTGAGCTGAAAAGAAGCATTTTCACATTTCCCAAAGATGTGAAATAATCGATATCATTAAAGCTGAAGTGGGCGAATAACACCAGGTTATTGGCAAAAATATATTCAGCATATGATTAAAACTGAAGATAAATACATTGACTTAGGAAAAAGCATCAGCTCTAACCAAAAGCGTTTAATAATATATTATGTATATACAGATATATTATATTATAATTGACAAATCTAAACAATAAGGGATTTCATTTTTAATTTCACCAACATATTTTAATTTCACCAAGATATTGCTATCTTCACACAAACAAAATAGGGTAAAATTGTTAGATTTACCAGAAATGGTATCAAATATGAAATGAAATGAAATGAAATGAAATGAAATGAAATGAAATGAAATGAAATGAAATGAAATGAAATGAAATGAAATGAAATGAAATGAAATGAAATGAAATGAAATGAAATGAAATGAAATGAAATGAAATGAAATGAAATGAAATGAAATGAAATGAAATGAAATGAAATGAAATGAAATGAAATGAAATGAAATGAAATGAAATGAAATGAAATGAAATGAAATGAAATGAAATGAAATGAAATGAAATGAAATGAAATGAAATGAAATGAAATGAAATTTATTAAGTAGGTCATGCCTAATATACACAATACATAATAATATCAAATTAAATTACATAACAGATTATAAGTAGTTATACATACATACGTACGTACTTACATACATACATAGTAATAATAATTCATACACATAGTGCGAGTATAATACAAATTATAGGGTCTACATAGTATTTTAATGTAAGTACACAAGTTCTAATGCACCCATATCATCTTAAGAAGTAAAAAAAAGTATGAAGAGGAACAAAGATTATAAACATTCAAAATATAATTTAATACATTTTATGTACATTAAACATTATGCGCTTGATTTACCTTATTTAATAAAAAATGAGACAGTTGACTTTTAAAGATTGTTAGCGTTTGAGCTGTTTTTATCTCCATCGGTAATGCATTAAATTGTTTAAGACCTTTGTGAAATAGTGAATTCATTGATTTTTTGAAATTAGTTCTTTGTATGTGAAAATTGTTATTGTTTCTTGTTTGATAATTATGGATTTCTCTATTTATTGTTATAAATCGGTTGAGATAAGCTGGAAGTAAGTTGTGATTTATTTTATAAATAAATATCATCGAAAAATAAACTAGTCTAGTAGAAACTGTCATCCATTGAAGAGCATCTAACATTAAACTAATTGGAGTGTATCTACTGCATTTCAGAATTATCCTCATGCCACGATTTTGTAACTTTTGTAGAGCATTCATTGAATTGTTGTCTAAAAGGTATAAAATACTTGCACAATAGTCGAAGTGCGGTAATATTTGCGGAAAAAGAAAGCTGATTAGATATTCTTGAAAAAAAGTATAGTTTTTTTGTTATTTTCTTTTGTATATATAAGAAATGATTTTTAAATGTTAGAGTATTGTCAATAATTACTCCGAGATATTTAAATTCTTTAACCAGTTCTAATTTATTATTTTCTAATAGTATATTTATATTATTTACGTTAATGTTATTATATTTAAATTTCGTAGTCAAAATCATTGCCTTTGTTTTGTTGACATTTAGTTTGAGTTTGTTTATAGCTAAATACTCTTCAATTTCGGATAGTTCATTATTCATCCTCATTACGGCATTATCTAAATTATCATCAACTACAGCAATTAAGGTATCGTCTGCAAATAGATTTAAAAAGTCACAAGACGTAAATTTAACAATATCATTTAAATAAATTATAAACAATAGGGGTCCGAGGACACTACCCTGTGGCACCCCAAATTTATTTTGACGAGGATTAGAAAATTTATTGTTAATTTTTGTAATTTGATATCTGTTCCTCAGGTAGTCCTCAAACCAGTTTAATACTATGCCATCTATTCCATAATATTTTAATTTTTTTAAAAGAGTCAATCTGTCGATAGTTTCGAAAGCTCTTTTGAAGTCTAAAAATACAGCTAGGATATATCGATCGTTATCAATCTGGTTAATCCAATTAGCGATAGTTAATTGTAATGCTGACTCACACGAGTGATTCTCTCTAAAACCAGACTGATTACTGATTAATAAATTATTCTTATTAAAATATTCAGAGAGTTGTATATGTACTGCTATTTCTATGATTTTTTCTATAGCTGGCAATGTATTAATCGGTCTGAAGTTACAAGCCTCCTTTGTATTTATTATTTTTGGTATAGGTGTTATTGTACTAGTTTTCAAATTATCTGGAAATTTACCTGTTTGTAATGAGGTGTTTACTAATTGTAAGACGGCATGTCCAATGACATCGAAAAACTCTTAATAATTTTAGCACATAATACGTCATGTACATTTGTCTTATTACATAAATCTGATACAATTTCCTGTAGATCGTTCATTGTTAATAATCTAAAGTTAGAAAAATTACTATCTATGTTTATAAGTCCTGTATCAGT
This sequence comes from Leptura quadrifasciata, assembly GCA_963675555.1. Taxonomy (NCBI): domain Eukaryota; kingdom Metazoa; phylum Arthropoda; class Insecta; order Coleoptera; family Cerambycidae; genus Leptura; species Leptura quadrifasciata. The sequence goes on from OY776674.1 coordinate 157,046,436, forward strand.
CCATTCAGTGGTATGATTGATAGAATTAATTATATCGACTACACTGTCAATAAAGTATCTATTAAAATTTTCTGCCAACTCTGTATCTTCATTAAAATAAACTATTCTATCGTCAATTACAAAATGTATGGTATTATTTAAAAAACTGTGATTTTCCTTTTTAATTAATGTTTTTAGCGTTTTCCACATTGCTTTAGGGTTGTTTTTATTTGAGTCTATCTTGTTTTCATAATACATTCTTTTTTTGGTTTTTAGAGTATTTACAACATCATTTCTAAACACTTTAAATTGATTCCAGTATTGTTGCTTTTCGTATATATTTTGACAATTTTTAAACATTACGTACGATTTATCTCGATGTCTAGCTTTTATTTTTATTTCCTCGTCATACCATGGTAACTGATTATTATTATTATGAATAACATTACGTATGGGTGCTATAGAATTTATGACATTCTTAGAATTACATGTTAATTCCTCAAGAATAATGTTAACATCATCACTGTTTAATAGCCAATTTACATCAGTGAAACTTTCATTTATTAAGTTTAAATTCTCAACACTAAAATTTCTAAACTGATTTAATCGACAGATATTAAATTTTTCATTACAAATTGAAACTGAGACAATTGAATGATCACTTATTTTAGGTATATTATGTACACTCGTTACTATGTTATTTTGATTGCTAATTACAAAGTCTATTAATGTGCTACTCAAGTTTGTACACCTAGTAGGTTCTCTAACCAATTGTTCTAAACCTAACATATCCAACATATTTTTAATTTTGTTGACGTAAAAGCTATCCTCTACGAAATTAATATTGAAGTCTCCAATTAAGAAAAAGTTTTTATTACTCACAACATAATTCTCACACCAGGTCTCTACAGCTTCAATAAATTCAGCGTGATTAGAACTTGGAGATTAGAACTATGGAGAGTGTATATATATCTATTTATCGAAGACAATACTTTTATCTAGTATTATTAATATGTACATTCTAATACATACTTTAAGTACGGCTGTGTACTATTTCGTTCGCAAGTTGACTCGCTTACTTTTATGGGTTTTTAATGTGCGTCACGAGTCGGCTTGTTTGGTAACAACATGTCACCTGGTCCAACGGCGATAATTGAGGTCGTAAAGTTTTTGTTGCATTTTTTGAGTGCCTAATAAATCTGTACTCGACTATAGCAAGAAATAAATAAGACGGAGACACAGATCTATATCATTTAGTGAACTTGTGACTAGGTATACGATATGTAAGTACCTGCATACGTACAACATGCATTGTAGATGCCAATAATTTTAAACACTTGCTATGAAACTCTTATTTCATGAGAAGAATCATCGTTTTGGATACAAATGTATCATTTTACAAAACTCAGAAAATAAATAAAACTTCCCAAAATATTTCGCTCTGAAAATTTTGACGATGTCCATATCAAGTCCTAGGACGTCCAGGCAAAATAAGGACCAAAACTGTACGTCCCTAGGTGTCGGTGCTATTGTTATTTGTCATTGCAAGCTGACCCGACCTATTCATATGCCATGAAAATCTTGTTCGGAGAGATTTTAAGGAACTGCAATGAAATCTGATTGAAACAGATACCCTGCATGTAAAAATTCATAAAAAAATTTGGAAGTACATTAAACTACATTTTTGAAATTTTATTAAAAAACTTCTTTTGAAATTACAACAAAACCTTAGTTAACAAAGTTCCCATTTAAAATAGACATGAAACAACTTATTTTCATTAACCTTTCGAATCTTCGTTGGTCTCGTTAGGAACTATAAACATAATTCAAGTTTAAATATTTGTTTGAACTCTATCAACAATTTCTTTAGAAACTGCATCAAGAAACTTTTTAAGAAACTATATCAAAAGTTCAGTTTTCAGTAGCCTTTTTGAAAACTACCACAAGAAATACTTCCAAAATATTTTTTTTTTCATAAAGTTATATAGCACCGCAACCTACGAAAGATATCTATTACGAGAATTGATTTGTAGTTCTTGTGGTTCCTCAGTTTATTCGGGATCCACATGTCCTTGAATATCCTGTACTACATGTATCAGAATCATCATGTGCCTGGACATAAATTATAATTTGGTCTGATTCAAACACTTCAACTGTTATCGACGGACGAACCCAAATCTATAATATCGAGTAGATAGGCAAATAGAAGGCCCAAAGTTGTGAAAATTAACTGAATATTTTTGTGTGGTGCGCTAACTGCTGGATGGTAATTGGAAACTACTATTACAATATATAATATATTATACAATTCCATGTTAACTGACATTTCTTTTATACACAAAAAAACTAAAGCGAATATAAACACATATTTCATGTCATAACGTCTTTATTTATTTTGTTTTTAGTGCAATATGAGTAATTAATTAATTGTGATGGCGACGTCCGATTAAAAAATTACGGCCTTTGTAGTAGTAAATATTATTTTGCATTTCTTCGAAATGAAACTACGCTGGAACATGCTTTGATGCCGGAGGAGGTTTACTGTAGACTTTCGCAGCATTATAAGGGAAGGATTTTTGAAATTGAGTAGTTCTGTATCGTAGTATATAGATTACAGTGTCTGAGGCATCGACTATGTACATTTGAGCCTCTCAACAGCTTATTGAACAGATAAGTTCGTTCCCGATGTGAGTTTATTTTAAATGTTAAGCACGACAAATGAAGTAAGAACCTTTCGTGTAGGAGAAGCCAACCGGATTCTGCAATTTTCGCGTATATATGATTAAATTTCTTAAGATCAACGAAGTAGCGAATACAAGAATTTTGTATTTTTTGTAGGCTTAACCCATAACTGAAAGTTAGCGCTGGCCAACAGTATATCGCAGTAGGAGAGAATCGACAAGATAAAGGAATCACAGGCTTAAGTTTTACACTATGGTCTAGAACATCTTTATGCATATAAAAATATTTAAGTTTAACATATGACTCAAAAATTTATATGATTTTTAAATCTATGCTGCACATCAAAATAAATACCTAAGTTTTTACGTTCTTGCTTGGGAGTTAACTCTTGGCCATTTAGAGTAATACTAAATACTGGATTATTTTCAATTAAACTGTTTTGTGTACAAAGGACTAATTATTCAAGTTTTCTCCATTCAAAGCAAAATTCTGAGCTCTTGAGCATAGAATAGAATCGTTTATTTGACTACTTTGTGTAAAAAGTACATTTGTAGCCAGTCTAGAAAATATCAGTGTATATAAACAAGTTCATAAAAAAATAAAACATGACAGTGTATAAATAAAATACATGGAGCTGCATCCTAATGAACAGAAGTAAGATGTGCCGTGACACAGGAATACATAGCAATAATGAAGTCATAAAAAAAACATCGGTGATAGTATTTAAATCGAAATTAATAGTATTTGCTGAAGTGTTAATTTCGCTGATGTTGAACGAGAGATAAATCGAGTACCATCTCTATATTGATGAGCATAGCATGTTTGGATGAAATTGCTAAAGTCGGAGGTGTAGATAGAAAATAGAAGTGGACTTAAGATACTCCTTTGTGGAACACTAGCGTCAACCGATTTAAAACAAGAAAATAAGCCGTTGTTTACAATACGTTGACATCTGCAACTTAAATAATTTTGAAGAAATAGTAAAGCACTGCCACCTATTCCAAAATATTTAAATTTTTTAGGTAAGATCTGATGGTTCAAGATGTCAAATGCTTTAAAACGATGGTAATAATCCTCCACCAACGACCCATTGTATGTTGGTTGATGAAGAGTGGGGGATGAAATAGTCTTGACATCGTGTTTAGCGCTCTCGAAAACGGGGAGCAAACATTTTCCACTATTTTGTATTTTTCGGTGGATTTCAATGTTAGAGGTGGTGGTAGTTTTAACTTCGAGGTTGATGGCACGTTTCGTCACTTCACAATGTCGAAATTCCCTTAAAAACCACTATCCAACAAGTCCCCACATGCCCAGTATCGATAAATATGAAAATGGGGTGGTTTTAGGAGTGGTTGGTGGAGGGTGGGGGGAGCAATGAATGTTACCATGGAACACCTTCGAAAATGGGGATAAACAAATTTTCATGCATTTTAATTTTCTTGGGGATATTTTAGTATTAGTGGAGGGGGTACTTTCAACCCCGGGGGTGAATAAGATGTTGTAAGATTAAATTTCATACGGCCTACCCGAATCCTGCCAAAAAACCGATCCGCATGCCTACGATGGAAGAAAACGCGATATAGGGGCAGTTTTTCCAGTTTAGGGATTTTACATGCCTAATACATATGCGACCCGCAACACACTAACACACATTTGTGTTTCGCGGGTCACATATCGGCAAGCTGCGATCCATAGTTATCGCCAAGCCGCGATGAGTGGGTGGCAGGGATTTGGCTATCGTTCATTAGGGAGCGGTCGCGTGCTTCCAAGTGGTGGAAACGGTCTGGTGTAGAAGGTGAGAAATGGTTAGCTTCGTGCACCCTGCCAATAATTCCTAAAGGCTTGTTTATCTGAACCACCTCAAGGGATTTTGGATTATCGGCAACGGTGAAACGGAGTTTAATCCGCATCTGTGCGGGATTGATGTGTGCACACGTGAGTACCTTATCATCGGCATCTTTTTTCGACCTTACCCAAAGAGATTGCAATCTCTTTTACACAGGAAAATCTCGCGACAAACTTTTATATCATTAAAAAAAATTATATAATGTAACAAAATGATGAGCTTGATTTACTTCAAAGTTTATTTTCTACTTTTTAGAGCATTTAAATAAAAGCTTTTTATAAAAGTATTTTTTTATATAATTTTGTGTTTTATTTTTTAGTCTATTGATATGCAGATATCGATTTTGAGACGAATTAGATCATAAACGGTCAAGTCGTCCGCCATCTTGAGCCAAATTTTTTTATTAGAAATTCGTAATCCGCGAGTCGAATCGGATCATAAACGATAAAGTCGTCTGCCACCTTGAAGTCGCCATCCTGAACTAAATTTTTGACTAGACTTCGTAATCGATGAACCCGAAAACCCTCAGATATCCATTTTGATCGACTTGGACCATAAATGACAAAAGTCGTCCGCCATATTGGCGCCGCCATTTTGAATATCTAAATTCATAATTGGCGATTTCAACAATTAACAATATATCCAAATATGTAGAATAAACTAAATATTTCCTAAGATAATAAAATGAATGCAAAGAAAACTCTTACAAAATTATCTTCTTATAACCAATTATTCAGTTTAATTAGAATTAAAGTTACAGATGAACGAAGAAAGTAATATGTTGAACGATGAGGCAAGTTAAACACCCTATATTTCCAGTCAGTTTAAATAAAAACTCGGCTCTTTCGTATTGTCTCATAAAATTTCTTCTCGCATACATTTTCGTAAAATCAAAAAGGAGAACATTATAAAAGAACGTTTTTGTAATAAAGGTTAGAGCTAACACCGCCTGTCGTCTTTTGGAATATTACACTATCGCCAAAAACTTTGCTAATAAAAATAATAAAGAACTGTTAATGGGCGAAAAGAATTTCTAGAGGAATGCAAACGGCATACGCAGAAGGTGTCGAAATGGATTTTATTAAATATAATTCCACTTTGTAATTCGAATATTCCTACAAAAAGGCAACACTCAAAATGGTCTGAAAACGAGTAAGGAAATACCTAATCGGTTAGACTTGCTAAGTATAACGAGATATTTGAAATGCAATCGTGGTAACAATGGCGCGATTTTTTTTTCAGTAGCGTACCTTGTATATTGAAAATTTCACTAGGCTCAGTGTTACTTGGTACATAGTCTATTCTAAGAATGTTTTGAACCTTGTCTGTTGTGTATTTTATTACCACCCTTCTAGTGTTTTACTTTTTCTTGTCGTTTTACGACAAGTTTAACATTTTAGATTTAGGAAATTTTAATTTGGTACATAATACAATTAATTAGCAATAGATATTCTACAACTCAATCAGGATATATGCACACAGACAGTTAGATAATGATAATGATCTACGATCTACCACAATTGAGACTCGAACTCAGAAATTAGTCCAGGCAATGGAGGATTTTGACTTGCAAAAGGTCAGAGAGAAATGAATTTTAGTAGGATGGTAGAGATAGGCCTCCTAATGGTACACCTAAGTTTGCGACTTCGGGGGATGCCGCTCGAGGGATGGGGGGGGGTGAAGACCCCAATGCAGATTTAGTGGAAGCAGTTCTGCTGGAGAATTGTTTTTGTTGAGCCAGTATGGTACAGGGAGAGAACATAACTGCTTAGATTCCCTGCGATATAAGAACTTTGTGCGGGAGTCTCGAAAAATTCATTCAACCTCGCCGCGTTGGCGCAGCGAGCTTATGGATGTCGTAAAGCAGGATTAAAATGCTCTGTACTGTGCTTGCACTGCAATGGAACGTCCTGTGAGAATATTCCCTACGAACTTTTGGACGTCAAAAATGAAAAAAACTACGATGTAGAACATCTCAATCAGCACGGTCTTGCTGACCTTACTTCATAATTGTTGCCTGAAGATGATATGAAAGCGAGTCTGGTTTTCATCATCGTAGCGTCGCAAGGTGAATTAAACCTCGATTTCGACTGTGGATTGGGCCTATTGGGGATACCACATAAAAAAACGCACCGATCAACTATACCTCAAGGGCGGTGTGGAAACTAGTTGAATGTAATATATTTTATATCATGCATGCAAAAATATAATATATTTGTCGATTATACTAAAATATATAAACATATAGGTCGCGGCGCGCTTCAAAAAATCATATCTATCGTTGTATTCAACCAAACCTTACAAATCAGACATGATCAGACTCGAACGGCATACACTTATATTTAAATGACTTTGCTTGTTTAAAAAAAATTCCTTCAGAATTTTTGACGTTTCTGCAATCTTCAGGTTCTCATTGAAAGCTACTTACTGATGCTCCTCGTTGCTCGAACTGAACTGAAATTCTGCCGAAACGTCGTTTAGATAACCGTGACTCCTGGAAGAGTCGACCATCGACGCGGGAGTGCACCCGGAAGTAGAACAACAACAACAACAACATATATATATATATACAGAGACGAATATTAGACGACTGTCTAAGTTAAAAACAAAAATTTTTAATTTCCACCAGGGATACAGTCACGGGTTCAAAAAAGACAACTCTTTTTTAAATTCAAGCTTTCGAAACTTTATTGTTTCTTCCTCAGGAATTCTACAAAAATTTTTAACTTATTATAATCAAAATTGTTTAATACAAGTGAAGGATACTTACTAAATTGAGGTTAAAATTGAAATTGAAATTTTGGATTAAAGATTTTTGGTGTTAACTTAAATTAAATATAAATGTAGTTCACAAGTGTGATTTATTTTGTAATAGTTGTGTTTTCTGTCTTGATGACTTGTCAATTTCAATTTTAACCTCAATTTAGTAAGTACCCTTCACTTGTATTAAATAATAAGTTAAAAATTTTTGTAGAATTCCTGAGGAAGAAACAATAAAGTTTCGAAAGCTTGAATTTAAAAAAGAGTTGTCTTTTTTGAACCCGTGACTGTATCCCTGGTGAAAATTAAAAATTATATATATATATATATATATATATATATATAGAGAGAGAGAGAGAGAGAGAGAGGTTTATTTAAATATAATTTTGGGTGAAATTTTATATCAAAAAAATTAAATTGCAGACGGAAGGGAAAGGAATTTAATACACAAATAATCGAAGATATAATACTAATTTCTTAAGATTCCAAATTGAGTGTAGTTGAAGCTGGGACGTCCTGGTACTGCACTACAGAATCCAAATATCTCAGAACATCGAATCTAAATATTTTTGGCAATTTATTCTCGCTAGGCAACATTCGATTTTAAAGAAAATTGGAATGGGAAGATCACAGCATAACTTCTGGATATTGTCGAAAAAAATGAAGGCTTAAGCGTCTTAGCAAAAGTCAAAAAAATAATAAGCTTGAAATAAAATTAAAGTTTGCTAATGCTCTCAATATGATTTCAATATATTATGTTCAGTATAATGTATATGCTGATTAGGACTAAATTATCCAAAAAGGAATAGAGAAAAATATTTTATTACCATGTTGTCATATATAAAATTTTAGTTACATAAAATTGAAGAAATTAAATTTTATTTATTTAATTACATTAAATATATTAACAATATAATTGAAAATCATTGAAAATGAAATAATTAATAAGTAAAATTTACCTGATGGTGTTCTTTAACACAATGAAATGTGGATTTAATTGTAATAGAAATTACTGGAGGATCTCACAATTGAAAAGTTCTATGGTGTTAATCAGATCAGATTTAGAAGGCAAGATTTTTCCTTATTGTTGTCCTAACCTTCATGTTTAAGCTTTTCTTATTAATGGAAAAAATTTTGTTACATGAAATTATCATTAAAAGTGTAAAAAAGGTAGTCTACATAAAGTCGATTTTATATTATCTGGTTTTTAGAATACCCTGTATGATTTATCTTAAATTTGACAATTGCTTATGCCTTCCTAAAGCAAGCAAAAATTCTTAAAAAGATTGATTTTTTCTGAGCAAATGAAAAATAACAAAGTTTCAAAGTTGACAAGAGTGGGGTACACCATCCGGGGACACACTATATGTAATATGCTATGATATTATCACTTGATAATACCACACAGTATAATTTCTAAATTTAATTCTCAAGATCGAAAGTTCGGAATCCATGAAGATAAAACAAATTCAAATCAACTGAACAATATATTGTGGCAACAGATAATAATATATTATACAACGGAAATATCAAATGTCCCTATCTAGATAAATAAACTATGATCCTAAGATTAAAACAATTTGGATATAATTAAGTTGAAAATAAAATTTGTTTATAGAAATGAAGTTGATTGTCAAAAATTTAAAATATTTTTAATTATTTCCAAGTTATTAATTTATCAATTGAATTTATACTAAAATAGTGAACATAAAATTGTATCTGGGTGTAACGGGATCATGGTATACAAGGGGGGGTATACCTCCTTTAGTTTTGAAGATATTGATTGAAATTTAGGATATACGACATACATAATAAGCGGCACTTTTTGACATACAATTGATTTTTTTCACTTCCGGTTTCGAATATCAAATAGAATACCCTATATATTATTGAATTTTTGAATTCTGCATAATTTTCTGAATCCAACGATGCTAACTAAGTGACATTTCAAACATCAATTTTTTTTATTATATAATTTTTAGTTTTCCATTTAAGTGTGCCATGACGGCTCCGATTTATTCAAAATGACCCGTGTAGTGATCGAAATCCCCTTAAAAAGACTAAATTACGTGATTTATGAGCAAATAAAACTCACGAAAATTGTCTTTGGGGCAAAACTCAATTTTTTCAAATAGAACCATATCGATACCGTGGTACCATTTATTAGTACTATTATTAAGGAATTTAGCCATATGTCGTATTAAAATGTGCGATAAATACAAACAAAATTACAGCTAAAAGAAAAGAAGAAAATGCAATTTTGTTCTAATTAAATGTTAAGAAGTAACTAAGGTGGCTTTGAAAATAATGAAATATTTAGCTTGTCAAACATTTGTTGGTTTAGCGGTGTTTTTATTGTGTCTTTAAAAATTATTTAAAATTCTTGTTAATTGTGTTCAAAATGCCGCTTTTGTGTCGCAAATGATATGCCAAGATTTCAAAATATTATTACTAAAAGCAACCGAAAAATTCGAACTGGACTAATTTCGATGTCGCCCACCCGGTATATAAGGAGAATCTTTTGAGATTTCAATCAAAAATATTTAGAACTATAAAGGCCCAGACTAAATAAAACTCTTTGTTATTTATCAAGCTTTTAGAAATATTTATTACCTTCTTCAGGACATTGACTTGAAATTCATGTCACAAAAATTCAGAAATTTAATTCCTATCCTCCATCTAATATAGGGAACAAACACCATGTTTTATGTTATAAAAAAATTTTCATGAAAATATAATATATATTAGTTAAAAGTTAATGTTAATGTTTTAAAAAATTTTCAAGATTGGAAATCAGTACAAAATTTTACTTTCTTATAATTGTTAAAAAAATATATGATTTCTGATAGTTTTAATAGTGCTGTTTCTTGCTACAAGCGATATAAAAGAGTTGATACGCAGTTTTAATTTAAAAATGGTATATACTCGGGTATATGTATTCTAAATTTTCATTATGTTCCAGGATTCTGGAAAAACAGGTGGATAGTTTAGTTTACAATAATTTAGTTCTGTAACGACGACATTGTAAAGGAAACGTCAGACACTACTTTTTCAACACAGAAAAGTCGCTCTCGGAAAAAAAATTATCGATTTCCTCTGAATATCCTGTACTAATTCATAATAATCTAAACAAAATTGTTCTTTACTTACACAAAATATTCAGAAAAATGATGCATTTTCACTGAGAACTTTCATAACAAAATAGGATTGAGTCAAACACATCTCAGATTTCATATCTTGGATGTTATTCACTGAAGTTCTTTAATAAAGATTTGTTATGTAATATTACTTTTATGATTATTATTATTCTGATGTGTAATAATTATTGCAGTTGATAACGATAACAGTCTCAAAATATTTATTTGTTATCCATATTAAAAAACGTAAATTTTATTGTTGTTCCTACAAAAAGTTTGTTGTTTGAAGAATACTTTGTTACTATTATTTTTCTAAATTTTACAAAAGAATACAATAGCTATTATTGTGTTTTTAAAATTACAATATATTATTATTTGAAATATTATCACCAAGAAGCCTGAGAGGAATAATCTATAGGGAGCAATAATTTCCGGGTTTAGTTTCTACCTTTACCAGTAATAAACATAACAATAGAAGGCTGTTTGAGCAACACATCATACGAATAGCCCCATTGTATCTTACGATATCTGACAGTCTGCAGTTCCTGCTGCTTTCCTAATATCAGCAATCCATGCAAACGTCACGTGTATATGGCGAAACGCTGAAAGTTCTCCAAAAGGAATTTCCGCTCACAAGATTTAAAAATTTTATTACCATTATGCAATAATATTCCTTATATGTAGATATATAAACATGCATTATAGGCTATACTGACTATACGTACGTTTCTGTATTTTTTTAGGTCCACGAAATATCTCTTTTGCATATAATATCATTCATTGAGGTTTACAAAATGAAATTTTCTTTTACCAAGTTCAAAAATGGTTGAGTTTTTTTAATCGTCCCGTTGAAATTAACTCATGTTCAGCTTAAATATTTAGATTTTTTTTGTCATATATTATTTTGCATATTTTACCTGTACCCATGGTCAGTTTTAAACTTTTTAAAGTGAAATTGTACTTTTGGACGACCGAGTTTACGTTAGAAATAATATAAAATATAAAGGGAAATTTTAATTTATAAGCTTAAAAAATTAAATGTCGTAAGATAAAGAAAGTTTTATGTGTTTTTTACATTACGTACGTATTACGTACTATAATTAATTATTAATTAACATCATAGGTATTATTACACTGAGCTGTAATTCAGCAATGGCAGAAAGAGCAGCATGATAGTCCCGCGGCCCGACAACAGCAATTATTCTGACGAGAGCATTTGGCACAGTTGCAGTTCGATACCAATTCCTCGGTCGAAGGAAAAATTGTAGTGACTGATCTTGGTATTAGGTAGCCGTTTTGTTTCTTGTACCCAAACAAGAGGGGATTCAAGGATGTTACGTCTCTCTCCAAGCATCAGTTTTGGCCGTATGTAATGAAGTAGGCTCGCAAAATGTGAAACCTTATTGATGCAGTCGTAGGTGGTAACTGTGCTATACTTAATGTTTTCCCGTGATGATACATGCAATATTTTAACTCGTTAAAAGTTCTTTAAGGATTATCTTTACGAATCACTTGAACAAGATACTCTTCTGCACAACGAACTGAATTTTCAGTTTCCTCTTTAGACATACCTGTGTAAGTTAAACCATGAAAAACATGTTACTAAGATATATTACTCAACTTTATACCTCGAGCAAAATTGATTAGAAATATTTGCGGACTAGCACGAAGCATTGCGTTTCGTGCCAATGTTGCTTGTATAATCTGCTCTAGTTAGGTGATAAAGAGCAGGAAGAACAACATACAATTCTGGACTATGAAGGGTAGCCATTATATGTAGTGGAACAACCTCCTTCGTCGCTGCTGTCCCTGCTCTAATCCAAAGTTCCTAAATAAACCTAAGATAAAGTACCTCAAATTATAATTACTGAACTAAAGTATCTTGATATCAGTGTCAGAAGAGAGCACGTATATTTTATTGCATCCTTCATTTACTGCATGAGCTATCGGCTTCTTCTTATATGTTATTTTTTGTAATATACATAAAGTTGTGGGGGAGCGCGTTGAATAATTAGACTGGCATGGTTCCGTATTTGTAGCACTACATACCAGTTCAACTTCAGGCCGAAAACGATGGCCATGCTTCCCGAATTCTCTTGAACAGGTAGAGATACGTCTTCCGAGATTTTATGAATGGTAATATTACTCTGCACCATATCATCAAAATCTTTCGCCTGCCTTTGGTGACATTTCCAAATAGCTATCGAATACAAAATCAATTCTAATAAGCTGCCTCTTTAATGTAGTTCCTATCATGCTGCAAAATGCAGTAGCCAAATCCTCAAAGGTCTTCATATTTTTCCATTTTAGCTTTCTAAGACTCATCATGACATCTACCATTAGACAAAATTTATCAGAGCTTGCTGATATGGTATAAGTTTCATTGCCGAGAACCTTTTGCAGTTTGTGAAAAAGGCTTGACTTCTGTGTTTCATTCTTTAAAACATCTTCTTCTTCAAAAAGTAAATTGCCTCGGATCAATTCATAACTGAGTAATGACTTCATGCTGTAACTTCGTTCTCTAGCTAAATCAATTATGCGCTGGCATTCTTTATTTTGTTTTTCAGTAACTTTTGCTTGTTTTGTGGGACCGTTTGATTGTTTTAAGATATGGAAGTTTTACTCTACTTATAGTATCAGAATTATCAAATCTTCAAATCGTTATTTGCGAAATTGTTCATAAGTATTGCAACCAAGATCAAAAATGTTAAGAGCTTTGGTTGTCTCTTGTGAAGTTCATTCGTACGTGACAATATTACGCAGTGGTTGGCTTCCTTCCATGAATGGATTTACTCGTTGGCAAATGTATTGTAACATTTTTTCAACTATAATTTCGGTTTGATCCATTTTCCGGCATGATGGTTTCTCAGTTCGTAATTGTCGTTTTTTAAGAAAGTTATTTCTCGGTATAAGTTGAAAATTGCTAATATTTCATGGTATACAAGGCCCTAGGCAGCAACGAAGTCTTTTTTACGAGTAGATCCTATAATGCCTGAAGTACTTTTTTTGACTGTTTGCTGTAATGCTTGATGCTATACATAAGTTGCTATCAAACTTTATAACAGTACGTCACAAAACAAGTTCGCCTTTTTCCATAAGAGTACCAAGCATATATTTTTATGTGCATCACACTCCCTAAACATGTCATCAGTAACTTGTAATAGCGCTGTTGTTGTGCTAGGATACGGACGAAAGCCAAACTGCGTAGGTGGTAATATATTATTTATACTCAAATAATAACAATTTTTTCAAGAATTTTTGATATAGTACGAAATTGAGACACATCAGTGTGATTGTTAATTTTAGGAATGGAAATAATATTTGGCCTTTTCCATTGATAAGGGAAAGTACAAGTTAATAAGCATTTGTTAATTATGAAAGTTAAATGTTTGCTTAACTGTGGGATAACTAAACCAGAGATACCATTTTCATATCTATACCATCCGTATCCTTAGCATTAGATTTAATACGATTTTTTTGTTCATTTATTGTATTCATCAAAGATTCATTAAAATGTCGATAATATTCCTTTGAGTAATTCAAATACTTCCGTTTATTTTGTAGAAGATATTCTAACAAATAAGATAAGCTATTAAAACGGTCACCATATTATAGTTTGTTTTTAAAAAGTTACATGTGCAAGATCAAACAACATTGATTTTTGTATCCTGTGGGACTGTACTAATACGAGTCGTCGAGCTGTATTTGGCCAGGTCTCTGGGGCAAGAAATCAAGTACGATAAGAACTGGCCGGTTCACTTCTATATGGGTGTAGTGTGAACCTCATCTTGTCCTGAGGATAGGATTCCTAATAGACACGAACCTTTGCGTACGCACGGCGCATTACGGATTTAACTTTACTGATTAGGTCCGATAATGCGAGCGTGTGCGATAAGCCAAATTAAGAAATATTTATTATTCCACAGTCGAAAAATCACATTGTACTAGATATACATAATATAGATATCAATGTATAACAGCTTTATGACTGTTTGATCCATACGGTTATTTTTTTTAAATAAAATTTTATACCAATCATTATTAGCCAACCCGACACATTTATTTTGTTACTGTTGATATGACAAACATCAAATTTTTGGAAATCTTACTTATAAATTTTCCTAGTTTGACGGCAATGATTAGACAATAGCGTGTATATTATGAAAAATATGTTTATATTTATTTTAAATTAAATTAGTACAAGTCTGGCTTACTATGTTTGTTTACAACATCATCAACAACTACTTCCAAATGTTTTAAAAAATTCACTTGTACATCTTCTTTCCTCAATGACGAATAAAGCACGGAGCCGTTGGTTTTTTCACTATATATATCTGTGTTTCATAAAATACAAATAGTACTGCGACACTAATTTATTCTTTTGGATGCTAGATTTGTGGTCCAAACAAGGCAAAACTTCAAGAAGAATACTAGTAATAATGTCTGAAAGTTATTTGTGGCATTCTACGAATATTCTTTTCTGTTATTTGGGTTTTCTACCACATGTATTATCCTCTTCAAAAACAAATCACCGAATCTACAAAATAATAGAATCAGAGGTTATGTTTTACAAATAATATAAATCGGAATAAACACAGAAATAATGTATTTTGCTGACGTTTCGTAAAGTAGTCTCTTTCCGTTATCAAAGCTTATTTACTGTGTATGTCAAATACACAGATTTAAGATTCTGTTTGGGGAGAGCGTAGGTGCGTCTTTACTATGTACATACTTCGGTATGCGATGTAAAGCAACGACAGGCGCGGTTAGTACTTGGATTGGTGACCATTCCAACGGAAACCGCGCTCTCGCCTCACACATCTTCCAGCGGCTTGTATATCAGTGTATGCGCGGAAGCTATACAACCTTAGGCGAGGGTTGTATAGGAGATATACCATCCTTCGGAGGGGATGTAAAGCCGTCGGTCCCTTGTCTATTAAATGTTAGGCAAGTAAAAGATCCCTACTCTTCTTAAGGGAAGAGGTTCGGCAAAATTCCTGGTTGGGGGTAGCTCGTCTACAGGCGTCGGTGTTAGGCCTCAGTAGCGGAAATAGGCCGACGTTAAATAAATGTATAAAAAAAAATTCTGTTTATGTTATTTTCATAGATACTTACTACTTACACAGAACTGATGACATTTTCTTTTAGATAATGTTGAGTTTGTTATGTTCTTCTTTTAACATTGGTAGCCAGGTTTTTCTTTTTTTGTTATCTATCTCTTTTGTTAAAAATGTTGCCGAGGCCCAGTTTATTCTATGTCAGTTTTCCAAAGGATGTTCACAAATTTTTGATTCCTGAATTTCATTCTTTCATATGTAATTCTTGTGCTCATCCAACCTCACACTGTCTGGTGGAGATATATTGACGACATCTTTAGAATTTGGCGTCATGGTGTCGATTTACTAGATAGTTTTTTGGAAAATATAAATAGTAAGGAACAGTCTATTAAATTCACATTAGAAGTAGAAAGTAGGAATGAACTACCGTTTTTAGATGTTTTAATTAAAAGGGTAAATAATACAATTGAAACAAGAGTTTATAGAAAACCAACACATACTAAAAGATATCTAAATTTGAACTCAAATCAGTCAATAAACGTTAAAAGGGCTGTTGTAAAATGTTTATATGATAGGGCCAAAATCCGTGCGAATGTGATAAATGTTATGTAAGTGAGTCATCCAAATCTTTCAGTGTGAGGTCGGATGAGCACAAGATTTACATTAGAAAGAATGAAATTCAGAAATCAAAGATTTGTGAACATGCTTGGGAAAACGGACATAGAATAAACTGGGACTCGGCAAAAATTTTAACGAAAGAGGTAGATAACAAAAAAAGAGAAATTAAAGAATCAGAAATAATCTTATTAAATGAAGATAAATGAGTATCGAATTGTTCTGTAGATATTTGTACAACCTGGCTACCAATGTTAATAGAAGAACTTAACACACTCAACATTATCTAAGAGAAAACATCATCAGTTCTGTATAAGTAGTAAGTATCTATGGAAATAACATAAACAGAATCTTAAAGCTGTGTATTTAACATACACAGTAAATAAGTGTTATTCCAAAAAAGCTTTGAAAACGGAAGGAAACTACTTTTCGAAACGTCAGCAAAATACATTATTTCTGTGTTTATTCCGATTTATAATATTTGTAAACATAACTTCTGACTGTTCCTTTGACATAAACGTCACGGGCGCAGAGGCTTTTTCCAATAATTCTATTATTTTGTAGATTCAGTGATTTGTTTTTGAAGAGGATAATTCATGTGGAAGAAAACCCAAATTACAGGAAATTTTTATACAGGAAATTACTAGTAATTTCCTGAAACAGACTTTCTTGCTCAGGATTTAATCCAGATTCTTCCACTAGATATGTTATATAATTTTTATGATAGGCTTTAATGTGCTCAGATTCTTTGAAAAAAGAACAGCAGAACTTGTGATTCCATGGCTAACCATTAGCGATTTTTTTAGTCGATATTAATTTGTCACCACTTTAAATCACAGAAAATATTATTCCATTGACGAAGTCGGACGAACTGCCGAATGTTTGGGACTAGACAATATCCCTCCCCCGTTTTCGAGGGTGCTGAATCGATTTCCGGGGTCAAACCAATTTTTTCACCTCGGCAGTCCCCTCAAATTGGCCAAAAACCACCCCCAAAGTCCTCTCTTCCTTGAACCCGTTTATTTTCTCCAGTTTTTCGACTAATTGTTGTTCCCTCGAAGGATTTGACCGCGGTCACCCCTACCCCAGGCTTCCAACCCTATAGGGGGTTGGAAAATTGATATTTGTTTTGTGAGAAAAAAATTAATACTTTGTAGGAGGCGTTTCTTTGAGGAAGATGGTAGGTGACCAGGATTGTGTAATCACCCCCGAGTGTTGTTTTCGCCCTTCAAGGGGGTGGAGTTTTTTCCATCTATAATTGAAAAATAGTATAAAAAATATGTTTGTTAAAGGATTTTTATAAATTGATTCTTCATCCCTTTGAAGGGTGAAAACAACCCCCAGGGCCGGTTACACAACCCTAGTCACCTACCACCTTCCTCAAAGAAGCGCCTCCTACAAAATATTAATATTTTTCCCACAAAAACAAATATCAATTTTCCACCCCTTTGATGGGTGAAAATAACCCCCAGGGGTGGTTACACAACCCTGGTCACCTACCACCTTCCTCAAAGAAACGCCTCCTATAAAATATTAATATTTTTCCCACAAAAACAAGTATCATGTTTCCACCCCTACAAGGGTTGGAAGCCTGGGGTAGGGGTGGCTGAGGTTAAACCCCTCGAGGGATTCCTTGTTCTACTCGAGGGAACAACAATTAGTCAACAAACTACGGGTTCACGGAAAGGGAAACTATGGGGATTTGGGCCAATTTGAGGGGGTAGCTGATTTTTACGATTCAATGATATGAATTGTGGTTTTCGTAAAAGGTTAAATATTGACACTATCAGTTAAAATTTTTGTGACATGTTTTATATCGTTGGAAAGAGAAAAAATAAACGGAATTAATGGTGTCATGGCTTACTTTGAGATTTGTTCTTTTCATTTTTGCACAAGAGCGTATGTCATAACAAACTGGGTTTTTGGAATTATTTGATACACATTATTATTCTTATTATCTTTGCCGTCAGCTTTCATTCCTTTAACTTTTTTCGTATCTCCTCAAATTAGAAAGTTATAACCGTTTGTGATTTTCCTATTTTTTAACTTTCTGTAATCTATCTTACAAAGTAGGCTATGGATTTCATGTTTCTTTTTACTGAAATATAACTCACAAAAAATGGGATAACTGTTCTTAAAACTTTCTTCTTCTACAATAGATATTAAGCGAGATATTTGGTGGGGCCCTCGTAAATAGACAGACGGTATATGTTGCACGTGATTTCCCTGCGGTAAAGCCTACTGGAGACGTGAATATAACGGTTTTTGACCCACGGGTCACTTCCAAAATGACCTATGTGTGACCTTTACTTTTCCGTAAAATTTGTCTGTAAAAATGTTGACTTTCCCAACCGGAGGTTCCGGCGTTAACAGATTCTTTAAAAAATTCCCTCAATCAAACTTGGTGCAACACTTCGTTCGGCTTGATAAATCCTTCCTATAGGTCTGCCGTACAATGCGGTAGCCCCATTTGGAAGAAATGTCTTCGTATGACTGTTAGTTTTCAATGCAGTTTCTAATTATAGTGCGTTCTGATGAATTCATTGTGTTCTAATCTAAACTCGGTCCATCGACTCGCAGAGTCTTAAGTATTAATTGCTTCGATTTAAATTTTATCGAAAAAATTTAGATTTCGTTGCAGTTTCAAAAAATATTTTTTCAGAAATTTTTCGACGTCAGTCGTCGCGAAAATTCCTGTTTGCAAAGTTAACTTCGATGCAGTTTCGCTTTAAGACGTCCGAGTAGCATTTTTACGGCTTATGGTATAATTTTATACTGCAATTTTTAGTATACTTTCGACTTCCACGTGACTACGAATTCAAACACCAAATTTCTTGCTAGTTCCGAATAGAATCGCTTTAGGTGATTCTTGGTCGTTTGCCTTTGACTGTTTTAAGAGCGAAATATAGGTTCAGTAGCAACAACACCCATAAATTGTCAATCTGCACTCCGTTTCAGCTACGTATAATTTTTATATTTTGTGTAGGGATTATTATTGAAGCAGCATTTTCTAGTAAAACACTGTTGTAAATCACACATGTTCAACTCTTATAAATCAGAAAATAATTTACATCTATATTGGGAATTATACGGCAACAGTATTTTACAGTGCTAACAAACATTTTCGCTGTATTTGTCATTGTTTTCTAATTGATTTATAATCGCGTTACCCAATAATTATTACACGAACTTTCATGTTACATGTTGGAAACTTTGTTACCTAAGTCAATGTTTTCTATTCCCTGCAGGTTCTCAATGATGAAAGTTTTCTATATATTGAACTAATTAATTTTCTCAATTTTTAATGATTTTTATTATGATTGAAGATGAACGTGATACAATACGCATATATTTTTTGTTTCAGGTGAGTAAAAAAACATTATGCAAACGTGAAATTCGGAAGGTAAGTCACCAAAAAATTCGAAATTAGTGTTTTAAATTGCAGTTTTGAAAAATATGCTGTTTTATCAAATTGACATATACAGTATATCCAAGAATACCGGGTGTAACAAGATCATGGTATACCCCCGTTTCTGCTTTAGTTTTGAAGATAATTGAATGAAATTTAGGATATACTAATAAGCGGCACTTTTACGACGGCGAAACCGGAAGTGAAAAAAATCAGTTGTATGTCAAAAAGTGCCGCTTATTATGTATGTAGTATATCCTAAATTTCAATAAATTATTTTCAAAACTAAAGAAGAAAGGGGGGTATACATTGATTCTATTACACCCCGTATATGCAACAAAAGAATGACTATTTTATAACGCGGTAAAATTTTCACTTTTTTGTTATTTTTATATTATTTACACACTTCATATTGTGCTCCACTAGTGGCGTCTTTCATTCAGTGGCCCCGGCTTGGAGTATAGTAAAATCGTTGCTGTATTTTATTACTTATTATATTTTAAATATATAAACACTCGTTCAAGTGCAAGAACTTTTTAAATAATAAAATATTACGCTAAACACGGTTTGCTGTGAATCCGCTGTATATGGCTAAAAGGTTGAATTTTATTATAAAACTTTTCTATTCCATTCCTTCTTTTCAAGAGAATACTTAAAACTTTTGGCAACTTAGTTAGATATTGAACCTCAGTCCAAAGTATTTGCAGTTACTATTTTACAGTCTCGAATCGTATCAATGATTTCGTATGTTTTACTATATTTTAACGTTCAAATCTTTTTCTGATGTACAGAAGTAGAAACTGCATTAAGTTTTGGATTAAATATCTGTTAAAATTTATATTATTCGGTATTAGATAATTAACATTATCAAAAATGTGTTCACTAACAATGTTTACAGTATATAAGATGTCAACCAAATGCAGTATTCTTCGTTCTCATATTTACACAGGGTGTGCTTAATGAGCAGGGATAGTCTTCGAATACGCAACAACTCAGTAATTGATTTCTACGGATACACAAATTTTGATAGGCTGCTTTTATAGACCACCATCAAAGTAACATTGCTGATTTTGTTAATAACATTAACCGCTTGTTAGGTAATATTTAAAAATTCAATATTCCTACATTCCTGTCTGGTGATTTCAATATAAATTTCGACGATCAAGATCTGAGTCATGAAGACGTCAATTATTTCTGTAATGTTTTAGAAACTTGTGGCATAAGTAAATGTATTTATAACTACACTAGAATATCAAAAAATCTAAAACTATTATTGATAATATATTGTCCAACGTTGACAAAAGTTTACTAAGCCCTAAAGTCACTTGTACATATTTATCAGATCATTATAGTCCAGGGTCCAGCGCCCCTTTTTTAAAGTGATTACTAACAGGCTGAATTTTAATGAGTGGCTTCGTTCTGACGAGTCTCCCAACTTTTCTCTCTGCGAAAATTATCGGTAGAGGTATGCAAATTTCTACGCAGCCGCTAAACATGTTGATTGTGGAACTGACACTTTCGTGGCGTAGGACTGGAAAACCTGCCAGAAAATTTGTAGGATTGGCCATTCGATTTCAAAAATATTAATTAAACAATAGTGTAAAAATTAGCCCGTTATTAATAAAATTTCAGACCTCGTTATTTTTACATATTGGGAGCAGAGAACTCGCCGGTCCAACCCTCTTGTAGGACAAGCGCAGCTTCCTGTTTTTTTACGCTAACGGGCTGATTTTTACAACTATTGTTTAATTAAAATTTTCGAAATTGTCCGAGGCGAGGATTGCTATAGTTGCTAAAAAAAATTTGAAAGAATATGTAGGACAATTATTAAGTCTTAACATGCATTTTTAATCGTTTTTTACATTTTTTTTAAAACTGTTTCCGTCACTCAAAAGTTACAAGAGTGTCCCTATCGGCTGTACCACACGGTATACATATAAGGAAAATCTAAAAGTATAATGATTCATATATCACACTGCCTACTATTACCTGTACAACTTGTGCTTTTTGAAGAAAACATGAAAAATGGCTTACAATGCGACTGCTTATAAGTTGCTGTATAAGAACATAATAAACGTGCATCACTGAACGAGAACCTTTTTTATAAAGTACCCTCATATCTATTTGTGATATATATCCAATACATACTTCATTTTTACGCTTTTATGAAAGTCAAACTTTTATACTACTTTCACCAATACTCTTGAGACTTAATTCTCTTAACTGGCAAAGTATGTTAATGTACAGGGGGAAATATTGGATTTATGGATTGATGATGTGTAGATATAGGTACTATAAAAATATATCAACGTTCTGAAAAAATGATGTAGAAAATGTGTAACGTAAGAAAATGAAACATTATAAATCATAGGCTTAAAATATACTCTACATAGAGCTTTGTGTTAAAATAAAATAAAAATAGTAAAGTAGTCGATATCGCCCCATATTTTAAAAGAATATATAACAAAATTTGAAAGATGAACTGAAAAATAAATCGCGTTTGTTAATTGTCAATTGTTTTTATGTATTGTACGTACCAGTTATATGTCACCAATTACGACTTTAAAAACCATTTAGTATTTAGGCCGTTCCTCACTGGAATAAAAAATGTGGTGAAGCTCCATCTTGCATAAAAAAACACATCTTGTCTTAAATTTAGTAGAACGTCAACCGTATAAATTAGGTTGTAACTCATACGGTCCAAAGAAATAATTTTCAAAAATTCCACACCAAATGTTTATTTTAAATTCATGTTGAAAGTGGCGTTCGGTTACTAAGCGCAGATTTTCTGCCTCACACATGTTTGTTTCTAAAATTTAATACATCTGTACCAGTAAAAGTGGTTTCGTCCGTAAACAATGCTTTATTTTAAACCATTGGATCTCTATTTTGCTGAGCACGATAGAGGCGAGCAAACTTTAACCTGGATGGAAGATCGACCGGCTTCAGCAGATTCTGAACAGGCGTAAAATGGTACGGATAAAGCTTTTCTGTATGAAAAATCCTTGAAATCGATGACTTACTTACTCTAGTAGCAGCAGCAGCCATACGCCTTGTACTTATTTCTAGGTTTTCTGCAACGCTGACCAAAATTTCCTCCTCCTGTTCCACACTAATATTTTTTGGGAGTTCCACGATTTCTCATTTGGGACTAAAGGAGCCAATTACCTCCAGTCTATGGTAAATATTATGAAATATCTTAAAATCCGGCCACCTTCTATTTGGATAAATATTTAAACATCGATGATGGGCTCTGCGCCTGTTAAAATTTTCTTGTGTGTATTACGCAAACCATATCGCGTATCTCTTGGCTTGAAAATAACTTATGCCTTGGCATTTTAAACTTAATTTTATTAGATATTTTTTTAATAACACACAAAATGTTGCTAAATAACAAGTAAATTTGACAGATATTAATTTTGGAAGTGTCTCTTATTGTTTTTGTTTTAATCAAAGCCTACCTTGAATAATTGTACAGTCCTAAATCGTAATTTAAATTGGTTGCTTTGAAACCGAATATATCGAAAACGGTTATTCGTACCGACATTTAGAAGGTATGTCTTGTTTACTTAAGTAAAACAGGAAAGTAGGAATTTTTAATTTAAATTTTTTTTTTAATTCACCAAAAATATATGACGTATAAACTGCACGCAAACTACCGTAGGTGGCATCCTCTACAGATAATGGTAAAACTATGAATCCCTCGCTTCAAAAATCCCCCAAATCTCCAAAGTTTGTTAAAATATTTCAATTCTTAAAGGAATTATTTAAAAGAAAAAAAACAAAAACTTAACTTAGACACCCTGTATCTCTGTTAATCTCAAATTTTGAACAAAGGTAAGTTTGATTAAATCGAATATTTTTTCGTAAGGAATCTGCCATTGCTCTGTATTATTTCAAATTCTCAAAATTTTGAAAAATTATTTCGAGCACCCTATATATGACAGATTTGAGAAAATTATAATGCAGTATTAGATGATCTTCATTAAAAAAAATTAACCTCGTTTTGTACTCAAATTCGCATTAGAAAAAATGGGGACTGTTATAGTACATTCCATTCCCTATAAGAAAATGCAAAACAGAAAATGTCAAAAATAGTCAAAAAAATTCTATCTTTCAGTCCAAAAGGATAAATCCTAATAAAAAAGCATCTTTCATTTTCATTTCAAGAAAAAACCATAATTACGTCACAAAAAAATCTGAAAAAACTCACGAAACTGCGATAATTCTAAAATATCCAAAAACAATAAAAAAATCAGTTAAAATATTTCATTCGTCAATTTTACAACATGAACTTTTCAAATGACTCACCTAAAAAATACAACCAACACACTTTTCGTACTCGAATTGCGCCGTAACTATTTTATCTATCTCATATCAGTCCACATTTTCAAATTAATGTTACATCTTATTCCCGTTCCAACGCACTAGCACACTTTCATTTCATTTCAACTCCATACTTACCCCCTTCAAACTTCGACACGCGAGATAATCCAAAGTCCATATTACGTGCGTGCGTAAATCATGATTCTACGAGGACGAATCAATATATCCAACCTTTTCATGCAACGTCTTCTAAACCAAAACCGATTCGAGCATCATTCAATTACCAAACGATTTCTCTTTTTATTACCCAAACAATCATATAATTTTAATTTTTAAATTTTAACTTTTTGCAATAAGACCACGTCCTCGCCTCACCCATCTTCCAGCGGCTTGTATATCAGTGTATGCGCGGAAGC
Source organism: Leptura quadrifasciata (assembly GCA_963675555.1). NCBI lineage: Eukaryota > Metazoa > Arthropoda > Insecta > Coleoptera > Cerambycidae > Leptura > Leptura quadrifasciata. Next base: position 157,070,663 of record OY776674.1, read on the forward strand.
TATACAACCTTAGGCGAGGGTTGTATAGGAGATATACCATCCTTCGGAGGGGATGTAAAGCCGTCGGTCCCTTGTCTATTAAATGTTAGGCAAGTAAAAGATCCCTACTCTTCTTAAGGGAAGAGGTTCGGCAAAATTCCTGGTTGGGGGTAGCTCGTCTACAGGCGTCGGTGTTAGGCCTCAGTAGCGGAAATAGGCCGACGTTAAATAAATGTATTAAAAAAAAAAAAAAAAAAACTTTTTGCAATCATGCAATATTGCGCAATATTACGCAACCCTCGCCCGCGTTGAATGGCGGGATCCGACTTTCTAGAATAAAATGGGTGTAAAAACGTTAGTGCACGATTCACGGGGCACGACAAACGAAACGATAATAAAACGTATAAAAAGCCGATCTCAACACGCTTTAGGCAAGTCAGTGTCGGTACCCGAAGTTAGTAGTTCTACGTCTAACTAGTGTGACTCGTGCTCACACGCTTCCTTGGCCGCAACCAAGTAAAAAAGGCTTTTTAATTTAATCTAATCTGCCACCGCCCATCTAATTTTAAGTGAATTTTTTCAGACAATCTAAATAATACAATGTGCCACCGCGTACCTAATTTTAAGTAAATCTTTGACATTTATATACTAATTTTAAATCGAATCAAATCTCGGAATTTAATCGTTGTCGAAAAGTAACCAACTAGTAACTATAGAAGAATAATAATTTTATTTAAACTTGTGTTCGTTATAATAAATATTATAAATTCGTTTTAAAACAAAGTGTTTTCATATACAACAACTGCATACAGGGTGCTCCAAAATAACTGGACATCTTAATAAAACAATTATAAATTAAACAAAGTGCTCGAACACTATTCCTGTATTCAAAAGTGTTATATTTTGAGAAATATATACAGGGTGTTGAGAAATCACCTGACAAAAAGTCAAAGTGAATTCAACTTTTTGAATTTAACGAAGTCTATTTAAAGCATCAAACGCTTCATATACAGGGTGTAGCTATTGACCCTGCCAATAATAATAAATCAGAAATATCCAAGGTGCTAGCTGAATTACCCAGTGGGAGTCAGTAAAAGCAATCAGCAGAGGGGTATTCAGGGTGACCAATCTATCTTGGTTCAACCTCTTTAAGTGCAATTTCCCCGAAACTTCATTCTACTACAAATTAAGTACACGAGAAGCCTCACAGCTCTTATTCTTGTGCGTGTTCATAACGCCCTATTGGGGCTCGAACGCTAAATATATGAGGCATCTGTTTGTTCGGGACCATTTACTTTTGCATTTTTTGTATTTTTAAATTTTTTATTTATTGCTTCTAGACGAAGCGTAAGAGTGCGCTCATATTTTGAACACGAAGTGCGTAAAAATATATAGTGTTCTATATTTTTAAATATCACATTTTTTTGTGACGCCCTGTGTATTATAAATTATTTTCTTGAAGTGTCCCTTTATTTATGGTTTAGAACTCAGTAGTTGCACAAAGTTCCTAACTTGTTTGGTTTAGAAGCTATGGAGAACCGACGCAATGTGTCAGGGACATATACATTAAAATAAATTATTTCACGGTAATAAAAATCTTAGCCCTTCGGAGTATAGATTCCTAAATCTTACTAAACAATACTTCACTGCTTTTCAAAATGGACTTGCTGGTCATCTACCGGTCCACTAAAATAGAGAAACTTAACCTCTTTCCAGACCTCTGCATCACCCTCTTAAGTCTAGGATGTCTAGATTTGTTTGAGTAAAGGAGACGGAGGCATATAGTTTATAGTGGGATCCAAACCATTTCTTGGAGGTAATTTATAGTTGTAAGTTACTTCGCAGTAGGTGGGGCTCGAACTTACTCCGTTAGGTATGCTCAGAGAGACAGCGAGACGTGCTAACCACTGAGCTATACTCTCCATAAAGAGCAGGAGTTATGAGGTACCCAAACGCACTAGGTTCCAACCTGGGACGTTGGCGAGAGCTTTCATCCCGAAACCTGACGTCTGTTGTTTCCCCAAATTGTCGAGCATTCCACCACCAATGCCAACGGCGGAGTAGTAAACAGAAAACATAAAAAGCGTAACAATATTATATTCATTAATATTATTTATTGCTATAAACACATCTACCTTTTTAAAAGTATTGGCAATGCCATTGCTTTGTAATGTATTAGGCACAAAACTGAAGCAATAATTATACTTATAGGAAGCGGTTGAATATCCTAAATAGCTTGACCGAATAAGATTTTATAAGCACATTTTTAAATGTACTAACCCATTCTCGTATATGAGTACATTGATTATATTGATGTTGTAGATAATTATCTTTTGACCCGCTGAACTGAAGAACCTACTAGATAAAGATATACTCTAAAAATGTATGAGCATGCTACACAGATTATCAGACTGAAAATAATTAACACAAAGTAGTAAAGTAAGTTTATTTATAGTAACAATAAAGCTTTTGTATATTTTTTTAAATTAGTTAGTTGTAACTTGGAACTAAACTTCCGTTGACTTTTTGTGATACTTCTGGGTTTATTTCCATTAATTTACCAGAAAATTGATAGAATTTGTTGAATTGACACAGTGAAGTCCATAAGTAACGGATAAATTCATTATCTACGTAATTAACAATTTATGAGTAAAATCCGAAAACACGTCAATTTTTAATTCTAAAATGACATTTTTTGGGCATAATTTTATACCTCCCTCTTCAATACTCTTGGAGTGATAGCTACCCCTTTAACATTTTTAAATGGAGCGAGGGTGCGTGTGATAACTCATTTAAAAACGTTTTTAATTCTCTAAGATAAGATTTTTTGAATTTCTCTAATTTTTTAATTGAAAAATATTACATTTTTAATTTTACTAAGTAAACAAAAGAACAGAAAACAGTTTAAATCAAATGTTCAAACTGGGTGCCCGTAGCTTCTTGATAATAATAGAGGCGTTGCTGAAATTTTTCTAAAACATTTTGTATTGTTTCCGGGGTGATTTGATTAATGTCTTGCCTTATTCTACCTTTCAAATCATCATCATCGACGTTGGTCTGTTGAAGTAGATTTTTGATTTTAAGTAACCCCATAATAAATAGTCAAGTGAGATAAAATCGGGAGAACGAGCAGGCCACTCAATTTCACCGCGTCTACCGATCCACCTATTGGAAAAAAGAAATATAGTCCAATAATTTGAGAATTTATAATTTCAGCCCAAGCATTAACCTTCTCAGGATATTGATTGGGTATTGGCCTCCATCGAAGTGTTAGGGAAAAGCAAACCTAAAAAACGAGTCACTGATAAGAAGAACGAAGCGTATAAGGAAACACTCAAAGCAGGCTGTACAAGACGAACAAAAGATGAGTATGGAAACTTAAGAAGAGATATTGATTGGGTATTGGCCTCCATCGAAGTGTTAGGGAAAAGCAAACCTAAAAACGAGCCACTGATAAGAAGAACGAAGCGTATAAGAAAACACTCGCAGCGGGCTGTACAAGACGAACAAAAGATGAGTATCGAAACTTAAGAAGAGAGGAAAAACGAATTACGAAAAAACGAGAGTACGAGCAAAAGCAGTTGGATGAGATACAAAGTCTATTTGACCAAAACGAGACAAGAGAGTATTATAAATTAGTAAACTAAAGCCGTAAAGAATTCAAACCCAGAACAGAGAGCTGCAGAGATAAAAATGGCAACATATTGCATAACGCAAAAGCTATACTTGATCGATGGGTGGAGCATTTCGATGAACAACTAAATGCAAACTATCTTAATGAACAAGACAATATCTACAGCTATCAGTTAGACCAACAGAATCGTCTAAATACAGAAACTCCGTCAAAGGAAGAAGTAGCAAGCGCGATCAAAAACTAAAAAACAATAAGTCACCAGAAATAGACGAAGTCTGTAGTGAACTACTGAAAAACGGTGTTCGAATGCTCCTATCGACATTGCACAAAATAATTGTACTCATCTGGCAAAGCGAAACCATGCCAGCAGAATGGCTCAAAGGCGTGATCTGTCCATTACACAAAAAGGGAGAACAGCTGGTATGCAACAACTACAGAGGCATAATACTATTAGTCACAGCATACAAGATCTTTGCGAACATACTTCATGAAAGACTCAAGATATATATCCTCAAAGAACATTGTGGGATAATATCAATGCGGCTTTACCCCTGGAAAATCAACCATCAACCAAATACACTCCTTAAGACAAATATTGGAAAAATCATCGGAATTTAACATTGACACTCACCATCTATTCGTGGATTTTAAAGTCGCATATGATAGCGTAAATAGAACTGCGTTATATAACGCAATGATAGAGTTCGGAATACCAATGAAGCTTGTTAAACTTACAAAAATGACGATGACCAATATTAGATCATGCGTCAGAATTCAAGGAGAAGACTCTACATTTTTTGACATAAAAATCGATCTCAGACAAGGAGACGCGCTGGCGTGCCTCTTATTTAATATTGCCTTAGAAAATGCAGTCAGACAGGCCAATGTCAGGGTAAACGGAATAATATATAACAGATCAGTGCAGATCCTTGGATACGCAGATGACCTAATCATTATAGGCCGAAGCAAACGCGATGTAGAGCAGTGTATTATGGTTTTAGCAGAAGGGGCCAAAGAAATGGATTTGGAGGTAAACCAGGAGAAAACCAAGTACATGTTGGCAAGTAAGAACTCGGTGCCAATTGTTCAGCAGGGCATTCCATTTGGAAACTATACCTTTGAAAAGGTTAGCCAGTTTACCTACCTTGGCTCCTTGGTAAGCACAACAAACACAAATACCCCTGAAATACAAAGAAGAATTAATATCGCTAACCGAACTCTTTATGGTCTCCAAAAACACATCCACAACAAAAACATCCAGCGAAGAACAAAAATAAACACATATAAGACACTGATAAGTCCAGTCCTTACATACGAGGCAGAAACCTGGACCATCACGCAAAGCAATGAAAGGCTCCTGGGTGTTTTCGAGAGGAAAGTTCTTAGGAAAATCCTCGGAGCAATAAACGAGGGAGGACTGTGGCGCATATAAAAACACAAAGATTAAAATGGGCAGGACATCTAGCCAGAATGCCAGACAACGACGTTACAAAGCGACTCACTATGACTACTCCAGAAGGCAGGAGAAGCAGAGGTCGACCACGTGCAAGATGGATGGATGGAGTCGAAGAAGACCTTGAAATCCTAAAAGTCAGAAGATGGAAGGAAGTTGCTAGGAACAGAACGGAATGGAGAGCAGGCCAAGATCCACCAAGGATTGTCGAGCCAAAGATGATGATGATTGGCCTCAATCATTCAATGTGGATTTTCTGTGCTCCAGCATCTACAGTTCTGTTTGTTGACTATAACATTTAATAGGCTATTGACTGTCATAAAAAAAAACAGGGAAATAAGGAACTAAGACCGTCAAGGATTTTTATTGCATAAATCATTCAATTGGTCATTTAAGATGAGAAAACCACGGAGTGCTATTAAATTAGAGCTTGCAAATTGGAGATAGGGGTGAAAGTGCAACCCTATCAGTTTTTTAAATATAACTCGAAAATGAAGCAAAATGTAGGCATAGTTAATAGGAAACGTTTTGTACAGAATAAAATTTCGCTATCGAAATGGCTTATTTAAAAAAACAAAAAACAATGTTTTGTGCGAAAAGTATCCAAAAAAACAATTTAAAAAAAGCAAAATATTCCTATATTTTGCTTTTTTATTTTTTTGCCTATAAATTTTTGTTGAGCAGAGATAATAGGCTACTACGTTTTTTCATTTCTATCATCTCATTCATTAATCTCTTTTTTAAAACTGTTTGTGTACCTAAAATGGTTGTCTGATCAAAATGGAACGTTATAACTTTTCTTTTGAGTGTAATGCCAGCCTAGTGGATTTTTTTATATTTTTAATGGGATTGTGGATGTTTACGTAATCCATTTTATGTTCTGTTAATCTTGTTTTCAGATATCTCCGTGTTTGTCCTATATATACCTTGTCGAGATATTTTAAAGGGTTAGCTGTCACTCCAAGGAGGTTGAAGTAGGAGGTATAAAATTATGCTCAAAAAATGTCATTTTAGAATTGAAAATTGACGTGTCTTACGATTTTACTCATAAATTGTGAATTACGTAGAAAATGAATTTATCTGTTACTTATGGACCTCGCTGTATATTAACTTGTAATTATTGCTCAAAAAGTTCAGTTTCTGTTCCTTTAAATCAAGGAAAACATTGCTTGCTAATGGTAATTCGTTTAGAAATGAACATCATAAAATAAACCAGAAATATAGAGTAAAAATATATAATAATAAATTATTTATAATAATAATCTACAAATATTGAGTCTAGCTAGTAAAAAATCTAAAAATTTCTTATTCTATTCTTCCATTCATTTGTTCAAAGGAACCACAGCAACATTATTTTATCTGAATTGAGAAATACCATATACAGGGTGGGACAATAGTGCGTCGGTCCTAGATACCTAAATTTTTTTAAAAAAATTGCAAGTAAACTAGATAAAAATGTCTATAAATTGAAATTATTTTCGAAAATATAGGGCGGGCCATGACGACATTACAGGACTAAGTGCCTTTTTTAAACATGGAATGCTATGTATATCAGTACATTTTTTGAAGCCTCTGTCTAGGCTCTATTCATTCCTATATTAGCATTGAATATCTACTTGGATGTAATGAATTTTTTTGTTAAAATAATGCAATCTGCAGATGGATATTAAAAAAATCACCACAGTCACAATTATGGGTTTTAAGAAAAACTTTTGTGCATACCAGTTACGAGACATCTAATTAATGTTTTTGAATCATTTTCGTTTATTAAAAATGTACAGCGTGGCCAAAAATTATTTTTCAATTAAGAACATTTTAAATTGAATTTTCTCATTTTTTTCAAATGGAACACCCTGTATATTTTTCGACGATGTGATATAGAAATGAAAAACGAACATTTTTTGTAAGTACTTCCCTAGGGCCAATTGCAACCAATTTCGTTTTATTGAGCAATATTTACAAAATTCAAAAATAAACCTAATAAAAAAGGGGTTTCTTCAAATTATAATAAATGTTCCACATGTTGCTCATTTTGATTGACGCACATCTCTATGCGCTTTTGAAATGAGGTTCCCACTGTTCCTAAAACTGCCGATGTGATAGATGTAAAGGGAGTTATTATTCTTTCCTTCATATTTTGTACTGTTGTTGGTGTGTCTCTACAAACAATTTCCTTCACATATCCCCATAAAAAGAAATCCATTTCTGTAAGATTTGGGGATCCATCAAGCCATTTAGTTGGTCCATTTCTTCCAATCCATTGATTAGGGAAGGTATTATCTAACTGCATTTAAATAATGTGGTGGAGCACCGTCTTGCTGAAGAGATTTGCCAATAATTGTGGCAGATAGTTTTCTAAAAAATGAAGATAAATAGCTCCAGTCAATGTACCATCAAAGAAATGTGGCCCTATTACATGTTCTTCAATAATTCCTCCCCAAACGTTTATAGACCGTTAAAATGATAAAATAATAATAAAATCAATTTTATCACGGCTGAAATTTTTATAATTACTACTTGAGACATAGTATTTAGTGAAATATATAGTCAGCTGATGATCTGATAGGGAGAAGATCGTCAGTTAAGCAGTTAATTAAATTACTCGAGGCTTAAATGCCATGTGTTGGTTATCAACTTGCATAAAAAGTTAGGATTTTCCGAAGCATAATAATGGAAATGTGCCTATTAACAAATCCATTTTTATGAAAAGTTGCCTCATCGCTGAATAAAACAGTATTGAAGAAGTTGACATCATGTTGCATTTCATCTCTGGCCCAATTACAAAATTGTAGTCACTTTTGAAAATCATCATCAGATAATTCCTGGTGCATTTGAATATGATATGCATGCAACTTATTTGTCTTTTAGATTCGACCCACAGACCGTCTACTTATTCCTATTCACTTCACTTCTCTTTGACTAACATGGAGATTCTCAACCGTTGCCGGCACCGCAGAAAACTCATTTTCGTTCACAACACGTTTTATTCTTTCACTTATTTTTATTCAACATTTCCAGTTTCCAGAAATCTATCGAGAAGGTTTTGGAAGCTGCTAACATCAGGAATCCTTCTTTCAGGATAACGTTTGTGATAAATTCTGTTGGCAAGTAAATAATTTCTTGTAACAACTTATAAGTGTGATAAATGCTGCTTTGTACACGACAATTTATACCAAACTGAGGTTTTATTACTTGTCAAATAATGAAAACAGCAAAAAAATGTACAAAAAACATTACAGTAAAGGACCAGTTAAATACTATTTACTCATTTCAATGGATTGGAAGAAATGGTCCCACTAAATGGCCTATTGCAAAATTGCATAAAGACGTGTGTCAATCAAAATGGGCAACACGTCGAACACTTATTATAAATTTTTCTAATGAATTATTTGAGGGAACATGTTTTTTTAAGTTTATTCTTGAATTTGACACTTATTTATTTATAAAACGAGAATGGTTGCAATTAGCCATAGGGAAGTGCTATTGCCCCACCCTGTATAATTTCCTTGAAAGAAATAAGATATTCATTTATTATACTACGTGAGTGGTTTCAAATTTCTTTCAATAACAGACTAAGTAGTAAAACACATTTTGATACCTATATATCGTTTTCTTAGCTAGCTAGTACTGAACTTGATTATTACTTTACTTTATGCTTAACCATCTATGCTCATAGTTGACACTATAACTTTCCTGAATTATTAAGTTTAGAAACTATGTCGACATGAATTGTTTTTGTTCAGAATTGCTGTAACCCTTAATTATTAATTTTCTTGCGGGTTTAAAGTAAACACTTTACATTTCAAAAGATTCATATTTATTTAGGTACGTGAGATTGAAATACTTGTGGACATTAGTACTAGGGACTTAAGAAATTTAGCCATATTTAACGAGTACAAGCAAGAATAAATAAAGCTACAATGCGTGTTAGACTAGGAACATTTCTGAGTAAAAGAGTTTTTAAGCTTGCGAGAAGCATTTTATATAACAATTTGGCAAGCGGTGCTTTTAGGGGTTTTTGACTCCGCCGAATCCGAAAATGCCTGTTGCCAGATCGAAAAATGGACCGGAAGCCCGTTATTCAAGATGGCGGCTATCTTTGAAATATTCCTAATATGAACTTATAGAAAGAAGTTGTCGATACTGCTAAAACCAAATTTAATAATTTCCTAGTCACGCTTCCAACCGGAAATCCTTAATTAACGATTTCGACTAATATGGCGGGTATGTTTGTAATATGACGCATATGAACGTGTAAAGAGAATCCAGGGCGTATCGGGGAGTTTTCGACACCGTCAAAGCAAAATTTAATAACATCCTGCTCATATAACCAACCGGAAGTTCGTAATTTAAGATGGCGGCTATTCTTATAGGTTTGTTACGTGTACTACTGGCATTGATTGCGCTCAGGAGAAAAAATTTAACACATTTACGAAAAATTATCAGATTTATTACTTATCTAGGAAAAAAGACAGTAAAACATGTATTAATTTAAACTATTAAAAACTAAATAACGGGTGACAGTGTCATGTATATGGATGGCACTTTAGAAATAACACTGAAGCGTTAAAAACTCTAAGACTAGTTGCATATCTCTAATCAAGTGACACTTAAGATACAGTACAGTTACAAATTTTAAAATATTTGAAACTAGTGATCACTCAATCCTGTTTACGCATTGCACGTTGGAGGCACTGCAGATGTATGACTTTAGACGAGGCAAATTACTTTTCCGGCAATCACAGGTCCGATAGCGCATCCCGTCTTGCGCCCACAAGTTAGAATGTTCTTGTAGGCTTTCGGAACTGATTCCAATGTAGTGAGGACCGGAACAAAATTCCCATTTACAGCTTTTCATCCTATTTCTCGAGGGTCCGGTAAGGGAGGGTCTGGCATGTAGGCGTTTTTCTAAACGCAGCCCTGCAAGTGAAAAATGTAATTAATGGTGTGTATTAAATGCTAGATATGCATGGTCTTTAAAAGAATGCTTGATAATGACTTCTCAGTATGTGTAGTCTTAAAGCATCACTTAAGTCCCTCAAGCTTAACTGTCCCAAATAGAATGTGTTGTGCTTCATCACCAATGGAAGTTTGCGGTGGCACCTGTAAGATTAAAAAGAATGATTTTAGAACGTTTCAATAGTGGAGAACGTTAGCGAAGTTTTAGTTTGATGTTTATAAATATTGACCTTGTAGAGTTCGACGGTGAATTTCTCCACATAAGAAATAGTCGGCCCCTTCAGAGGCTGATTTGCTAGTCCAGAGATCAGATCAGATGACTTTAAATACCGTGCCCATGCAGCCGGTTGACTGACGGTGGTAAGTTTGGATGTGGTGCCCGAACCGGTGGTTGCATGGAAAGCTAAAATATTTTCTCTCTGCATTGGGGATAGAGTAGAAACTCTCGCAGAAGCGATTGCATAGACTGGATGTATTTTCTGTTCTTTGCCGTCCTAGACATTAGCCAAACTTCTGAGCATTTCATTGTGTGAAAGTGGTGCACGCACAGCTAAAAGGCAAATATCAGCGTTTCTAGCCATGATGACTTTGACATTGAAGTCACTGCGGATACCATGCAGAATCACTCGTGTGTCGCCTTCCTCGTGTGTTGCCGCTAGGTGATGGACGTCGATATTTGGATTTGTACTCTCTACTCGTCGTTCATCTTGAAACACACCAGAAACGATTATATCAAGATTGGCGAAAGAGTATTTTAGCAGCTCATTTCAAAGAAAATTAGCAAGATCTGCTTTGTTCTCAGACAGAGATAAATAAAATTTCCAATCATTTGGCACTGGCATATCCGCATTTTCAATTTTTCAGCGCATTTGAGCTTTTCCTTTCGCTTGTTTCGTGCATGAAGTAGATTTCACAGTAAGATCCCTGTAGCGGTCAAAGACAACGTCTGCTCTACTATAATGAGCTCCCAAGAATTGTACCCTTTTAGAAAATGTTGAGCAAGGCCGCAAAAGTGTTTCGCAAAATAAAATGCATTCAGCATCACTGGCCCTCTATACAGTCTATTAGTAGGTTCTCAGATCTACAAACATTTAATAACGTAACGCTTTTGCTAGGCTCACTAAATAAAGACGGATAACTGGGAAGCGCTCACGTCATAGGTAAAAAAATACTTTCATTTTATGGCATTTAAACGTTTGATACTGACCACAATCACGAATTATTGACTTGCAGTGTGTTTTCTGACTATGATATTACCATATTTAGTTTCAGCGGTGTCAAAAACCCTCGATACGCCCTGGAATTCCTCCATAAGTACATAATTCCAACATTTTAAAAATAGCTGCCATATTGACCACCATATTTAATTGTGAACTTGCGGTGAACCATATGACTATGGTATTATCAAATTTGGATTTAGCGATGTCGACAACCCTCAGATACGCAGTGGATTCCTTTTATAAGTTCATATTAGCAATATTTCAAAGATTGCCGCCATCTTGGACGCCATCTTGAATAACAGGCTTCTGGTTTATTTTTAGATCTGGCAACAGGCATTTTCGGATTCAGAGGGTCGAAAACCCCTAAAAGCACCGGTTGCCAAATTGTTATACGAAATAATTCTCGCAGCTCGAATTTGTATTTCTGTTCCTAGTCTATGTTCAGTAATTTTTAATGGTACATCTTAGTACATTAAAACAGCTAAATTAGAATATATACATCAGAATATCAGTGTTTTAACGTTGCTTACTCACAGAAAAATATTTTCACAGATCTATTGTGAAAAGTAAATTTGTTATGCAAAGTAGGTACATATTTAGCCTGGCGAATCCGCCAAAATGTTGAAAAACTTGTTTTAAAATATATTATACAGGGTGTCCCGAAAATGGTGGGCAATCTCTTGAATTTGGGTAGAACTAGTGAAAATAAGGTCACAAGTTCGTATATTTTTCTTTCCCCCGAGGTACCCCTACGAAGCTATTCGCTATTGAAGTTGAAGGTTAAAAATGCATTTTTCGCGATAACTTTTTTATTGTTCAATCAATTTTAATAATTTTTAGATCAGTTAGGTCATTGTACTAGAAATTTGGGTAACATTTTTGGGGGCTCGGGGGTAGGGCACCCATTGCCTTAATAAGTTGAAAAAATTTTTTAACCTATTTTCTTTTATTTCTAAGATTATTTTCAAATTTTTGAGCCATTTTTACGTAAAAAACGTTTGATGTCGGTAATATGAACTGTTTTCGAGATAAATGCACCTAACGATGAAATTGCTATTTTCATTCGTACAAATAATAGTAACTTTTAAAAATAAATAAACAAAGACTATTTACTTAGTATTACTTTGGCATATTATGTATGACCTTCCCGTCGATTATTTGAAAAAAAAACGACAAAAAATGGTGCCGCACATGCTGAAGCCCAAGTTCAGGGGTCACCATTGAACGTGTTAATATTAGTTTTTTTAAATATTTAAAAAAAAACAGCTACATCGTCTTATCTATGTAGATAAGACAATGTAGCTGTTTATGTACAAAACCAAACGAGTAATAATGACAGATAATTGGAGTGACATAATTTTTCAGTATTAGCTTAATCCAACATTAATTAAGTAATTAATTGGTTGAAATATGTCTTATACTAACAATGAATACGCAGATATGCATTTAATATATGGAATGGCTTCTTGTAATGCGTCGAAAGCATGAAGACTATACGCTCGACGGCATCGCCATCGAATGGTTCCTGATCGCAAAACTTTTGAATGTGGCTGAGAGAAACTGGTAAAAAATATGATAATTTTTTTGAAAACTAAAAATCTAAGAATTATATCTCTACTTAGGTCGATTTACGCCAAAAGACGTAAACAGAGGTGCTCCGCGGACAACACGTACTGTTGAAGTAGGATAGAACTTATTGGATGCAGTCGCTGCGAATTCATCTGTCAGTATCAGATCATTATCATTACAAATGAATGTCCCAAAATCGATCGTTGGAAGAATTTTGAAATAGCAAGTGCTTCATCCGTACCGTATACAGGAAGTACATGCCATTAGCACAGATGACTTTCCTGCTAGGGTGCAATTTTCGTAGTGGTTTATACAGAAATATGAACAAAAACATGTCTTCATTCGATCGGTTTTGTAACCGGATGAAGCGAGCTTTGGAAGAAATGGAGTCATTAACTCCCACAACGTACACGTTTGGAGCGAGGAAAACCAACATGCCACAATTCAAACGCGCCATCAAAGGCAATTCATATTAATGTTTGGTCCGGAATTATTGGCCGGCACTTATTGGGCCCATTCGTGTTACCAAATCGATTGAATGAGCAACTTTATCTTGAATCTCTCCAACAGCAGTTATCAGTTTTAGAAGACGTTGACATTGCATCTCGAGAGAACATGTGGTTTATGCATGATGAGGCGCCCCCCCCATTTTAGTCTTATAGTGAGGGGTCATTTGAATAGAGTATATCCAAACCGGTGAATAGGTCGGGGTGGGCCTGTGCCTGGCCTCCCCGATTACCCGATTTAAATCCCCTTGATTTCTTCCTGTGGGGGCATTTAAAGAGTCTCGTATATGCCACACCAGTAGAGACAAGAGAAGAACTATACGAGAGAATTATGTACCATTCAAATGCAATTAGAGAAAACGAAGGAATGTTGTGGCGAGTCCAGCGATCGTCAGTTCGTCGTGGACAAGCATGCATTAGAGAAGGAGGTGCTCATATTGAGTATTTGTTATGAAATTTCATAAATCTTCATTTTTCCATGTCCCTAATTAGTTTTTCTACAGTATGGTTTCAAATTTTGTGTTTTGTGTGTTCAAGATTTTTTGTTTTTATAAGTTTAGGTAAGTGCTTACTACCTCATAGAGAAATAAATGTTGTTTTGTACATAGTCCTCGTGTTTATTTAATTTTTGAAAATTACTATTATTTGTGCTATAGAAAATCGCAATTTTATTGTTAAGTGCATTTTCATATTACCGACACCAAACAAGTATACATTTTTTACTCAAAAATGGCTCAAAAATTTGAAAATAATCTTAAATATAAAATAAAATAGGCTGAAATATTTTTTTCAACTTATTAAGGCAATGGGTGCTCTACTCCCGAGCCCCCAAGAATGTTATCCAAGATTCTAATACACTGACCTAACTGGATTGAAATTATATGACACTAATCAAAAAATGATTAAAATCGATTGAACAATAAAAAAATTATCGCAAGAAATCGATGTAAAAGATAATAAATATTGTAAAAGATATATATTGTAAAAGATATGATAATATATTATATGAACAAAAAAGCAAGTTTTTATTCGATTATATGGTAAATGCAGATGTAGATTTATTTCAAAGTATTGCTAATTTAATATATTTTCTCTACGTTTTGTCTATTACGTTATTTTGTATCGTAATGATTAAGCAAATATTCATATAAAAAAAAGAATATATCGTAAAATATATGTTCCCGGTGAAGGATTGTATGACCAACACGGTACGTTTTAAATGATCACTTTTCGCACGGCATGTAATAATTATCAAGATGTATACTAAAAAGGTAAAATAATGTGGACCGGATATTCATTATTCTATGAACGTACGATTTCGCAAAGACCTAAAGAATGGTTTAATAATAAAGAGTTGCTGGCCGTCTTGAATATGTATGGCATAGTGCTTTCAACATCTGGTAAGAACTAACTTGATTTATGTTGCCGCACTATTATACAAAATATAACCAAATATTGAAAACAGAATTACTGAATAGAAGCCGCGGTACCAGACTTGCCTACTAATAAGAAGTATTCAATTTAAACATTATATATAAATGTGTAGTGAAATGCAAAGTATGTATACAAGGACGGGATAGTTTTAATGAGGAAATAAAGTAAACGATAACAATACATGGATTATTCATGCGCGTTTCTGGAGATTACGCAAAATCTAAAAATAAAAGGGCAGAAATGTATGACGGATACAACCTACAGTACCATAAATGATTATAGAAAAGATACTCGTATAGTATCATGGGTTATATTTTCATTCAGATCTACTTTTGTATATATTATCATTCGTGTGTCTCTACATGTATGTACTTTAATGTTTAATAAGTTAATTATGATTTGTAAAAATATTTATTGAATTGATGTACAGTGCCTTTATTTTTAACCTCACCACAATAAAATTGTGAGAGGTTACTAAAATTGGTCCAAAAACGAAAATTGAGATGTCATCAAATCTTTACGTTTTGAAGTTCTAGGAACCTAAAAAAGTGGTTTTTGAAAAATGTCTGTATGCGTGTATATATATGTGTTAGCACGATAGCGCCGAAACTACTGGACGGATGTGGATGAAAGTTTGCATGGGGATTTCTTTAATGCTCCAGAAGATCTGAAAAGGTTTTGGTTAAGATTGGATTATGTTTAGTGCCGTTCTGGCTCAACAAGTTGTTTATTTTATAATTACTTACAATTTGCAGTCGAACCAGTAAAAAGCAGTTAAAACTCTGGTTTCAACGATATATCACACTTGAGAGAACGAGGGAGATTCGGTAATAAAATTTTAGACCAAAATCCCTTGACAGAAAAAATCTTTAGAAATATTTGCAAAACCTTGTAAGCTGGTACCGGTGTTGTATTTAATGCATAAATAAGATGGCCTTGACTGGCATTTTGACGTATTTCACTGACAGAAATTTTAATAGCGTGGTGGGAATTATTTTATTACCGCTTTTGAAATAAATATCACATTTTGGGCAGGAAAATATTGAGATAATCAGAAAGGAGGTGGACAGACTAATTCCAACAAATACAAAAAGATCTAAGGCAACTATATGGAAACAACTTTTAGGATCGTACAAAATTGTATAGTACTTTTCTGAAAAGTAAACAAAACAAATTAACCTCTATATATTTATCTCAATTGCTTTAACGTGCGTAACGCAGATATTTAGTGTTCTGTTTCACCCGTGTACCAATCTCCGTTGGAATATATTTAAAAAGGAGTAAAATTCAAAGTAACCCTATTCGAATTCAAAGCTTATTATCTTATATCGCCTTTTAGCATTTTGTTTAACATAATGTGTATGTAGATTTTTTTAAGAAAGGAGAAGTCGGTGATTGCTGCGTGAGGCCAATGAGATAGATGTCAGTGATACGCCACAAACAAGAGACATAACAAACTAAACTACAGGATGGTCCGATGTAAGAGAGACTGAAATATTGTTTGCTTGATCTATAGATCTTTCCATTTCTTCACTTCGATAAATGATCTGCTATGATTAGTTGCGGCGTCTAAGAAATTGAAAAAAATTAGTACAATATTTTAAAAATTAAAATACCCGTTTTTACAGACAAAGATGAAATAATAATTTGGGTAAAAATAAGCGTGCCTATAGGACCAGTTAGATGTTAGATGAAATATTCGTAAAACACATTGTCGTTGAGATTAAAATATATTATATTAATATTAAACTAAACAAAATATCAGTTTTTTAATATTTTATTTTTATTTTCAATACATTTTTTTCTATGATGCAAACAAAAAGAATTTACTTGTTTCACAGGTGTGACAATGTGATATATTATTTTGTAATGATATAGCGTCACAATTAACTCTCTCATTTCAAACTAACTCACTAAATACTAAAAAGTCTAGAATATGGAACGTATTCAATTTTAATAAATATCTATTGGAAAAGTAGTTTAAAAATTCAGGAAGTGAAACACAAATACATTAATTGGATGGAATTTGCGGTAGGTTCTTGATGAAACATGTTCAATTAATTATAAATATTCAACAGAATAGTTACATAACGCACTTGGTTTATTGTTTCATTAGTTTTGTCCAGATTTCTCTGACATATGTTTCGGTCTTGCGACTTTTATCAAAGAGTCTTAAAAACTGACCTGAAAGTGGTGGTTCACAGTATATATCTTACAAATCCTCTACCCACCTAGAGGGGGATAATAACTTGATTTGCTATTTCTTGAAATTTAACAATACAGGCCGGAACTACGAACTTAATTTTAATTTTATTACTGTGTCTAGTACAGGATTGTTCATAAATTCTGTTTGTGTATTTGTAACGTTTTTATGGTTTCTTAGGGCCTTCTTAATTTATACAATTTCAAGCATGTCTAGGATTTTTCCTTTGTTTGCATTGTGTAAAACTTTAACACTACTACCGTTAAAAACGTGATTTTGCTCAATGCAATGTTCGGCGAAACCAGTTGATTTTTTATTAAATAAAATAGACTGTTTGTGTTCTCTTAACCTCACATCTAAGCTACGGCCACTCTGACCTATATATATACGGCATAACAGTCGTCACACTTTATTTCATATACCCCCGATTTTTTAATGTCTTCTGTCTTTTCTTTATTATTAACCAACAAGCGACCTAAATTATTTCTATTCGTTTATATTCTATTAGTACCTAATTTATTTAATCTATTACATACTGAGTTACTAACCTTATTTACATAATTTATACTATGCCACTTTTTGTTTTCTATATTTGGCAAACACGTCCAGGCATTGTGGTCTAAAAAATCGGTGAAAGGTCTTAACATGATAATTATTATAGTTTTGTGAAAACCACTTACTTAAATTCCTATCAGAAACAAGGTAAAGTCCAGTCCAGCACAATGGTGAGGAAAAGCGTCAAAACACAAATTTACGTGGTGGGGCACAGTTTACTCAAATTTAAAACATAAACAACACTAGGCTTTTAATGACAGAAATACTAAGTTGACATAATCTTATTCAAGGCACAGTGTTAAAAACCACAAAAAGCATTTAAAACAACAAATAAGAAGCTCAAATCTCATAAAGCAGCATCACCAGTGGTGACGTCCCTGAACGATCTATCATCTTCGACTTGAGGCTAATGTTGTAGTACAGGGAATAACCTATCCTCTTTATTTATTTATAATCCTTGGATGACGCCAACCTTCATTTTCTTCCAAAAAGCCTGGCAGAATTGTAATAAACATCCTCAGTCATGATATCATATTTTGTCTCCTGAAGATATAAAGACTCGAACTGAACACCCCTTCTTTTTTCCTCCCGTATAGAATTTCACAAAGACCTGTTTTCTTCATTGTATGTGTAGTTGCAACTTGAATGATAACTGAAACAAAATCAACAATTTCAATGGTACTTTGTTTCGAAAATGTGAAGGCGCACCTTGTCGTAACTTTTTTGTTTCTAACCCCACCTAGTGGAACGAAAAAACATTTGAAAGCTTAATTAATTAATTAATAGTCTTTAATTTTTATTCCGGTCATTGTTGACGCACGTGCCACAATTCTTGGGATATTCAGTGTTTAAACAAAATATTTTGTCTTATAAACTTTCAAAACCCATGTTTAAACTTTCGCATCTCCAAAAATATTAAAGACAGAAATAATAGCGAAATTCATCCTCAGTTTATCTACGTCCCTTTAGGTCTCTAGCATATTTTCGCTAAATGTACTTTTCGTGTTATTCAACAAAAACTTTTTTGTTCCATGTTTTTTCAAGTTTTTTTTTATACATTTATTTAACGTCGGCCTATTTCCGCTACTGAGGCCTAACACCGACGCCTGTAGACGAGCTAACCCCAACCAGGAATTTTGCCGAACCTCTTCCCTTAAGAAGAGTAGGGATCTTTTACTTGCCTAATATTTAATAGACAAGGGACCGACAGCTTTACATCCCCTCCGAAGGATGATATATCCCCTATACAACCCTCGCCTAAGGCTGTATAGCTTCCGCGCATACGCTGATATACAAGCCGCTGGAAGATGTGTGAGGCGAAGACGCGGTCTTCGTTGTGAACACGAACAGGCCCTCAGTTTGGTGAAATAAAAAATCTGGAACAGTGGGGGGTTAGATCTGAGACCCTAGAGAGCGCTCGTGCACTTAATTTTGATGTGAGAAGCCTTTGGGTTCGATTTCTGTGGTGATAGTTTGGGTCAAATGCTACACCCTGTATATTGTGGTCTGGAACCGTGGTAGTACTTTGGTTTTTAATTTTATTTTTTTAATTAACACCGGATAGTCTTTGAGTTCTGACAGGGTCAACGGCTACACCCTGTATATGGTATTCTTGAAAAAACAACACTTGGTTTAAAACGAAACGAACAATTATTTTATTTAAGATTTTCTGAACAGAGTTTGAAAATAAAGGGTAATTTAATTTAACAAAATTTTCTTCTTTAGTGGATGTAACTATTCGACAGCATAAATTCGGACTGCGGAATTTAGCAAAAATGTTTATTAAAGTATTTGTCTTGATTTGTCTGAAAAAATTCGCTTTGTTTTGAAACTGTGTGGGCCATAAAGGCGAAACAAAATAGGGTCACTTAAGACGAAATGAAAATGGGGTCACTTAAGATGAAAGGTTTTTTATTAAAAGATAAATAGGGGCCACTTAAGGCGAAGATAAAAATTAAAAGGGGGCCACTTAAGGCGAGGAGGTACTAAAACTAAACGGGGCCACTTAAGGCGATTTCCTAAAACTACTGTTTTTAACCAAGTTTCGACCTGGGAAGCTAGTTCTGAACAGCTAGTCACGAAAACTGCTAGGACAGGGAGTAAGAAAGCCTAACTAGACGGTGGGGATCTACAACTTAAGTTAAATAGTAACCGGACCGGAAGCACTAGCAAATTAGCTTATTACACTTAAAATCACTTTTAAATAACTTTTTCCACTAAATCACTTCGCGAATACTAAACATAAGAATCACTGTCAAAACTGAACTTGCCTCGAATAGGCTGTGTTCGGGTATTTATACGTTTGGGAAAATTTCGTTTATCGCGCCCCATCGAGTCTCACATCCCGTTTTAAAACGACTGGAAAGGCTGGAAATCGCTCCGTGCGGGCGAGGATGAGTCATTGATTGCAACATATTGCGCAATACTGGAAATTTAAGATTTCGAAAATGAAAATTATGCTGAAAACGTTGCTTTACATCGCATATCGAAGTATGTACATAGTAAGGACGTACCTACGCTAGCCACCATTTTTTTCAAGTTAAAATCGCAATTTTCAAGTCGTCATAACTTAAAAACCATGAAACATTGTAAGAACTTTTCTATCCCAAATTGTGCACTGTAAATGAACTGATCTGTGACAAGTTTATTTTCAATATTATAATTATCTACTCAATGAGTGGCTAAGTAGGTATTTGAATATCTAATAACACTATTAATATAATTGTGTGCTCTTTTCCTGAAAGCACTGTATGTTTCAACATTGGTTAAATGAGTACAAAATATTTCTAGTGAAAAATTACATCACTCTGTACAGAAAGCATGGTTATAGCACACTCGTATCCTGATTCAATCAGACCAAAATGGATACTGATGTCTCCCCAACCGCATCTTCCCATGCAAATCACACCACTCTTGCACAGCTAGCTCCGCTGACACCAATGTTTAATGCTATTTACTTGTCTCATCCTTGAATTTTGTTGGATGCCGTGACATGTTACTACTTTAATTTGCTCTCAATTTAATATAAAGTATAAATGTCAAAATGAATATGTGAGACGGTCACATTGGTTTTCGTAAATTAACCTTAAAGTATTGAACAATTCATTTTGCAATTGAGTTGAATATAGATATGATAGTTAATCACATATACCAGGCGTCAGAGTAGTTGAATCCATAAATAATTTACAGAAAGCTGGTAAACGAGAGGTGGCATTTTTCGAGAGTACTTCGTTTACTGTTAATTTTAGTTAGTAAAAAATAACTATTGCCGATATTATTAAAAATAAAATTTTGTACAAAATGTCTTAAGCTGATTTTTTGTTTGACTCATAGTTTCGAAGTTATAGTCGTGACAACATGGGGACTGTTCCCATTTGCATCACCTGATATACCGGGTGCGGCATTTAACTTGAGACAGTGATTTATTTCAAGACCAATGCATTTTAGAAAAAAAAATGTTTCAAGTAGCAGTTCCCATAACTCTTATGATTTAATTCTGTTTACTTAAAATTTTAAAATAAATGCTGGGTTTATTAATTTTGATGAGATGTGTCGAAAGAATTTTCAGTCTAGTTTTTTCTGGAAAAATTTCCAGCTCCCAAGTGTCACAGCAACTCTCATGTGCAGGTAGCTCTCTATGATGGGATTCTGTGGCAATCCGACTCATAATGTCCCCCAAATTAGAGGATTGCTGTGAATAAATTATGTACTTTAAATCGCCCAATAAGAAATTATCTAATTGGGTCATGTCCGGTAGGATTTCTGTTGCCAATCCATCCTTCGGGAAATGCTGCATTTAAATGTTGCATAGTAATGCGGGTATTATAGGGTGGGGAACCATTTTGACATTACACGCCGCGCCGTTCCTTTGTAAATTTTTTTTCGATATATCGGATAATGTTATTCTGGACAAAATATATACTTTATTTGAAAGATAAAAATGTACTGGATTGTATTCGAACTCAAATTCAGTGGCACCAGGTAAAAGCTAATCGTGTCTTAATTGAGCCGTCTATGTCCACCTATAACTTCTACTAGTTCATATTTTATTTTTATACAATGAAGTTGTTTCGCATGTGTGAAAACTTTAAAATAACAACGAATTTGTATGGATATCACAACAGGAATTCAAATTACTTTGACATTTGTCGATCAGTCATAAATCCATAAAAACTATACCTATCCCTTCATTTCAATTTTATGAACGCGGACGTCAATGGTCAGAGGCGATTTTATTGTCGTTAAATTGCTACCTTGTCGAAGGAAGAGAAGAGAAAGAAGAGGCAATCTTCGGCAGTATTGTGTGGTGTTGACCTAGGTTAGTGTTGACGGTGTTAACCTATGTTGGTGTTGACGATAGATAAATAGATCATTCTGCTTTACTAAAGTTTTGTGTAAAGTTAAAATAGTCTTGACTTGTGCAATAGTTATTTGTGTATCAAGGCCGCAAAGTTGATCTTTCTCGGCCGAATTGCAGCTCAGATACAACCGAGGCCAAGCAAACTTCGGATTAGACCGAGAAAGATCATTTGGCCCAGGTGCACACAGCATTTTTAGGCAACTGTCTCAAAAAGTAAAATAAAATATTTTTAAAATTGTTTCGTATAAGTTACTGGAGACATAGACAAAATTTTGCAAGAAGGCTACTAAGCTGACAGTTTTGATTCGTTTTCAAGTTAACAACGAAAATAAATGAAAACGTCACTAGATAGTTTATTGACAAGCCGTGACATATTTCAAATATTAGTGATGATCAAGTTCAACATTTTATTTCATTTTTGGTCAATTTTATGGAAGGGTTAAATGTGTCCTTATAAACGTTTTTTTTTTTTAGCTAAGAAAAACGCGACATGCAGTCGTGAAGTGGGGCCGTGAAGTAAAAGCATCCAAAAAAATAAGATTGACAAATTAGTACAAAGAGAGGACACTAGGTAGCTGTCAGATCCGATAAACGTAATTTTTTGTGAAAGTTGACTAAAAAATATATTTTTTAAGACAATAATTGATATATCAATTATGAAGCTTAGTAACTTATAAAAACTATTATAGTACAATGAAAATAGCCACTTAAACAATAAGTTCTATTTACATGCAGTTGACAGAACTAATCTCTCTGAATGAGACAGAATGATGACAAAATGTCAAAGAAAATGATGGTGAAGTTTGTAGCTCAGGGCCGCCATACAAATTTAATATTTAAACTATATTTTGAAATCGAACTATTAACGTCACGACTTTTGGAGGTAACTACGATTTTCAAATTATGAACTGAATTTAAAATTATTCAGCCCCTATAAAAAAAATTCCATTACATACACTTAGTTATTACTAGTCTTGCAATGCAAATTTGGTGATAATACAAGTTATGAAATAATCCTATTGGACGGTCGTGAGCAAAAAAAATAGGACCAAGTCTTATAACGGTATTTTGCTAAAATCTAGTTGTGTACATCTAACTTTAATTGTTGTGACATTGTCAGTTAGTTGTCATAATTTATTGCAAGTGTGCAAAAAACTAATATGCCTCATATAAGCGATTTAATTAAATCTGGAGTTATTGCTAAAGCAGAAGATGGATGGTCAATGAGACAAATTGCACTGCGTTATAATATTGACAAAAATTCGGTGTGTAACATTTTAAGAAAGTGGAAAATAAATGGTACGATTAGTAGAAATCCTGGATCAGGGCAATGAAGGATATCAACTCAACAACAAGATTTGCAATTGGTAAATGCTTTAGTAGAAAATCCATTTTACTCAGTTATTCAGTCTGCTGAAGAAACGAATTTTCCTGGATCGAGTAGTACTGGTCGCCGGCGAGTAAGAGAATCGGAGCTACGCTGTCATGCAGCAGCACAGAAATACTTAACGCTGAACATAAAAAAGCTCGAGTAGGATTTGCGCTTGAATTTTTAGCGCATGATGTAAATTTTTGGAACAATGCCATCTTTACAGACGAAAAAACTTTCCAGTCAACACACAGCGGTCGTATTCGTGTTTACCGCCCTCCGAATACTCGATTTGATGAGAAATATATATCTAACAATGATAAAAGTGATAGATTTTCCGTTAATATGTGGGCTTGGATATCGGCACGTAGTTCTGGTGTTTTGTGGCATATTGAGGAACGATTTAATAGTGAAACGTATATTAGGATTTTAGACAAAATTATGCTCCCTTCTGTGTCACAATTATTTCCTAATAATGAGTTCATATTTCAACAAGACAATTGTTCCGTTCATACTGCTCATACCGTAATTAACTGGTTTCAAGATAACAACATCAGTGTTCTTAACTGGCCCAGTCATAGTCCAAATCTTAACCCTGTGGGACTACTCGTAAGAAGTATCCAAAAGCAAAATGTGAGACCACGGAATGCCGAAGAATTACTGGAAATAGTAAATAATGCATGGGAAAATATTATTACTAATGATTATTCTATAAGGTTATTTAATTCTATGCCAAACAGACTTATAGAAGTTGTAAATAGAAATGGTGCAATAACGAAATATTAATAGTTAGTTTTTTGTTGTTGTTAGTAGGATATCCTTTGTCCTTGGATCCAGGATTTCTAATAATCGTACCGTTTATTCTCCACTTTCTTAAAATGTTACACACCAAATTTTTGTTAATGTTGTAACGCAGTGCAATTTGTCTCATTAACCATCCATCATTTACTATAGCAATAACTACAGCATTAAAATATAAAATAAATTAAAAGTGATATCTGTTTTATTTCGGCTACTCATTACATATTCACATAGAGACAGATTTACATTAGAAAAGAAAAGTTGTCCTATTTTTTTCTGCTCACGACAGTACACTTCTATTTTTGTTCATAGGAAATATGCACGGAATTTATTATTTATATAATATAAATATATTAATCACATATTATTCAATAACCGATTCAATACAACCGATCTTTCCAGATAAAGGTTTTTATAATACCCAAATATTTTAAAATTTATTTATTTATATATTTATTTTAAGCGCTTATGGTTATTTTCAAAATATTGCAGAAATAATTAGTATTATTTGCTAATTTAAAGAAGACATAACAACATAAACGATTTTGCAATAATATATTTAGTTAATCAAAGATAACACTTTAGTCTACATATCCTCACTTCTTATTACAATATTTTACATACCAGTTTAATTTAAACTATATTATTTAAGTTATCATAATATTGTCACCTTGAATTTATCATTCAAGTAATTATTATATATTCTAATTAAAACTTCGACCAAAACATTGTAAATTAATATGTGTTGGTTAAGATTTCATAATGGTTACTATACGAGTTGAATATAAAATTATTCAATTAATATCGGGCTCTTATGCAGGTAAAGACAAACAAACTTTAGCAATTTGGGAGGGGTAAAGTCCGACGATAACAGCTTCGCATCCATCCTTGCCAAGCACGAAATCCTAGCTCCCTCTCGACTTTTCTTGCGCATACTGAATCATCGCTTATATCTTCATTTGTTAAATCTGAAAATTAAAAAAGCAAATAAAAAAATTATGCCTGAGAAGAACTCTGGTGACGGGGAAGAGACGGGAAGAGATTCTACATTCACGCGAGTCAAGCAACGAAAGTTTCAGTGTATGTCCAACCTTTCCGCGTGTTAGATATGCTTGCCCGTCTGAATGTGAATCTATACGAAATATTGTATCAAAAGTCGCTTTGACGTCACTACGACCCGTGGCGCATCCGGCTAGCTCCGTTTTTCCTCTTGTAATTAAGTGAAGGAAATAGTTGAAGCCGTCCAGTGTTTTCAGTCAGCCAGAGGGGCTTAACGTGTCCACTCTGAGATCCGAACCCAGATACCGTTATTTTCATATATTATATCATTTCCAAGAAGCAGAATTTTGGAAAAGTCCGTACTACGTCATCGGCCAGCAGCGCATCCTTCTGGCGTTTACTCCTGCTGCTATATTAAGTTGTTTAATTTCAGGAAAAAACCTGTCCAGTGTATTCCGCTCCTACTGCTTTCCATCAGCAGTCGTGCCCGACAGTAATATTAGATAATAAGTAAGACCATATAGAAGTAAAGTAAACTAATAGATAAGCTTGGCTAGTGCAACATTGCCGCCAACTGCCGCAAGACCCGACTGTCAGGTGAGCCATCCAGTCCAGTTCGTCCACGAGGTTCCAGGCTAACCACGAGAGTCCGGGCAAATTCCGTTCCAATAGACTTATAACTCGTAGGTGCCTTTCAGTAGGAACCTTTATATAGGGTCACGGGGCACTGAAAAGTTATACATAGTTTTCACTAATCGTACTTTGTTTTAAAGGATTGCTAATTGAATTTTACTTTTCAGGTCACTGATCTACCTTTTGTTTCAGAGCCCTAGTTATTACTTCATGCAGCTAAGTACTGTATATAACTTCTCTATAATTTTGCAATATTACACTATAATTTTTTATCTGTGGTCTAGCTTCTCTTACCTGGTATCCGTACTTAATCTGCACCCATTTTACAGCTTTACCATTTGCATAGTTTTACCGCTTTACCGTTTGCTTAGTGTTACCACTTGCTCTGTACTGCCGCTTTACCGTTTATTCTGTGCTACCATTTTGCTGCTTGCTACCCTTGTCATTTGAGTCATCTGGTACTACTTTCGTTGAACTGTTTACGTCCATTAATCGTTACTTAATAACCTGTAGAGTTTGTTTGGAGAAATTATTTAGTAAAAGTAGATTTGTATATGGTAGGCTAACCTTATCTATCAGATTCTGAGTTTTATTGCTTTGTGTGTGAACGTACGTCTAATTTCCCTAATTGACCCACTGGAGTAACGTTTCTCCAGCTACCCAGTCTCGCATATCCGGCTTCTCTGGGTAGTGTTATCCTAGACAATTGGAACTGGCACCCTGGTAAAACCGTATTATACCGAATACCCGTTTCCGAAGCTCGAGTGTCAAAGAGTGGCCCTTTTCCTCCTCGGCACCCGCTAAGGCGGAGAAAAACGAGTCACAGTATATAGTATAGTATATATTGTGATCGTGAAAAAATCGGCTTCGAGTTTTTGGTGAATTTTTTATATGCATATTCAAGACGGTTACACCTCGAGGCAAAATCGCAAAATCGAACTTTGCTCAAACTTGGGGGGAGTTAACGCCTAAAAACCGATAAAAAATGCAAAATATTTTTTCTCAAAAAAGGTTGTGACGATTTTGATCAAATTTAACACATAAATGCTCCATTAGTACTAGTATAAATTGACAAGACTTGTTAGTCCTGAAAAATGCAGGGACGGAGACTGTGAGGGTAATGTTATGAGAATTAATTTTTTTTCTCTAAAACAGTTGTAGCGATTGTGATTGGCACATGGATAGTTTCTTAGTATCCGTAAAAGATGACACTACTACCTCTAGAAAATTTAGGGATGGATATTGCAAAGGGTTTTTTTCAAAGAATTAAATAATGTTTTCCCCAAAAGCGGCTCACGGTTTTAATTAAATTTAACAATTGACTATTCCCTTAGCATTAGGATGATGTACCATAACTCGTTGGCCCCAAAAAATGCAGGGACGGAGACTGTGTGGGTAAAGTTAAAACAATTTGCATTTTTTCCTCTAAAACGGTTGGAACGATCGTGATAAGCCTTAGTACTAGTATGAGATAGCATGACCCGTTACTTTTAAGAAATGTAGGGACAGAGACTGTGTTAAGGTGTAAATAATTAATTTTTTTTATGACGATTTTGATTAAATTTGGCACACATATTTGAAATGCAATATATAACACCAAATATATTTATAACTATTTTTGAATGTCACTGCCAGGTAGCCCGACCCATTCCTAAATGGGAAAATTTGTCTGAGTTGTGTCGATTTGACCGATTTTTTAATTTTTTCGTTATCTTATTTATGGATCCGTTAAGAGTTTAAAGATTAATTCTGAATCACTGATGGTCGAGAGGTGAGCGCACTTGCCTCTCACCCGAAAGTTCCGGGTTCAATCCCCGGTCGTGGCAGTGAAAAATACTGTGAGAGAGACTTTTCCACTATACCCGGATATTGGGTGTGTGTCCCTTGTCTCTAAATGTGTAGCCCCTCCCACACAAGGCTCTTCTAGAGCCTTCCGGGATAAAGGGGGTTGTCATTATCTGTGGCGTATTATTATTATTATTATTATTATTATTATTATTATTATTATTACCCTAAACATAAGTAAACTTCTTTAAGGTTTACCTTCACACTTCATATTGCATTTCCCTCCAGCTGTTCCAAATTTGCACCAGTCTTTACTGTTAATCTGCAAATAAACATAACCACAATTAAACATAATTTTAAATAGTATTTTGCTTAACCATTAATCAATTATATTTTAGTGTCAGAGTCAATAATTTTCCTTATTTCAAATTTAAATGTTTGCTCCTCGTATTATTAATTCAGTTACTAAATAATCGGAATACATTTAAAGTAAATCGAAATAAAATTTTTTTGTCAAATAATTACCTGAAATAATCCTAGTCCTTTACTTCCATTTGCTTTATCAGTAATTTTAGCAGTGTCTTTGCCACTCTCGCTCTCGATTAAACAGACCCCTAGAAGTATGGTTTTATAAATAAATAAAAATAAAATTGCGGCAGTTAGGTTGAAACTTTACATGTAAAGCAAAATACTGCTTTCAGAGTAATAATCTATAAAATAGTAGTTAAATTAAAGTTAGGTTATGCTAGTGAGCTAAAATGTTAGATGCTAGAATTATACAAAATTTAACATAAGTACCACAAACAAATGTAAATCAATGCTCCTGCCATCAACAAATTGTGTTGTGATTGAACCTAATGTTTGATTAAAATTATACTTAATAAAATAAAGTAATTATTTGGGCAATTTTATAAGGAACATCCTTAAATTATAGTGGAGTAAAAATAGCCAAAAATAATTCGATAGAGAAAATTTTACATAGAGCAACGCGACATAGACAAATAAGTATGTTTTGGTGAAACTAAGAATAACCTGAGTTTTCTACATTATGTTTTAATATTTCTGCCCTCTAGAAGCACACTTGAACTATACTAAATCCAGTCAGGCTATTTATTTTTCGATTGCAACAGACACTAAACCGCTAGATGTCGCCTGCTTACTATTTTATATGTCGCTATCGTAAAGATACCGAGATGTACCAAATAGTCAAGGGATCCTCGTGTCGTTGGTCACATGCCTACCTTGCACTGACGAGAGCCAACAGCTCGAAAATGCAGTCTGCAAGTGGTATGGGATGATTGGCACGAGAGCTCCTTAAGTAGGATCAGTCTTTCGGCTGGTGTTTGTTGCAATCGAAGCATTAGCGTTTTGTTGGTAATATGCGATTATTACACTTAACGCGCCAGGCTTGTAACTTGTAATTCAGCGCTCGGCGGGGCACGTAGCCCGGAGAGTAGCTGTTAGTTGCAGTCTGGTTACATTCCTTATAGTAAAATAAGGATTTTATAGAGGAGTTTGCGATTGTATATATATATATATATATATATATATATATATATATATATATATATATATATATATATATTGATTGCTATGATATCCGCGCGCCGCCACAGGTTTAAAATATATCGCAGTAAATAATTTCTTATTTAGATCTGAAAGTCGTAAGTTCGGACCATTGAAATTAAATACAATTCTAGAAAACACACAGCAATAAAATAAATTCAAGTTAACAGATAACAGAGACCAAGATTAGTAAACAATCTTAAACAGAGACAACCTCTGTGATTGGACTTCAGGATGTTGACGTCACAACGCGCCAATTTATGGCTGTTTAAAATGAACCCAATATTTTTCAAATTTCAAGTTTTTTTTGTTACTATTAGTAAAATTAATAAGATAATAAATATGCCATAAATCATTTTTTTACGTAAGTTAAGTATTTCAGCAATAATTTTTTTTTCTGGGAAAACCCTATTGTGTTGAGCATAGATATATCTATTACCTGGTATCATATACTGTGACTATGCTAGATAGCGTGATTTGTGAATTTAATTAATTTATGTAATCTGTCACTTTGAGTTTTATATTTTGTATTCCATTTTCAAGAAATACTCAGATAATTATAAACACCGTGTCTTCCAATTTATGAGCGTAATCCTAACACAATAAAATACGATACACATAAAAGATGAAATAAGATTCCTTATCTAGCTAAAATATAAATACTAAAAATAAAATAATTTGGATAATTATTGTTCAAAATTAAATTTGTTGATAAAAAATAGAATTAATGATCGAAATTTTCAAATTAAAATATACTCAATTATTTTCCAAACTATTCAAAGATATACAAGAAATTTATATGAAGTTTATTACAACCTTTTAGTCCACATAGCTCAAATAAAATTTCTAAGCACACTGTAAAATTTAATTCGATGTTCACCTGCAATCTTCCAAACTCCTACACAATTCAAGTCATACCTCGGTTCCACTAGGAATCTGCACCTTAAAATAATTTAAAATTATCTTCTCTCCCCAACTTGTCAGAATTTTTAAAAATTAATTTTTCTTTTCTTTGTCTCAAATTTGTTAACTGGTTGTCTTTCTTCTTCTTACTATACTTTACTTTCACCAACAACAGTCTATTTTCTCTCGTATCTTTTAATATTTACTTTTTCTAAAATTTTCAACCCCTGCAATTTTCAATAATTTTCTTGTTCTTATTTATTCTTCATCCCCTAGCAACTTGTAATTTTTCAATTTTTCCATACTCTCGCTTATATTTTCTGCAAATAATAAAATCGCCGATACCAACTTGAATCTTTCTTGACATCGACTTGATAAAACGAATTGGTTCTCATCACGTGGTATTGAGCTTTTTTCCAGTTTTATCACTTTCCCGCAGAAATTAAATTAAAAAACTTATATCTACATGAACATAATAAGTGTTATAAACATCTTGATAATTAGTTTAACAATAACTAAGTGAATTAAAATAATATAACTGATTCTAATTACCATTAAATTGTGTTATAAATATCTCTAATCGTTTTTAAAGGCTGAAGTATAAAAATTGCATGTAATTAATAAAAATGTCTGTATTTTATAAATTACTTTGGTATTTTATCAAACAGGACAAATGAACGAAAACAGAAAACAAAAAACCTGCATGCAACTCTCTACTCAGATAAAATAAGATGTATTTTATTCGCAATACACAACTCGAATTGACCCGAATGTGTTCTAAAGCTTAAGTACAAGTAGTAATATCATATCCTATCAATATGTACAGGGTGTCCGGAAACAAAGTAGAAAAAAAGTAACTGTAGATTCCTTATATAAAATTAATTAGGGTTCTTCATATAACATTTTTCAAAATACCCCTTCGTTGTCAAGTCTTTTACTCAAAAAATCAAATTCCAAAAAACAAAATATTTAGCATATCTACTACAATTATTGAAAGACATCTTATTTTTTCAGCCCCTTGGGTGTTTCACCAAGGGGTGGAATGAGCAACACCTAATAAATTTTTAAACTGTTTCACTTTTTTAATATTATTATTTGTATTTAATAAATTATTCCATTAATAAATATAATATTTGTCAATTTGATTTAAAAAATATATACGTTTATTATTCCATAGAAGTTGTTAATTAATATTTAGATTATTCGAGTATGGCAGCCTACTAAAACTTTAAGAACATTATCGTTTAGTAACGATTGAAATGAACTCATCAATTGCATGAACGTAAATTTTATTTTTTATCATGAAAACGGTTGGTAACACGGCATTCTTTAAAGAGAAGAAAAAGTTTTAAAATCAACAAGGGAATTAAAAAACATCTTATTCTGAAATGTAAAATGAATGGATTTTAAAAAATTTAGAGATAATCTACATTTGTTTCATTTATTTATTTTGTAATATTTTTAGGTACATTTTTTGTGTCACTTTCTAAATTGAGCATTACTGTTTTTTTTAACAATGAAACATTCAACTGACAGTTATTTCAGTCAAGGCATTCGTTTCATAAATACACAATCCTATGCAACAGTTAAATTTTTTCGGCAATTTCTGAATTTTTATTTCTCTCAGGAAAATTTTTCCATTTTTCAACTGAACCTGTATAAAAGTCTGTTATGACCTAATGAAACAAAAGTTGCACCAACTGAGACACTTTGTATCATTTCATAATAGTGGACATTATTTTAATAAATCTACTGATAAACATGCAAATCAACACTGAAATCTTGCAGTTTTATGTTTGTAAATATTAAATGTATTCAAGACTTTCAGATTAATGTTATGCATCTCTTGCCTTGATTTTAGGAATCGGCAAAATGTTTTCCGGTGAAGTAGATTTTCTTTACAAACTACCAAAGAAACTTTTCAACATACCCCCTATTTTAAATCTTTTTAAGTTTTGAGGAGGGTTGGAATCTTTGGCGCAATACTAACACTTACGTAAGAGCTTACGTACTATACTAGACGCGCGTTTCGCCAACCAAGTTGGCATCATCTGGATCATTAAAAGAGTTTTAACCATCTCCTGACGATGCCAACTTGCTTGTTCCGCATTTTGGTGTGTGTAGACTACTACATCAGTGTTACCTTTTTAAGCTAAGTCGTAAAAGAAATTAACAGGCGTACTGACTTTTGATAGGCGATCGCAAAGTTAAATTATTAGGGGTAGCATTTAAAATGTTGTCATTTTTTCACCATATTTAATTCGAAATTTAATTCTAATGCTAAAAAAAGAATTGGATGTGGTTAAAAGAACTACACTGATACACTGCCATTTTTGCATTACAAACGAGAAAAGAACAGTGAACTAATTTTGATTATTTAGAATGAAGACGTGGTGTTTTTTATTGCAGAATCGTTCTCAGTAGGAGAAATAAAAAAAATTGAATTTCGTCGATTACGCTATCTGTCATGAATCGAAAAAAAATATGTTTCAGACAAATCCTCCGTACTTTTAGTCGTAGAATACGAATCTTCAATAAAAAATAGGGGTTCTTATTTAAGATTTCAAAATTATCCCCTGTCAAACCTACAAGGAGGGGGGACAGTGACTAAAAAATACGACATTTTCAATGACATTGAGGAGTTGCTGAATCCAGTGGCACACCCATATTTGAAATAATAAATCGCTAATAAGATTTCACCATTTTCTGATCCGAAAGAAAATCATAGTAGGCCCGCTATTATGTTTTGTAAAATTTAATATAACACAAAGATGCGCTTTTCAAATATCTATATTTAAAAAAAATATATCTAAATTGAACGTTAAATAAACTTTTTATACGGGTAGTTCCAAGCAAAATGGGACGCGCTTTATACATACATATACATATAGATAGATAGATAGATATATAGATCTTTGAAAAATGCATCTTTGTGTTATCTGAATAATAATGTTAAGACATCCAAAGTCCACCTTAATTGTGATTTAATATTTTGTCCCCTAGGAGACAATTACTCGAAACTGACAAACTTCCTCTGACCTGTATCGTGGTATAATAATAACAATTAGCATTTTGTCTGGCATGCAATATTTGTGGGTTTTACAAAAAACCTCGTATAACCTTGATTTATAATGATACATTAAAAGTAATGTCTAAAAAGTTTAACGTATATTTTATTTATTTATTTTCAATAGCCCCTAAAATACAATTATTCTCAAAACTTAATTTGCTGTACTATTGATCTGTTACTGCGTATTCATTTGATTACGATTTTTATTTTTTAACCACATTAGCTCACTGCATTGTGGAAAATTTCAGTTGTTATATATTATTACATATTTATTATATTCGTAGGAACTTACACTACGTTGGAAGTCATCTACAACAGAAATAAATAATATCGAGGGGATACTAGATTATTCACCGTTTCATTATTTAAATAAAATCATAATTAATTATTCCAATTATTAACATACTTATTTTATACCGTTGTTACATTCTTCAAGGAACTCTTTTGCATTAAAAATATATTGTGTTATTTTCAATATGAATATGTTTAAGGACCCAGCTAACATAAAACTATACCTACTTGTAAATTTTTACTATATCTAATAACCAAAGGTAAAAATTTTAAATATTTACATATTTTTTCGTGAAAGTGATATGATTTTAGTGATTTTGTTCAATATTATTTTGCTAAACTAACCTAACTTACTATTATCAAAATTTAAATTATTAACCTACAGTTTCCCACTAAGGTCCTACTAAATCCTTTATTTGCCAACTCCGTGGCGAGGCCACATTTCGTATAAACTTTGGCATGAATCCTGCGCACCTCTGCAACTAATACAAAAACTATCAAAAGCAAAACAGTAACTTTCTTCATGATCTCAGCATTCAGTGTCTTAATTACTCAACGTTCAACCACCACTGCCACCACACGAAAAACAAAAGAACACTTAATGCCGAAAGATGGATTTCCGTCTGGCCCGGCGATAAGGTATCTTCCTTATATGTCCATATGTTTATACGAATTGTATTGCTGTCTGTGTATGTAACTAGAAATTTATGCTACTCGTAGATTGTTTAGTTTCGGTATTTACCAGCCTTGACAGTGCTGAACCTTGACTAACCATATTCCTGGTTTGCAATTCTAAATAAAGCAGAAGCGCGCAGAATTATTTTCATATTTTAATTAACTTGGATGATAAACCTTAAAAATGTTCATTAATTAACAATAAATCATTTTGCCAGTCTATTTAATGAATTAAAAAAATTGATAGCGGTTTATTCACAAAAATGTATTAGGTCCACCAGAAGAAATTTTATATTTACGCAATTTTAATAAAAATTTTCTCGTTGAAGCCTTTTGACTCTCTTAATTTCTAAGTTCTAAGTCGTTAGTAGTGGCTCTACAACTAATTTAATTTGCACCGCAATTTAGATAATTACAATTTATGCCCTGAATGATAAAAGTATAAATAGTAAATAACTTGAAATATTGTAGGGTTTTACGATGTAAGTAGCAGTAATTATTTAATAGTCACCAAATAACAATGTAAATTATTGAACGCCCTGAATACTGAGTGTACAGAAACAAACATTTAATTAAACATTTTAGGTAGCTGGTAGTTAATAATAATAGAACATTTTTTGATTTGATCAAATTATTTCGTTGTTTATGTGAAAATATTTTCGTTTATTGTTTACAGCCCTTTCTTCGATACATATAACTAATTAGCATTTCAAAAAATCGATAGCTCAATGCGAATGGCAGGCGTCCTTAAGTAGGACGGAGGGGTGCATTCAATGTTGATTTCTTGGTGCGAGATAAAAGAAACGATAATGTAATTTATAAATTAGTGAAATTTTATACGTATATTTTAGATTTCGTAAAAGAAACTGGTATTAAGCTTTAGATTTTGTTTGGTTACCATATGTTTTCCCTCTGTTGTTCTTCCCCTGTCAACCGTGGTCCTCTCTGTATTGTCTAATTTTAAATGTCCTGACAGACCCCAGGACGAGAAGCGTGTGCCTGTTATATCCCTTTTTGTTTTTTAAAATTTTTCTTTATCTTATTTCTTCTTCGTTTTTAGGTTGGAGTTAGGATAGGATATTTTGTCAAACTGTTTGGTACCATTATTAGGTATATTTAATAAATTAATCTAACCTTATTTCAACTATCAATTAGATAGGCCGTGGCTAGCAGTATGGTCTTCGATCGATAGCCATTATTAAAAAAAAATCTTGAAATAAACGTATCCCCCTAAATTTAGATGTGATGTGTAGAGTGTAGTAATTTAACCGAATAGGCAATAAACAGGGTCTTATAAACAAATATATTATGTTTTATTGGTATTTTACTATTAGCATAACGTAAATATGTTTTCCAAAAAATATTATCCAATGATTGCAATACTAGTACAATTCATTCTTCATAATAAAATTTCTTGTAATACAAAAATGTTATATAATTTTTATTTTGTTTATATTTAGTTAAAAAATATTGCAAAAATTATTTACTTATTACTTATTATAAGACATAAGAACATAAACAACTTTGCAATAATATATATTTAATTAATCAAAGATAACATTTTATTCCGCTTATTCTTATTTTACAATATTCCACATATCAGTTTAATTTAAACTATATTATTTATCTCGTTTAAATATTGTCACCTTGAATTTATCATTCAAGTAGTAAGAATTATATACTCTAATTAAGAATTTCGACCAAAACATTGCAAATTAACATATTATTATGTATAAGTTAGTTAAGATTTTCATAATACGAGTTGAATATAAATTATTCAATAAACATCGGTCACTCATACAAGTGAAGGCAAACAAACTTTAGCACTTTTTTGAGGTGAAGTCCGGCGATAACAGCTTCGTATCCATCCTTGCCAAGCACGAAAACCCAATTCCTTTTCAATTTTTCTTGCACAAATTGAATCATCGCTTATGTCTTCATTTGTTAGATCTGAAAGTATAAAACAAATTAAAAAATTAAACTCGAACTATTAATTTTTCAACGGGCGTCTAAGTCTAAGAAACGCCTTCATCTTTTATGGTGTTTAGCACTGTTTAAGGAGACAACCATATGCTGGGTGGGAGTTCTAGCGGTGGAGGCGATTTCATATGAGGGCTATTCTTCACATCTTTGGCGTCTAAAAACCACTTTTACAAAACGCCAAACATTTAAACACTACATTCAAATGCGCTACTAGATACACATTTCGTTAACCATTCCAACATGAGCGGGAGATAAATAACATTAGTTTTCAGTTTTAACTTCTAATGATGCTAACACTGTTAGTGAAACGCACGTCGAGTATTGTATTCGAGTGTAGCCTTTAAATGTTTTGGAGTTTGTAAAAGTGATTTTGATATTGATTTGTGAAAAATAGTCCCCATTCGAAAATACTTCCACCGCCGGATTCGGATTTAGCTCAGTTTTCAGTAATAAATGGAGTAAATTATACAACATAGGATTGATAAACGGTTCTTATACTTGTCCACTGTTAAAATTCTGTGATCAATAACTATTAGCGTATTCAAAGCTCTCCAGAGCTAACAATTCCCTCGATATTACTGTGAATATTGCTCACCTAGATATTTGTAAACTCTCATTTTTCTGTTTCTGATAATTTAACTACCTTCCTGCAAATTCGCTCTATTCAGTTTCTCCCCAATCAAGGTGCTCTCGATCTCTGCGTTGGATTACAGTCAACAGAGGACTTGTTGCTGCCCTCTATGGTAACATATTATGTCCTCATTGACTCAGCAACTTCTCATTAATATTGACGCCTTTCTACTCCCACGTCAGGTTTTTATATCTTCTTGCAACGCCAGGTTGAAGATTTCAGCGAGATAATGTCGCCTTGTCTGATTCTCCTCCTGATGTGGTTCTTTACGGTGACTAAATCGTTACCGACGTTGACATGGAGAGTGTCATGTTTATAGATTTCTCTAATGTGGTTCGAGTATCTCGGTCAATTCTCCTGACATGGGACCAGAAAGACGTCAATATTGATGGGAAGTTCCTGAGCCACTTACGCTTCGCTGACAACATCATCCGTATGAGCTCCGACACGAATGAGCTTGAAACCATGCTGGAAGAGCTAAAGGAAGCTTTGGAGGCATTATGTTTGAGGATGAACCTCCTTAAAGAATAAAGTTATGAGTCCAGATAACGTCCAGGACATCCATACGCTTGAAGTGGTTGGAGAGTGTATGTATCTTATTTACAAAATCAAGCTTGGTAAGTACAAACAGACTGCAAGAATTATCAAGCGAGTTGGCTTGCCGTAAACGGATTTTGGAGAACTTTATTACACTCTCAAGAAACCGGACTTACTTGTTAATCTGAAGAGGAAAGCATACGACTCCTGCATACTACGGCCTTGAGACTGTAGCAAAGTCTTCGGGTTTGCCAGCGGGAAATAGAATGAGCAATGTTTTAGATCAGTGAGAGGAACCAAGTCAGAAACGAAGCTATTAGGGAAAGAATAGGATGTAATAGAGCGCATCGCTACCAATAGCCCAGTTAATAATATAATATATGATTTGCAGGAAACAACTACTCAGCGGGCAAATACCCCGACCTGCATTGAATTACACCTTACAAATCATTAAAGAATGGTAACCAATATCATTTGTCAACTCACCGACCAGACATAGGCCGGTTTCGAACTTATTAGTTCTCATCAGTATGCCATAGGTCATGGAGCAGACAAATGATAGTGGCCAACCTGCTAATTTTATACAAACTATAGTAAATTGAGAGTGGTGAGGGGTAAGTGAAACCTCTCAAATGGTCAAATTGCTACTATACACCATAGATGTCTCTATGGGTGTATAGCGACTTGCGATTCTGCAAGTACCTGAGAGCGGCGACCTTTCAGTCCTAGGTGGACTTAACCTACTGTTATAATATATGATTTGCAGGAAACAACTACTCAGCGGGCAAATACCCCGACCTGCATTGAATTACACCTTACAAATCATTAAAGAATGGTAACCAATATCATTTGTCAACTCCCTGACCAGACATAGACCGGTTTCGAACTTATTAGTTCTCATCAGTATGCCATAGGTCATGGAGCAGACAAATGATAGTGGCCAACCTGCTAGTTTTATACAAACTATAGTAAATTGAGAGTGGTGAGGGGTAAGTGAAACCTCTCAAATGGTCAATTGCTACTATACACCATAGATGTCTCTATGGGCGTATAGCGACTTGCGATATTGGTTACCATTCTTTAATGATTTGTAAGGTGTAATTCAATGCAGGTCGGGGTATTTGCCCGCTGAGTAGTTGTTTCCTGCAAATCATATATTATAACAGTAGGTTAAGTCCACCTAGGACTGAAAGGTCGCCGCTCTCAGGTACTTGCAGAATCGCAAGTCGCTATACGCCCATAGAGACATCTATGGTGTATAGTAGCAATTGACCATTTGAGAGGTTTCACTTACCCCTCACCACTCTCAGTTAATAATAACCCAATAATAGCCGACCAGAGAAACAAAGGGAAGAGTTGGACGCCTTCAAATAAGTTGGACATCCAGGAGTAAGCAGCCATAAACTAGATCTTGACTGCTCAAGGCAGACAGCGGTGGAAAGACATGAACACGCTGAAGAAGAAGAACCCTCAAAATATGTTACTTTTACTGATTTGAACATTATACGCGCAATTAAAATATTTTTGTTGCATATGTTTGCCTATATTTTCAGTGAAATTGTCTTATTTTTTATATACTGTAGATTTTTATCTTTTGAACTGAAATTTCAGTGGACACGACCTCCGTAAATTAACAGTTTGATAAATAACTTGCCAAAACTGGTCGATTCCCATCATTTTAGACTCCTTAACTCTCAGCAGTATGAAAAAACACTAGAATCGAGATATATGTTTTATCCTATTTGAGCAGCTTCCGGCCAACAAGATACGTATCTCATTTGTATAAAGTGTGTTGTAGTCTGTAGTAGTTCCCGGTTGTTTTGGTACAGAACTTTAATTGTTTTAAAAGGCTATTACTATACAGTGGGTCTCACTTTTTACCGCTACACCCCAATATCTCGGCCATTTGCTGATCGATTTAGATCGAATTTGGTATAATATTTCTTCTGTTTTAGATTGTTATAATGCAATTTGCAATAACTTGTTTCTTTATTTAATTATTTAGCCTCATAAACCCCCATCATATTTTACTTAGTATTTGCCAGGTGGAAATAGAGCAGTACACATAGAGCTCGTCATACTGATTGCTCTCATTTGATCCTCTAAATGTGGCACATGAAGTATGAAAGTACAAATCGAATACTGTGCACTGTACTTTCCGACCTTTGTTGGTTTTGCTCGATTATAAGATATACTCGCTAAGCTACGCTACGCTGATGAGGAGCAATAACTCCGAAACACGTGTCCGTAGCCGCATTGTTGTTTCTCTTGAGGTATAAGGCAATAACTTGTTTCTTTATTTAATTATTTAGCCTCATAAACCCTCACATCATATTAAATATAATCTTTCTCCACTAGTCCTTCGTCAATTCTGAACATTTTTCAATTCTCTTCTTAATATTTTTAACAACTTTTCTTTATTCTTCAACTGTTACTTCATTACATGCTTCTCTAATTATGTCATATAGCTCCGCTCTATTTCGTGGCCTATTTTTGTAGACTTTATTTTTTATTGTACTGCAAAAATCAAAATCCATAGGAGTGACATCTGGTGATCTAGGTGATCACGCAATTAAAGGACTATTTCTTCAAATCCAACGCATAGGGCAGTTGTTATTCAGCCAATTTTGAACTATTATTGCATTATGAATGAAAGCCCCATCTAGTTGGAAATAGAGGTTTTGTTGTACGGCTAAAGGTAAATGTTGAACAGCATCTAGAAATTCATGTATTAAAAAATGTAGGAATGTCACACTCGTCATCATCACTCGTCATCAAAGCAAAATGGCCCAATCAATCAAAATCCAACACCAGACATTTACTTTTTCGGAGCATTGCCGTTTACAACTTATAACCCAGTGTGTGTTTACCGTTGATCAATACCTTGAGTTTTGCGATGAGACCACGCCATTTGTTCTAAAAGTAGCCTCATCACTGAAAATATATGTGTGTCATTTAAAAACAAGTCCTATGCCGAAAAGCAATATTCCAATCTCCTTTTCTCTTAGTCTCCTTCTTCCATAGTGTGTAAAAACTTGGGCTGGGGTATTAAATTATGACATTTAGGGCACCTCCAAATTGTGTAGTGAATCTGTGAGCGTTCTGGATGTCTCAAATTGAAGATTGCATCTCGATAAGACTGTACACTGTCGCCAATAATTCTTATTATTTCAATTTTATCAGCAATACTTAATTGTTGTGCAGCCATGTTTAAGTTTAATTTGACATTCGATATAATTGTCAAATCTATTCCAAAGCACTCCATGTTAACAAAGATAATGGTATCCCGAATTCTAAGTATTTTAAAAAATAGCTACCAATTTTTAAATATTCATTTAATAATAGTGTTTTGGATAAAAAATGTGTCCTAATGCTTAATTAGCGTCATTATTACACGACTACTAAGTTATGTAAATATATGACAATAAATAACTCTAATAATAGGGTGATTATTATTGAAATCTTAGATATGTTCTTTTTTATAAAGTAATGGATATTTTTTAACGAAATTTGGTATACGATGGTTTTAGGTCATGCCGAACAAGATTCTGTAAAAACAAAAACCCTATCTCAATAGCTAATATAAATTCCTAATTTTTACCAATTTCTTTTGGTCATAGGCGTATTTAATTTCGAAAAGACATACGAGATATTGGGGTGTAGTGGTAAAAACACTGTACACGAAGACTATTTCTCTCTTTTTAAAGATTGGTCATTTCAAAGCAGAGTAAAATTTCTAATTTTTTTTTTACGAACGATGTAGTTTGTATTTTATAAGAAGTATTTTGCAAATGTCATTAATTTTAATGCCAGTGAACTTTAGAAAACCTATTAGTGCAGCAGTTGAATTTCGGTAGTATTTTAATGCTCATGTCGTTTAATATATCCACAAAAATAAAGTTTTGAAACTTCCGTTAGGGAATAACTTTTGGAGTAATACTTTACCTTCACACTTTATATTGCATTTTCCTCCAGCTTTTCCAAATTTGCACCAGTCTTTGCTGTTAATCTGCAAACAATCATGATAACGTTATGTTACCAAATATTCGGAATATGTTAAGAGCGTATAAGTAAAATGAAATATAATATATTTATCAATAATATTTACCTGAAACAGTCCTAGTCCTTTACTTCCGTTTGCTTTATTAGTAATTTTAGCCGTGTCCTTACCGCTCTCGCTCTCGATTAAGCAAACCCCTAAAAGCATGATTTTGTAAGTAAAAGAAATAAAATTTTGGTAATTATATTGAAACTGTACGTGTAGATTGAATACTGTTCTGAGGAATACCCCAGAGTAGTATATTGCATAGTGTTATTTTAATAGTAGGTACAATAGACTTGGGTTTTAGTCAGATACTCGAGCCGATACGAAGATCCGCATCACTCAATCCTGTAGGTCGATTGTACATTCATGACGCATGAGATATCCTAGAAAAACCTGTGCTTTCCACAAAGGATAGCAATATATTCCAAGGTAGATCGCATAGCTCCTCTAACTTTATAAATTATTTTCCGAGTTATCTGTACAGGTACAGACCTTGGCAGTTCTAGTGATAGACAGTTGCATAGGACTGATGGATTGATGGTTTTATCCTCCGTTCCACACATCCGACAAATTGGATCTTGCTTCTCCTTCATTATAATATGTAGGTGCTTATTTAAAGAACAGTGTCTTGTTAACAGACCTACTATCCATCTTATTCGTTCTCTATGGAGCCCAAGTAGCCACTTTATAATAGGGTCAGCCGAAGACTTCTTTACATGGAGCCTTCAGTATCTCTTTATGTCCCTAAAAGAAGAGCGACTTCGAAGCCTGAATAATGTGAATATCCTGTATGGTATACTGGACAA
Source organism: Leptura quadrifasciata (assembly GCA_963675555.1). NCBI lineage: Eukaryota > Metazoa > Arthropoda > Insecta > Coleoptera > Cerambycidae > Leptura > Leptura quadrifasciata. The sequence continues at coordinate 157,112,629 of OY776674.1, forward strand.
ATTATACAAATGATCAAACAATAGGCGCAGCACCATAAAAGATATAAGAAAACTAAATTACTGTACGAATGGTGTATAAAGACACGGAATATACTGCTGCTCATGACATCGCAAACGCCTTCTGTTCTTACTTCAGCTCGGTGTACTTAAAACCATCAACTGGAGATATTTATGCTATTTCATATGTATTTAATGATTTCTGTCAGTGAAGTGAGTGTTAGTGGCATCCTTGAAACAACGAAGAAGCTTTAACCTAAATTAACTATGTGTCCAGATTTAGTTCCAGCCTTTATTGTAAAGGACTGTTTCTCATGTTTTGTTAAGCCCCTCTGCTATATCTACAGCATTTGTCTCAAATCTGCCACATTTCCAAATAAATGAAAATGATCGAAAGTAGTTCCTGTAGGTGTAGGTCATAAGTATCAAATAGAAAATTATCAACCAATTGGGTGTGATTTGCTACTTCGCTAAACTGTTCAAATCCATCATTGCATGTTATTTGTACAATCACGTATCACATTGTATTTCAGTAGAATAACATGTTTAATATGAAAGCTCGTTCTATTAATACGAATCTTTGCAATTTTACACAATATACTTCTGACGGTCTAGATGACAAAAGGCAAGTTAATGCTATTATATACGGACATGGTTACAGTATTTCAGATAATCTCATAGCGTTTTTAACTCTTATTTAACTGATAGGATGCAATATGTCGACTGCATGAGACAAAGGTTATTTACCCTATGCAGTAACGAGTGGTGTCACCCAAGGAAGTAATTTGAGCCCTTTATTATTTTTGCTCTTTATTAACGATCTTGGTACGGCTATTCAAGCGCCTAAATTATTATATGCAGATGACCTTAAAATTTTTAATATCGTAAATAGCTTTGAGAGCTGTCTGTCACTACAGAATGATCTTAATGAATGAAGTAGTGGTGTGCTAACAATAACCTAAAAATCAACAGGGGACAACCAACAAATTTACTGAGTTTGGCTGTTAAATTAATGACCAAAACGTAACCAGAGTAGCCGTAGTTAAGAATTTGGGTATTATATTTGACCAAATATTATATTTTATTCCTCACATAGAACAGGTTTCTAGTCAGGCAATAAAGATGTTATATTTTGAACCAGGAGCTCCAAGGACTTTCATAATATTAAAACTTTGAAAACATTATATTATGCTTATGTGCGTAGTAAACTAGAATATACTTGTGCTGTATGGGCTCCATATTACAGTGCTCGCATCCAATTTCTCGAACGTATACAACGGAAATTTTTTAGATATTTATATTATACCGAATTTGGTTTGAGTTAAAATTTTGTACAACTTAAACTAATGACTACAATTATTATAAATGTACTTGTTTTATATTTCTTCGCGAACTATTTTCGAATTTTGTTTCTAGCCACCAAGTTTCTCTGGAAATGCTAAACCGATTTTCATTAAACTTGTTAAATTTGACTTGGCATTCTTCAAGTTAAATCACAAGAAAAATGTTAAAATCAGTTGAGTAGTTTCGAAGTTATGGCAAAATAAATTATATTAACAAAATATCCGAAAATTTGGTGAACGCGATTCATGAACCACCAATGAGGGGGTTCATTTGGGAGTCTGGCATGCTAATTAACGGATTTCACATTATAATATTTTCTTTCGAATGAATAAATGTCACCAAAAAGAAGAAACATTTTTTTGTACGAAACGCCTTCAAAATTCACTAAAAATTATAAAATATTTTACAGCGTTCCGGTTTATTGAAGCTTGTTACCTAATATAGATAATGAAGTAATGGTATAAAAATGACCAAATAATGACACAATAGCTATTTATGCCATCAGTTACGAAATGCCTAATTTTGTGTAACGCGTGAGATTTTTGCGGAACGAACGAAGTGAGTTTCGCAAAAATTCACAAGTTACACAAAATTTCATTTCGTAACGTATTGCATACAAGGTTTTTTCTAATTTTGAAGAAAGTAATAAAAAAATTAAATTTAATATAATTGATAAAAATTTGGAAAACATAAATTTAGTTTGTTGCTGTTACTTCATGTTAGTTGTCAGTTTGACATTTTGTAAAAAAGTCTAGACGGAAGGTTTTTAGTGAGATTGATATATTTTTAGTTTTATTTTTTTTAAATGAGTAATTCAAGTTCTGAAGAGCTACCAAGCGATATTGAAGAGGCAGCAGGTAATGCTCTATTATCAGTAATTCCCAAAAAGTCAAAGGCAGTTTATGATTTGGCATACGAAAAATTTGTTACGTGGTGTGATGAGAAGAAAATTAAACATGTTAATGAGAAAGTTTTACTTGCATATTTTGAGGGTAAGAAAGATCTAAAAGTTTCCACATTATGGACACTTTACTCAATGTTAAGGTCTGAACTAAATCTGAAAAGGAATATTGATATTAAAAAATATACAAATTTGGTAGCATATATTAAAAGTCAAGCGGACGGGTACAGTGCTAAAAAGTCAAAAGTTTTTATTAAAGAAGATTTTGCCAAATTTTTAGTGGAAGCTGATGACAAAGAATACTTAATGGCTAAGGTTGCAATGATAATTGGAATGGCAGGAGCATGCAGAAAAGCAGAATTAACATTTCTTCCAGTTGAAAATGTTATAGACGAAGGAAGCTATTTTCATGTTGATATCCCACCTTCAAAAACAAAAGTTATACGGCAGTTTGCAATTACCACTGGAGACATTGAAAATACGAATCTTGTTGAAATATTAAGAAAATATATTAAGTTGCGTCCCCAGGTTCTTAAACACAACAGATTTTTTGTAAAATATGCGAATGGAAAATGTACCAGAAATCCTGTTGGAATTAACACATTTAGCAGTCTGCCAAAAGTTATTGCACAATTTCTTCGTCTTTCAAACCCTGTTCTATATACTGGCCACTGCTTTAGAAGAAGCTCTGCCACTTTTCTAGCAGACAGTGGCGCTGATATTTTAAAATTAAAGAGGCACGGAGGTTGGAAATCTAGCTCTGTTGCGGAGGGATATGTCGAAAATTCTATGAATAATAAGAAACTTATAGCGCAAGAAATATTTGGTGAAACATCTAAAGCAATGTGCGCCACTTCCCAAATAACAGCAAGTTCGAGCAATGAAAAAAATATGTCGTCGGGAATTAATTTGAATAATTGCAATAATTGTGTTATCAATATTTATAATAATTAATTAATTTATAATTTATGTTTTTAACTTGTATTATAACAGTTTAATAAATAGAATAATTCTTTTTGTCACTAATTTTGAAATACATTTTTCGTCACCAATTGCATAAAATTTTACTTTATGCAACTAGTTACAAAAAGTAAGACGTTTCATAATGTCAATCAGTTTTAAAAAGTGTCACTTTATATGTCAAAATTAGAAAAAATGTATTTTTAAGCGACTTCATTCTCGAAGTTGGGTAACAAGCCAATTAACAGGACGTGAAATTTTATTTTATGTTTGTAATTACCATTTTATGCTCAATTTTGTAAAATTTCTTTTTAATATACAGTTACAAGGTGTTTGGTAAAGCGATGCCGACACTGAACAGAGAGGTAGGGGGGTCATTTGGCATCTATATGACCAAACATACCTATATGAAAAATGGTACGGTTTTTTGTATCTTACCGATTTTGTACTTTTTTTAAAAATCTCCATATTTCATCATTTAAGTATTACGTACTAAATTTAACTTTTGATATTCTGAAATATTTATTTTCTTTACCCGAAATACATAAAAAAAAGTTTCTGTCGCCTATTAAAAAAAAATGACATTTATTAGAAGAAAATAGTTATGGTAATTAAAAATGTCTATTTTCGTAGTCTTACAAAATTTTTAAAAAAAATCATCTAGATATTACAATTACTTTTAAAACTTCTCATATCCTCTTTAAGTGGCAATATCATACATATCATCAAGTTTTACCAGTCACTAAAAATAGACAAAAGACTAATCAATCGGCAATAATTTTTCATTTAATCAAAAATTAAATATGTGCGTTCTTTGAACAAAAACAAAACTATCGTTTCAAAAGCAATCAGAATCACCGAATCAATGGCTACTTATAGTAACCAAGAGTATGCTGACATACTCTTTTACTATGGCAAAGCAGATGGGAATGCTTACCTTGCTGCAAGATTATATCATGAACGATTTTATCCACGTAAAAAGATTCCAGATCCTCGTGTATTCAGCAACACTTGTTGCCGAATGACGGAAACAGGTAATTGACATCATCATGAGCCGGCTGTAGGACCTGCATGCCATCACCCCGAAAATGACGAAAATATTCTAGCCGCATTTGCTGCAGATCCCACAACAAGCGTTAGAAAAGTGGCACAGCAACTTGGATGATCAATTTGGAAGACTTGCTCAGTAATGAATACAGAAAAAAAACATCCTTACCATTATACTTCAGTACAAGGCCTCGAAGAGGAATGCCGATATTGAGGACCCTCATTACTTAAAATCTATTCTATGGACGGATGAATTAAAATTCTCCCGTGAAGGCACAACCAATTAATGTCCATTATTGAGCGGACAAAGGTGACAACCCGCGAATGAATAAACAAACTTCCTTTCAGAATAAGTTTAGTGTCAATGTTTGGATGGGTGTAATTGCTGGACATGTCACTGGGCCTCATTACCTACCAGATAACCTGAACGTAGACGCTTACCTCGACTACTTGCAGAACGATCTTCCTTCACTCCTGGAAAATCTGCCAATTAACCTTCTCCACCATATCATACTCCAAAACGACGGATGTCCAGCTCATTAGCGCTTGACAGTCCGCTAATTCTTAGATCGAACATATCCTGTTCGGTGGATTGGGCGTAGTGGACCAACTCTGTGGCCTGCAAAATCCCCAGACTTAACGCCACTGGACTATTACGTATGGGGTATGATGAAGAAACTTGTGTATAATGAGGCAATGCAAATCCGTGCTCAACTAGTGGCAAAAATGGAGCGAGCCGCACTACAACTACGACAAGAAATGAGATTAAAACTACTGTTGAAATTGAAAATGGGCGAGGAAATACATTAGACATAATGGGTCTCATTTTGAACACCAAAAATAATAAATTTGTTCTCAAATAATAATTTTTGTTTTAAATACAGTTTTTTTAAAACGATAGCTTTGTTTTTGTTGAAAGAACGCGCTTATTTAATTTTTGATTAAATGAAAAATAAATGCCGATTGATAAGTCTTTTGTCTATTTTAGTGACTGGTAAAACTTGATGGTATGTATGATATTGCAACTTAAAAAGAATATAATAAAGAAGTTTTAAAAGTAATTGTAATGTCTAGATGACTTTTTTAAAAATTTTGTAAGACTACGAAAATAGACATTTTTAATTACCATTGCAATTTTAAGTGTCATTTTTTTTAGTAGGCAACAGAAACTTCTTTTTTTTTGTTTTTGTTGGAAGTTTATGTATTTCGGGTAAAGAAAAAAATATTTCAGAATATCAAAAGTTAAATTTAGTACGTAATGTTTAAATAAATGATGAAATATGGAGATTTTACTGAGTACAAAATCGGCAATATAAAAAAACCATAACATTTTTCATATAGGTATGTTTGATTACATAAATGTCAAATGACCCCATCTACCGCCCTGTTCAGGGACGGCATCGCCTTACCAAACACCCTGTATATTACTGTATATGTCATTCTAGATATATTTTTTATGGAATCATCTTCACTAGGTATTCAGCATGAAACTATAAATTACTCATAGATTGTATAGTAGTATATAAGCACTAACAAAGAATTTTTTAAAATGGTGTATTTTAAAGGAAACGCACATTACCTTCAAATAAATTTTTTTTGTTGACAGGAACTACAATTTCAGTGACTTTGGTTAGTATATTTTTATGTGTATGTATATGTTCATTAGTTGAAATTGCGCAGAATTTTACCACATGTAATAAAAAGATTGATGTGTTATTACTCAAATTTTAAGTATCAACCTACAGTTTCCCACTAGTGTCCTGCTAAATCCTTTATTTACTAACTCCGTCGTAAGTCCACATTTCGTATAAACTTTAGCGTATGTCTTTCGTACCTCCGCAACTAGTATAAGAACTAACAAAAGTATAATAGCTTTTTTCATGATTCGAGTACCCAGTGTCTTAATTACTCAACGTTCAACTGCCGCCACTACACGAGAAACAAAACAGCACTTATTGTCGGAAGACCAATTTTAATCTTATAAAGTACATCTGGTCCAACTCTGAGGTATCTTCCTTATCTGTCCATATGTTTATACAAATTATAGTTCTGTGTATACACATAGCACGCAATTTATGTCACTAGTAGATTGTTTGGTTTAGGTGTTTATCAGCCTTGGCAGTGTTGAACCTTGGGTCTACAATTCTAAATAAATTAGAACCGCGCAAGCTTAGTTTCGTATGAAAATTGCCTTAACAAGGATGAAGTTTAAAAATGTTCGTTAATAAATAATATTCATATTAGTATATTCACAAAAATTAGTTGAATCTGCCACAAGAAATTGTTTTAAGTATGTTAACACAATTTTAATAATGAAGTTTCGTTGAAGCCTTTCTTGGCATCTTAATCTTAATTAAGTCAGTAATTTAATCTACACCAAAATGTTTAATAGTATAAAAATAACGTGAAATATGGCTATTTAGTGTGGATAGCTAATTATTTTATAATTGACAAGTATATTGGGAGGCATTAAACACTCTTATACAAAGGTGCGGATCGAGGGAGGGAGCATGGCCCCCTAGATCGCAAAAAAATATATAAAATTAAAATGATTAATTTTTCCGGCGCCCGGCGTCGCATATATAATTTTAAACGGGTAATCGGGTATCCCAAAAAAAAATTATTTTCGTCGCGATACACAAAACCATCGTAAGCTCACACGTATAATAAACAGAGAACGCAATGATATCTTGTTTTTTTCAGTCCTTAAAAATAAAACAGAAGCTGCTTCGGAATGTTTAATGCTATATTGCCGGAAACTCAAAATATATTGAAAGAACTTGAGGTTGAATTAACTCTACCTAGACTTACCAACAAAATGAGAAATCGTCTTCACTTGTCCTCAAATTCTCCTGGAGATTGTTATATAGAATGTCCATTTATCCCACTGCTGGATTATGTTATAAATGAAAGAAGATTTCCAGGGAAACAATAAATTTATTTAGCTTAAATATTTGTTTGCCAGCAAATGCAATGAAAGTAACTGGAACAGAATTTATGACAGCTGGGAGATATGCGCACAATTATTTTTGGAAAAAAAGATGTGTTGTGTTCTTGTTAATTATTTATGATCAATTATTTGCTGTACACGATAGTACATGGGTTGCCTGTAAAAAAATGGCCGCAAGTAGTGGTTGCCATGGTTGGTATATTATTGACAATTATTTAGGGTCATAGCGTTTTTCACGAAAATTTTATACTAAATTGAAGTTTAATTTTTGCTGTACACGATAGTACATGGTTGCCTGTAAAAAAAGGCCGGAAGAAGTGGTTGCAATGATGATGTTTACATTTGGCAATCTAGAGGTTGCGGCTAACTGAGAGCTGGTAACCATTTTTTAAATTCTTCGCATCATTTTTTATTAAATGACATTTAATTTACTTAAAAATCATGTAGTTGGAATTCATTACACTAAATTAATTAGAAGTATCTAAGGTGGCTTTGAAAATAATGAAATATTTAGCTTGTCAATCATTTGTTGGTTTAACGGTGTTTTTATTTTCTTTAAAAATTGTTTAAACCTCTTGTTAATTGTGTTCAGAATGCCGTAAATTTATACAGGAAATGAAAAAGTGGATATCTTAATTATTTATGGAATGTAAAAGAAATGCAGTTGCGGCTACCGATCTTTATGCCCAACAATATTCTGATAGATGATCTCCAGCGAAAAATTATTTTAAACTCGTTGAAAACCAATTCCGAAGAGAGCAAAACAATGATCTCGAAGAAAACTTCATTATTGACGAAGGAACGGAAATTAATGTTTTGGCTCTAATAGAAATTGATAAGACTGTTTCTTTAAGGAAAGTTGGGTTTGAATTGGACAACAATCACTAAAGAGTAAGCCGAATTTTACACAAATACCATAAAAATCTTTTAAATACCAATTGCACCAGCATGTGCAAGAAAGTGATTACGAATGCAGGATGGAATATTGCAATTGGATTTTGTATACTAACGTGCAGCCAAACAATGATTTTTTGGGACTGATTTTATTTTCGGATGAGTCTAGATTTACAAATTTGGGATTATTTAACCGACAAAATACAAAATATTGGTCACAAGAAAATCTAAGTTTATTACGGGAGGGTAACTTTCAAGTGCGGTTTGGTTTCAATGTTTGGCTTGGAATAATCGGTAGTAGAATCATTGCTCCAATAATATTTGAAGGACCTCTGACTGGTGTCAGATACTTGAGATTCCTGGAAAATAAGATTGAGGACATTTTAGATGAGTTACCTTTGGACAGGGAATGTATTTCCAACAAGATGGCGCTCCTCCCCATAATTCAAGGATAGTAATTGATTACATTCAACGGAGATTCGGAGAAAACGTAATTTCGACGAATGATTTTGTGAGGTGGCCTCCAAGGTCAACTGATTTATCGCTCCTTGATTTCTTTGTTTGTTTGGGGCCATTTAAAAGATACTGTCTATGCAGCCACCGTTAGAACCCGTGAAGATCTGGAGCTACGAGTAAGACGAGCAATTAATAGCATAACGGCCCAGCAATTGGCGAACGTTCTTCGAGAAACAGCTATGCGAGTTCAGAAGTGCATTGATGTTAATGGGCAGCATTTTGAACAACTGTTGTAATGTTTTGTGCTAATTTTTTGCATTCTAAAACCACTTTATGTGTAACAAGGTAATTAGAATAAAATTGTATTTTTTTTTTAGTTGTAATTTTATTTGTATTATCGCACATTTTAATACGACATATGAATAAATTCCTTATTGATAGTACTAATAAATGGTACCACGGTACCGATATGGTTCCATTTGAAAAAATTGAGTTTTGCCCCAAAAACAATTTTGGTGAATTTTATTTGCTCATAAATCACTTAATTTAGTGTTTTTAACGGGATTTCGATTTCTGTAGCATTACACGGGTCACTTGGAATAAATCGGAACCATCATGGCACACTTAAATGTAAAACAAAGAATTATATTATAAAAAAAATTGATGTTTAAAATGTCACTTATTTGGCATCGTAGGATTCAGAAAATTTTGCAGAATTCAAAAATGCAATAATATACAGGATGTTCTATTTAAAAATCGAAAGTTAGTCTCACTTCCGGCGAAACCGGCACTGAAAAGAAAATCGATTGTATGTCAAAAAGTGCCGCTAATTATGTATGTAATATATCCTAAATTTCAATTAATTATCTTCAAAACTGAAGGAGAAAAGCGGATATACCATGATCTTGTTACAGCCGGTATTACATTGCCATTGATCTTTCATTTGATTTAAGCTTCGCTAAAGAAACAAATACCTGCAGAAATCAGCGGCCGAATCTTAGACCATTATACATTATGCGCAATCTGCACTTCCAATAAGACAAAAGTCCTACTCGTTATACTGTCAGAGGCAATGGTTAGATTTAAATTGATGTGAAATAGATTTGAATGAGAGATGATGTTGAACGTTTTCTTTGAGCGACTTTAAGTCAAAAAGTACTTTATAATTTCTAGTGGTTTGGAATTTTTCCTGAATCTACTTTTTGTTTTAATTTGTTCAGCTAGTTACTAACAAAATTTTGGGTAATAAGAGTGAGATGATATGTTTTCTGAACAAGTGCATCTAATAATAATCCTATTAGTCGCCTGCTTGGTCAATGTCTATGGGAGAATCGCCAAAAGAATTTTTGGGATAAGTTTTGTGAAATACAAAAGTAATGTCGGCTAATCATAGTCCTGCTTATTTGGGTGCTTAACTAATGGTGAGCAATCTACCTGTGCGGGTGGTAGTTAAGAACTGGAAAGTAAACACTGTTTAAGATTTTTAGTGTCCTTGGGCAAATCTCTTACTATATCAATATTAGAGAAGGTAATTCAATCGCTTTTCCTTGACAGAAATACAAAAAGAACATGCCAGTTCAAATTTAGGTGGAGGGAGTGAAGGGGTGAATCATAACTTACTGGTTAGGATCCATCTTGGTCTGGCATTATCATACATTTGTCGACCATTTCAACAATAAAATAAAAATAGTTGATACATGTAATCTCAGGAACACACAACATGGGTGAGTTGTGCACATCTGAGTTTAACATTTTATTCAAATAGTCGGCAACGATATTGTAATGAGCGCAAACTGCAAGCAGTCATTACAATATAAACTTGTCTTCCCGATAATGATATATAAATTTACATGAATTAATTGAAGATGTAAAAAATATATATATTTATAAAATAGAATTGGAATATTTTATGATGGCCTTGGAGGATATTTATATTAATATTCTCGAAATTGAAGAGAATGAGATAACCGAGAATAAAAATATTCTACCACTACAATTATACGTGACTCTTAAGATATAAAGTTACTGGAACAGTGCAATACATATCTACACTCAGAATTTCGATAATAAATTTATAATTACTTCGTATTAATTAAAAAAAATATATTAAATTAACTTTAGATATACCGGGTGTAACAGGGTCATGGTATACCCAACTTTTCTCCTTTAGTTTTGAAAATAATTGATTGAAATTTAGGATATACTGCATACATAATAAGCGGCACTTTTTGACATACAATTAATTTTCTTTTCACTTCCGGTTTCGCCGAAAGTGACACTAACTTTCGATTTTTAAATGGAACATCCTGTATATTATTGAATTTCTGAATTCTGTATAATTTTCTGAATCCAACTATGCAAAATAAGTGACATTTCAAACTATTTTTTTAAAGATAATATAATTTTTAGTTTTCCATTTAAGTGGGCCATGACGGTTCCGATTTATTCTAAATGACCCGTGTGATGCTACAAAAATTTTAATCCCGTTAAAAACACTAAATTACGTGATTTATGAGCAAATAAAATTCACCAAATTTGTCTTTGGGGCAAAACTCATTTTTTTCAAATGGAGCCATATCCGTACCGTGGTTCATTTATTAGTACTATTAATAAGGAATTTATTCATAAGTCGTATTAAAATGTGCGATAAATACAAACAAAATTACAGCTAAAAGAAAATAAGAAAATACAATTTTGTTCTAATTAAATGTTAAGAAGTAACTAGCTTTGAAAACAATGAAATATTTGACTTGTCAAACATTTGTTGGTCTAACGGTGTTTTTAGTGTGTCTTTAAAAATTGTTAAAAATTCTTGTTAATTGTGTTCAAAATGCCGCAAATTTATACAAGAGATGAAAAAGTGGACATCTCTCTCGTATAAATTTGCGGCATTTTGAACATAATTAATTCAGTGTCTTCTTCAATCAGCCTTCAATTTATGCCCAATATTTTTCTGCCGGGTCATCAGACTAACGTAGCTTATGTGGTCACCTTGTCCAAATGAAATTCATTTAAGTAAAGTTCAGTTTAGTATCACTACAAAATATTTAACTTTATGCTCGCCTGAAAGGCATACTTTTCAGGTTTTTTCCTTGTGAATGTAACCCAGATTCACGAATAGACCTGTTTGAGTATAGTGTTTTATCATAGGATTTATCTGTTTAATAGGCAGTTTCAATGTACAGATTTATTCTTAAATATAGTTGTACATAATAAAACTGACAAGTAGGATAATGATTGTACGTTTTTTTTTGCATAGGGCTCAAAAGCTTCACCCGCATTTTCCTTAGTAAAAATTAAGGGAGGTTTTCTTTTCATATTTTTTCAAATAAACTTGTAAAGTTACACCTCCTTAAAGAGGCGAGTCCTAATCTTATTTCAAAGACTATAAAAGTTAAATAAACTGAACTTGAAGGAATATTCTATTCGTAAGGGGGTCATTTGTGGTTCTTAAAACAGCTAATAAAAAGATAAATATAACCGCAACTTACAGAATAATTTCAAATAATTTTGGTATTAAAATGTAAAAGTATTTAAAAATAAAAATCTTGAGCTTGAAAGTAAATTAATATAGACTGTGATAATTGGGCATATTTATTTAACAGTAATTTTAATTAACGTTGTGTAAATTTACATACCTATATCAATATGCAATTATAAATACAAATATAACGATTTAAATACCTCAAAAACATTATCTTTTCTGTACACAGTGGAAGGAGGAACATAATTATTGTTGATTGAAATTAAATACAGTACGGGTGATAATCCACGTATAATTGTCAATGAATTCGTGTGACATGGGCCATATGAGGAAATTAATCTATTTGAACATTTGCAAATGTAGGTTCGTCTCTGGAGTCAAGTAATTTTATCGAATTTTGTATGAAGAAATTATTCGTCAACATCGTTTTTATATCAAATATACTACTTTCTCAAATACAAACACCATTATCGATGGTGGCACAGGTGTATTTAAAATTGCTCCATTCGAAACAAGATTTAAACATTTTAAAAATTCAATATTCTATAACAAAATTAGTGATAGCGGTCTTGAGTACTTATTTTCATATAAAAGTAAATCGAAAATGCCACCAAAAAGAAGTAGTTGATATAAAATCTGTTATTAAGGAATCATTAAAATAATTGCTATCCGATGAAAAGTTCCTAAATAAAATACTAAGCAAAGTCACAGAAAAGCTGGAATATACTGAAAAAACATTAGCAAAAATTAATTAAATAAAAAAATTATGCAGTTGGAAGGTCAAATAGATAATTTACAGCAAAATGAAAAAAATAGAGGAGCAAGAGGAAGAAAGCGAAACGGTACCCGAAAAAATGTTAAAATTATTAAATGAAAAAGTAAAGGTATCGGTAAAAAGGGGAAGATATTGTTAAATGCTATTGAATTGGAAATAAAGGAGAAAAAAATACGACCAATAATAGTTAAACTGGACAAATATAGTCTAAAGTATAACATTCTTTAAAAAATTTCGATATTTAAAAGTCTTTAAATGGGAATCTCAGAGGATCCGATAAAAACCAAGTTACATTTTCTAAAAACGGCACAGGAGATTTTCGACAGAAAATTTGTATACGCACGCTATAGTAACATCTATACGTATAAAGAAGGACAACACAACAAGGAAATACGAAATAATAAGATACACAACAGCGAATAGATTAACTGTTGTATAATTTTGCACTAAATTGGGAAATGTTATTGATGTGAAATGAAGGTATGAAAATCAACAGTAATATGAAGAGGGCCATTGGTAACAAGGGGTATAATTAACTCAATTAAATATATGGATAAAATGAAAAGATATTTACTATTACTAAAGCACTTTCCTTTTATTCTTAATATTAAATGATAATAATATATTTATTTTCAACAGGTTTACACCTAATTACAGAAAATAGTAAATAACAATGTAAAATATATACAATATTAATAACATTAACATTAATATTAATATTGCTGTACTAATAAGTATGTGAAATTACTTAACCTAAATGATTTATATGATAAAAGGTTTAATTTATTAGCTGATTTTATTTGTATATACGGATAACATTATTTACATTGTCAAAATTAACATCACACAAATGAGAGATTTCGTTAAATAATTCACACACGTTAAATATTGGTGATTTGACTTGAATGTTAATTCGGCTCGTATCAATATAAAATGCATTGTGTTGAACGTCCCTGAAGTTAGCTTCAGATTTAGATTTACTTTTTCCTCAGATTCATTTTATTACAGTCGACCAATCAAATAATTGTGAAAAATATAAAATAACGGTATTTATATTCCCAAACTATATAGTTACGAAAAATAATATATAAAATGAAACAAAAACACCTGGAGTCACAAATCAAAACAATGAATTAATAAACAAATATAAAACATTGGCTCCTATTCAAGTAGTTCCATCAATAATCAGTTGTTTGTTCAGTATGTCGCCAATTGAACAGTAGGACATCGTTAGAAGAATAATATAGCGAGGGAATTCAATGCTTATAAAACATATATTTTTTAATTACATAAATTATAACTCGTTAATTGTTAGAATAACGCGCTGGTCTTAGAGTGAGTTATGGGGGTCTCATTGCTCATGCATTCATAAGTATTTATATCGATATATCTGTGTCCTTGAACTACTATGATTATGTAATATATTCCATAGTTAGTCTATTTACGGCTTGCGAAAGTAAAATAAATGTGTACTTGGTTTACCGAATGCGCCAAAATTCGGGGAGTGATATTATAATTATAAAAATACAAACTCATAATAACAAGCCCGAAAAATAAGTTGATTTAAAAAAATTCCTTTTCGTTGTCCACCATTCTGACTAACAGCTGCTAATTGTAATAGATATACTTAATTGAATGTATCAATGGCAATTCCCAAATAACCGTCCGGGCGGAAATATCGACCGCTATACAATTTAGAAATGAAATTGACTTAAAAAAATTTCCTTTCGTTGTCCAATATTCTGACTAGCAGCGGCTAATTGTAACAAATATACTTAATTTACTGTATCCATGGCATATCCCAAATAACCGTCAGGGCGGAAATATCGACCACTATACAATTTAGAAATTAAATCGATTAAAAAAAGTTTCTTCTCGTTGTCCACCATTCTAACTAACGGCTGCTAATTACAATAGATATACTTAATTTACTGTATTCATAGAATATCCCAAATAACCGACAGGGCGGAAATATCGATTTGAAATTTTTATTATTGATGTATCACCAGATCCTCCGCCATTTAAAAAAATATTTGAAACTACCAGCAAATTTAGAAATGAAATCGATTAAAAAATTTCCCTTGCGTTGTCCACTATTCTGGCTAGTAGCTGCTAATTGTAATAGATATACATAATTTAATATATCAATGGCAATTCCCAAATAACCGTCAGGGCGGAAATATCGGCCACTATACAATTTAGAAATGAAATTGACTTAAAAAATTCCCCTTTCGTTGTCCACTATTCTGACTAGCAGCCATGGATACAGTAAATTAAGTATATCTATTACAATTAGCCGCTGCTAGCCAGAATAGTGGACAACGAAAGGAAATTTTTTTAAGTCAATTTTATTTCTAAATTGTATAGCGGTCGATATTCCTGCCCGGACGGTTATTTGGGAATTGCCATTGATACATTAAATTAAGTATATCTATTACAATTAGCAGCTGTTAGTCAGAATGGTGGACTACGAAAAGGAATTTTTTTAAATTAACTTAATTTTCGGGCTTGTTTTTATGAGTTTGTATTTTTATAATTATAATATCACTTCCCGAATTTTGGCGCATTCGGTAAACCAAGTACACATTTATTTTACTTTCGCAAGCCGTAAATAGACTAACTATGGAATATATTACATAATCATAGTAGTTCAAGGACACAGATATATCGATATAAATACTTATGAATGCATGAGCAATGAGACCCCCATAACTCACTCTAAGACCAGCGCGTTATTCTAACAATTAACGAGTTATAATTTATGTAATTAAAAAATATATGTTTTATAAGCATTGAATTCCCTCGCTATATTGTTCTTCTAACGATGTCCTACTGTTCAATTGGCGACATACTGAACAAACAACTGATTGTTGATGGAACTACTTGAATAGGAGCCAATGTTTTATATTTGTTTATTAATTCATTGTTTTGATTTGTGACTCCGGGTGTTTTTGTTTCATTTTATATATTATTTTTCGTAACTATATAGTTTGATAATATAAATACCGTTGTTTTATATTTTTCACAATTATTTGATTGGTCGACTGTAATAAAATGAATGTGAGGAAAAAGTAAATCTAAATCTGAAGCTAACTTCAGGGACGTTTGTGACGTCGGAGTTCAGTCTTGGTACACAAAACTTAATTCTATTTAACAGGTGGACAGAGTCTAACTAATTATGAGGTACTTTGTACAATACTTGTAATGCTGTGCAATTTTTCCTTATTTCAAGCGAGTTTAAATCGAATACATTTAGTAATTTATTGTGATATAGAATTCATTATGTTTAAAAAACATGTATTTCAAAAGTTTCCTTTGTACGGGTCCACTTGTATTGTAGCATTTTGATATATAGGTGATGTTACATGGCCTATGTCCATTTAACAATTTTATATAAAAACTAGTATTTTATTTATATTTAGCACGATTTGATTCAGTATTTGTGAATGAAGCTGTTTTAAACTATCAGAATTTTCCTTGTATAACTGCTAAACCATTTCACATTGTTTTAAGTACATATTTTTATATCTTAGGAACTTTGTCATGTTTTTTTTACACTATTATGTATTTCAGTTCTATTACAGCACCACAGGAAACAATTGTCGATTTCAACTCTACAAAACATTTATTTACATTCAAATACCTATATTTCAATTTTTATATTCTTGTTTACTACGTAAGTACATATGGTTATTTTTTTACCTTTCTCATTAACCTGTACAAGATGTAATATATTTGCTGAATTCTTACACAACGGTTTGTATGCGTTTTACTATTTATTACCACAGTTCGTTACTAGGTTAAAAATTTGCAATAAATGTAATTATTTACCCATCTTGCTTAATAGAAATATAGATCCCTTTTATCGATTATATGCCGCTGTTTTAGCAATGAGTAAAGAAATCTACACTTAAGACGTCCACTAACAGATGGCAGCACGTGTACCATTTCTACGTTTTACAGCTTTCTATTTAATTAGCAAAAATAGATTTTTCAACTTTAACTATTAATATTATTTTACAGAAAGTGGGATAAAGTTTACCTTATTAGTAAAATTCACCAAGAAATAATTTGCCTGCAGCTTTTGTACTGATTCTGACCTATATACAAGCTTAATCGTGTGGCATTCAGTAATTAATATTACATTTTTATATCCTCGTTAACAAGTGTTTAACAACCAGTTTAAGAATCAGCTTTTTAAATATTTTTTCTGCATATTAATTCTTTAAAAATTGTCTTCATATTGAAAATTTTATATTCTTCAAATTGAAATTCAGCTATGTATATTTCAAAATTGAAATTCAGCTTTACCTATTTATTTTATGCTTATGCTTTAAGCTTGATGCTTTATATTTAAGCTTTACATTTTATATTGTAAATTTGAGCTTCTCACGAATTTATATTAATTATAAATTTATATTCTTCTATATTCTTTAAATTTCACTTCATTAAGATACGTAACTAAATTGCCCAGAAAACCCTTAGATTCCATTTTTGCAAGAGACAATAATTGTGGGCCTGAATTGCTGTTCCAGAACCCTTCACAGTCTACAATATTCAATCCCGGATTCTAGGATCCTGGTATAATTCTGTTATTAATTTTTAGTATTCATTAATCTTTGTTTGCCTATATTTTTAATTAACGTAAAATTTCACATTTCACATTACACAATTTTATCATTCATTTTACATCTTTTTATTTCTCTTACCAACAATTTCAGTCTAATCTATAGGAGACTGATTATTCGAGAAAAAGAGACAACTCTACTTATTTTCAATATAGATGGTGCCCAATTTTACATGAATTTCTCTTTGCCTCCTTTTCTCGGACTAAACAAGAATTTGTCATTTATGCTGTACATTCGAAAAGGGTAAGTTTCTCCACTCTTACAAATACTCCGGATCCACGGCTCTTTGCTAAGGCTTAAACCAGTTAGTCGTCCGCATATGTTGCCTCAATTCTTTCCCAAAAATATATAATAAGGGAAAGGAGGTAATAGTGACCACATGACAGATGATAACAATAAAAATATAATAATAATCTTTATTTATCCTTTAGATCATAGACAATGATATAGGACAAGTCAAAATAAGAATAAATAATAATAAATATGTAAAACATAAAACATGACGATACTAATTCTACACATACATAAACTATAAGTTATTACAAGTGGCATATATTGTTACTGCCAGTTTTGGCTAATAAGTTTGAAAATAATAAGAATGTCAATTAACCATTCTATACAATAAGTAATATTGGTAAGTCAATATATAAGTAAAACATTTTTCCTATACAGCTTGCTTCTTATAAATGACACATATATTAACTTCAGAGCGTTAATATGCATGTAAAACTGCCCCAGTTCCTAATACAATATTCGAGACTTTAGATGCTAAAGTAACAGTGGTACTAATATGACCAGAAATACTGAGCCTGGAGTCGAATGTTACCCGAAGATCCTTAAAGCTTGAGCATCTTTCTAATACTGTATTATTAATTATATATGCGAATTAGACTGGTTTTTTGTTATTGTAAAAAGGAATGACTTTACATTTAGATATGCTTAGCTTTAAGAAGTCGCTTTCACACGATTCATTAAGCGAGTCTAGTGCATTTTGTAAAAAAGAACAGTCGTTAAGTTTAAACATTTCTGAATAGATTTTGTGACGCTCTTTTTATCGTACAGTGCGAGAACTAAGGCTGTCACTTTGACACTCGAGCTTTCTTACTTGTTACTCGGGCGCCAGTTCAAGTTGCAAGTGGTTGAACAACACTACTCAAAAGCCGATAAGCGAGACTGACCAACTCAGTGAAGACACAGTCAATTCCAGTGGGTCAATAAAGGAACATAGAGTTTTACAAACACAACAGTAAAACGCAGAAATTTGATAATATTTAAGTATGTTACAGTAAGCCTATGGTTAACAGTCCTAAATAAAACAAAAAATCAAAATTAACACAAATGTATATACATAGGTTTAAGCAGTAGAGGGAGAGTAGCAAGCAATAAAACAATATTAGCGGCAAAAGGGTATAAGCGGTGAATTTAGCGAGTTTATATAAAAACGGTTGATAAGCAGACAGTCAGTGTACGGATACCAGAAAATGCGAAGCAAACAGAATTATTTACAGTATTACAACAGGTTATAAAACAGACCGGAAATTAGGCTAGTGCTTGGTATCGGAAAATAAACAGTGAAATTTATAAGCTAAGTATAAAAATTTCAGTCAGTAAGTATAAAATAAAATAAATGCTAATAATATTCAAACAGTGTAAAGAAAAAAACAATAATATGAGACAGACCTGAAACTTGGCTATATAGTATTTCTAGATATTAAATGCGACAGTAAGCTAAGTATTAAGTAATGGGCAGTTATTGAGAATTTAATCGAGATAGTTTTACTCCCGGGTTCAATAAAATTATTAGCCCTTAACGAAGAGTGTTGTGACTAAAGGTAATTTGGGTTGAGAAGGGTACACCAGCCGAACTATTAAAGTACTTGATCAGGTGTAAAGGAGTGACACCAGCCGACTTTTAAAGTACTTGATCAGGTGCCTGGGGAGAAGGCACCAGCCGACTTTTAAAGTTCTTGATCAGGTGTCGAAGCGGAAGCCGCAAAATAAATAAGTTATTATAAGTATCTAATTTAAGTTAAATATCAGAAAATTGTCAATCAGTTTAAGAGAAAATAAAATTTAATAAAAATAAACTATGATTGTACTAGCCAGCTAACAAAGTCTCAATTCAAACAGTTAAGTATAAACATTTCAAGTAAAATTTCGTTAACTAAGTATAAAATTATCAATCAGTAAATATGAAACAAATACCAAAAATATTCAGACAGGATAAAAATTTCAATCAGTAAATACGGAATAATAAATGCACTAGCCAAATATATATATCAAAGTTTTCTTACTCTTTCCTGGTTCGCACTGGGCAGATGGTAGACGTCTGGTAGCTTCGAGAATTGGAATAAATTCTTATTTTAGATTTTACAGGTCATTACGGTCAGTTTTATAGCCAGATTCCCACTCAGGGTATCGCGAGGGACCCCACGTGCTTTAGAATCGCGTATGGCCCATTGTATTGAATACAAGCCAGCGAGAACGGCTGTATTAAGTTATTAAACGTACTGGTAAATTATTATTACGTGCGTTGGTTAGTATAAATAAAGTATTCTGACTTTTGTAATGTATGGAAACGGTTTCAAATAATTATTCTAACCAACTACGAAAAAGAAATGGATTTAATCGGCCACAGATAACTAATTATTGAAATAATTACGTCAAATAATAAACAATAATTCTGTTTACAAATATTTGCCGCTTTAGAAAAATATCCCGGTATTCAAATAGTGAACATTTTCGGATAATATTACAGTAAGTCGCTTAAGGCGGTACAGAAAACAAGAAACATAGTTATATAGAGTACAATTCAATATAAATTTTATGCAGATTTCCGTAACGAAAAATGCTTCGTTACAATTTTCAACTCGTCTGCAAAAAGCAGATGTGTGGAGCTCATACTTAGCGATAGGTCATTTACAAACACTAAGAATAAAAATGGCCGTAGGTTGGATCTTTGGGGAACTCCAGATGAAACTCTAAGAATTAAATTCACCATATTGAATAAGTAGGACTCGATAAAAGATGACAAGGCTTCTGACATTCCAATTGCAATTATGTTTAGAACGAAGTAAGTAATGATGGATTTTGTCAAAAGCTTTTTGGAAGTCAGTATATTATATTATATACATATACATATATAAACTTGTCCTAGTGAGTCCAGTGTGTCGAAAATGAAAAGAAAAATCAGAAATTTGCAATAGCTTTTTTATAAAAATAGGTGTTAAAATCCAAAACAGTATACCAAAAATAAATAAGAAATTTCCACAAAAAGACTCCATAAATAATTTTATACATTTAAATTCTGTAAACGAGGAAAAATTCTTTACACATATAGGAACACTAAAAAGTAGCATAGCTCCTGGTGAAGATGGAATAACATCACTATTTATAATTAATGCACATAAAAATATACTAAAATCCCGGTATACAAAGCAGACAATTCACAGTTATTAATGAACTATATGCCAATATCTGTTATTAGTAATTTTGCAAAGATATTGGAAAAATGTTTAACAAAGGTTAATTAATTTATTAGAAAATAAAAATATTCTTCACAAAAACAATTTGGTTTCCAAATTATGTATATGTATCAGCGTAGTGTGGAGTTACCAAAAGGAGAAAAGGATGAAAATGCGTATAATATGCGTTTTTTTCACACGAAGAAGTATCTAAAAAACAATTTAAAATCGTATGATTGAACAAGTATTCAGATCAAAATATTACGTCGCATGGTTACATGATTCATTCATATTTCGTTCTTTCACTTGTATTTAATTGATAAACAAATTTAGCACTTGCTTAAAAATTAGCGCTTCGTCTCGCCTACTAACTGTGCATTGAAAGTTACATTCATATATGTATTTCAATTTACTATGTTTCCTGTCTCCCACATTCATGCTAATAATTTTACAATACATAAATTTTACATAAGTATATAACCAGCCTGCCCAACATTAAAATTTGTAATTAGTACAAATAAGAGGTGTTTTACAATTTGCAAGGCGCATTAATATGGAAGAAGTTTTATTCTCGAGCATAGTATGTTACGTTCCCATATACGTTACATACTATATAGAAAAGTAATGTGATCGTGCAGAAAATCTATATTGAGAATTTACACATTTTCAGGTCCCCTGTATCCAAAAAAGAGGCTTTAAAAAAATGTTGTCATCTGTAGTCGCACCTATATGCCCACTCTATCAATTTAGCTCAAACTTTGTATGCGTATTCAGGACGGCCACACCTCGATGGGAAATCGCAAAATCGATCGTAGCTCAAATGTGGAGGCAGTTAACCTCTAAATTCCGTCAAAAAAACGTAAAAGAAATTTCCTATCAAAAACGACTCTAACGATTTTGATCAAATTTACCACCTGGATACTGACTTAACACTAGTATGAAATGACATAACCGTTACTCCACTGTGCACTGTGGGGGTAAGGCTAAAATAATGAAATTATTTATTATTTTTTTTATCTTTTTTTATAATAAATAATTTTTCCTCTATAATAGGCCTGTCCATAAAATTTAGTTTTTAATTGGAAATTATAGATTTATGGGTGTTATTAACCCCTACAAAGTTTTAAAAAAAGTAGTCATTTGTTTTCGGGGTTGTTTGTAATAGAAATTACCTCAACGCATTGCCGCTAGAAAACGCTCCATTGGCGCGAGGCTTGGTGGGTGACGTCACATGCCTGCTATGCGATATTCTATAGTGATGTAGTTAATACAAGTTTGCCACTGTCATGAGTTAGGACGGGTCGGATATCTTTGCCAATATTTGTCATAGTCGTATTTATCTGTGCTTTGAGAGAAAATCGGATACTATAATGACGTCTACGTTCGGCAAATTATGTGAATCTTCTTTCTGGAAACCCTCCTCTACATTTGACAACAATAAAAAAACTCTATTTGACGTTCTAAGGGCTGGTTTATCAATACAGGGTTAAGAGTTAACTATAGGATAAATATCAAACGAAACAATGGGTATCTGTTGTTTTGTTTGACAGTTATCCTTTGGTTACGAGTTAACCTTGCATTGATAAACCGGCCCTAAATAGTAAAGGCACTGTTACTGCTTTGAATTCAAACTTTGTTCTAACTAAAACGACATGGAATAAACCTAACGCAACGTACAGATGATCTGGCGCCTGCAGAGCCAGCAAGCATGTGACGTCATACGCGTTTATCTGACTGCTGTTGTTCGAATTGACTTTTTTCAAGCACAGTTCTAATATTGTTATTATTATGTAAAATGTAAATAATGTTATGTGAAAACATCTCGGACGTTGTTTCAATATTTGCAACACGAGTAGCACTACCCACTGCTCCATTTAACAACTAATTAACTTTCAATAATTAGTCTTTATATTATAGTACTAATTGCTACTTTTAATTCACTATTTGTCACTGTATTTTTTACTAATCTGATCACATTGTTCTTTTTCTGTTCAGTTCACTTCAATATCCAATACTGAACTACTCTGTTGCACCTCTTACACTCTCTTTTAGATGGTAACTCTGCTTTGGACTATTCTAGAGACTTGATCCTTATTCACACATCAACAGTTGTCAGGTTCAGTAACGCAATCTATGGTCCAGTTGCCCAACCACCATTATAGAGTAGCTGTTTACATAAGTCTCTTTCTATCAAGAGCTATTAAGAGAGTGGAACGTAACAATAATATAAATTAAAAGTTGATGTTTTATTTTTTCGCCTTATTTAAATTACTGTCCTGATGCAGTTTAGTATCAGCTATTCCTCCACTCAACCAGGACACATGCAGACGGTTACAGCAACCATTCGCTGCGACATTGCCATCTGCCTCATCTGAGATTCGAACTTAGGAGTGGTACAGCGACTAGTCGAGTTGTCCTTCACACAACCTCGTCCAATCCACTGCTACCATCTCGGTAACACATGAAAGCGCCACTAAACATCCGTACCCTAGCTGGGACTTGAACCCGGGACTCTTTGGTCTCAAGCCTTACGCGTGAGCGTTGAACCAATGAACCGGTGCCCCTGACCCTGTGGCTCAACGCTATCGCTTACTTTGATGGAAAAATTTTTCACGTAGACAAATATTTATTAAAAACCGCTGCAAAGGGAATCACTACTTCCACATCCAGATTTTGTATCCAAGTCTTATACAGACTAAATCCCAATGTAATATTTTACTCCCTTTGATAATAGGGTGGGGGTGGCAATGGGGGTGGCTAACGCCAAAAAATGTTTCGTTCTTGTATACACACTGAATCATATTTTTTACTCTCTTTCATAGTAGTGTGGGGGTGGTATTGGGGGTGATAGTGGGGGGTGGCTGATGCCAACAAAAATTTTGAGACCTTGACTTTTCGTACATCCCCAAATTGCAATTTTATAGACTCAGACCTGCTTGCTTTACCTATTTACCCTTATTTATCCCATCTACCCCCGAACCCTTCTACAGAATTAGATCAAAAGATAGTTTTGTTCCAGTTCTCGTTATAATACATAAGTATACTAAATTTCAAGTCAATATTATAAACGGTTCCAGAGTAAACGTGCGCACAAAAAAAGTTACAGATAGACAGTGAAAATCAGCTAAATTTCAGCGTGAGTACATTTACCTCTTCTTATTCGACCACGACCTTTCTTTCCTTAAATTTTTAAATACAAATAAGAAAACAGAAAGCACGAATATTCGGTAATTAGATATTGAACCATATCTACTAAAAATGTGTAAAGAAATAATATGAAAGTTAAGTGAAGACAAAATATATGTATTTATTTTTGTCTATAGTGTATCCCAACTATAAGTGAGGACATTTTTCAGTTACAAAAATATAAATTCTGCTTATAAAATAGATACACTACCAAACAAAAGGGAATTAGTTTGAATTACGGGTTGTCCATATAAAACATGTGTACATATCGATAGGTACTACGTCGAGATCTGATGAACAAGTAAACAGATATCAAACCAAAAGTGCAGGTAGTATTAATCTTATATAAATCTACAGCTGAATGTGCATGTTGGCTAAATAAGGCTTTCCTCGACTTTCATTAATAAATACTTCAACTAATTTATTGCTTATCTTAAGTCTACAGCACAATTACATAAAAGCAGATAAATCAGCACACGCTCTATAGCCATCTCACATGACCTTTGCCAATTTGCCGTTTTTGTTGAAAAATTAACATTGTCCCTTGTTTAAATCTAATTCCTAAATTTAATTATCATATCTCTTATTAAGCGATGCTTTTATGGTACATGCTAAATATTTATGTAAATTATTAATGTATTTTAAATCATGTAGGATATTGCTATCATTCTAATGACCATAAATGTGAGTAGTGGATAGATAATATATTCATATCTAACATATATTGCCTATTGTCAATAGCGCATTTTATCTGCACAAGGAGAAAAGAAGATAATGTAATCATTACTATAACGCCCGATTTTTCAGTTCATTGTTCTTTACTCAAGTACACTTATTTATCTTGAGCACTTAACCTAAAAAATATTATGAATGAATAAAACGGTTTAGTAAAAGGCTAGTAATCTAAATCAATATTTCGCAGATGAGATTTTATTCACTATTTAACTATTTATAAAGTGGCTTACTATATTTTATATTTATTTACCAATTTCTGATATTAATAAAACACCAGTAACAGTGGCGGTCCTAGAATTTCGACATGGGGTGGGGGGATTATCGAAGATTCTAGGCCAAAAAAATGCGCCGCAGGCGAAAATCACAGATTTTTCAATGTCAAACGGCCTTTAATTAAAAGTTAGAAGTTTTATTTAAAATAGTGTCTAGTGTTCAACTCATGCCACTTCTTAGATTAGATTATATATACAGGGTGTCCCAATAGTCTGTCAAATTCCAATATCTGCCTTATTAGAAGACTTTGGAAAATTATTTTTTATGGAAGTGTTATAGTGACAAAAGGCGTAGATCTTGAAATATACAGGGTGACTCGCTACACCGGAGCATCTTCGAGGTCATTTTTTTTTAATGGAATTTTTACATTTATGAATTCAGCATAAAATTACCTTTTCCAGGTCCTCCAAATTTTTTGTTTTTGACGTGGCGTTGCCGAGTTATTCGAAAAACATGACAATTTTGGTCGAAACAAGGTTTAACAGATTACTATGTACTATTTACTATGTACATACTTCGATATGCGATGTAAAGCAACGTCAAGCGCAGTTAGTAGCTGGATGGGTGTCCGTTCCAACTGTTATAGTACGTTCTCCATATTAACAAGATGGCCGAGCTCTTTTCCAGACATCCACGAGCCCATTCCCCATCGTTAGTATAAATAAGGGAGCACGCCAAGTCCCCGACAAGTTGTGTTTTCGGAGTATCTCGTGACAAATAAATCCAGTGCCCGTGTTACCTTTTCGATTGCCCCAGCGCATAAATCAAAGCCGTGTTTTCCCGGTGTATCTCGCGGTATTAAATACTTAAATAATTGAAAGTAGTATTAAATTTTCTGGGTGCGTCTTGGTTGCCTTAGTAGTATTTTTCACAGTTTAATTAAATCACATTTAGGTCCATCTTAAAAATTTATAAATAATCATTTAATATTACAAAAATTTTGACATAAATAATAGAAACAGAAAATACGGTATTAGGTAATATACAAATTGGCACTATTTTAAAAATTCAAAATTATTTTGAACCTAATTTAATGAAATAAATAATACGTGTTCATAATGGCCTCCCAGTATGTCTATGAATTTCTGTAGATGATTTTCGAATGATCTACCGACATTTCTTAAAATATCCACAGCAACTTCCTGAAAAACTTCATTTATTCTTTCTTTCATATTTTCTTTTGTAGTTATAGGACCTTTGTACACTTGCTCCTTAACATAGCCCCACAAGAAGAAGTCTATTTTGGTCAAACCAGGGCTTCTGGCAGGCCAAGTATGGGGTCATCCTCTTCCTATCCAACCATTTGGAAAAGTGTCGTTTAAATGTTCGTGAATAGCTGCAGCGCGATGCAGAGGTGTTCCATCATGGAGGTACCACATTCTGTCCCTAATATCCCTAGGGACATCCTCCAGTAATTCTTCTAAGCTCTCATGCAAACATTCCAAATAAATTTGACCATTCACACGTCCATCAAAAAAATGTAGTCCTATCACAAAATCCCCAACAATCCCCCCCCCCCAACATTGAACGGCCATCTTGTTTGTCTACTTGTTCGTGAGATGTAAGGATTGGTTGTGACGTTGTGTCGTAATCAGCGACCCCCCCCCCACTATCACCCCCAATACCACCCCTACACTATTACGAAAGGGAAAATTAAAATGTGATTTAGTTGCATATACAAACAGCTCGCTACCCCCTCTACCACCACCATTGCCATCTCCCACCCTATTATTAAAGGGGGTAAAAAAAAATGTGATGAAAAGATGTGATTTAGTGTATACAAGAACGAAACGTTTAAAAAAAATTTTTGGCGTTAGCATGTTTTCATCTTATTTGATAATGTTGAAAACGAACACTGAAATTATGTTTGCTGCCTGCAAGCACAAAACGCTGTGTTCTGTATGTTTTTCGTTTGTTCTAGAGAATTTCGTCAAGCAGACCGTTAATTTTTGCAATAAATATTAAAGCCATAGCATTTTTTAATAGAGAATAAAAAGACCTTTCAAATGAGGTATGACAAGCCCCTAATTCCTGTTTAAAAATTTAGGTGCTGCAACTGCCACTCAAAGAGGGTTGACTTTAAGGGTGAAATCTGTATGTTGCATTTCAGAATTCAAAATCGACGTGTCTCGGAATTTTTTATAAATATGCACAATAATTCAGATACTGAATGTATTCCATTTTTCCGTTCCACACTGTAAAGTAAAAGAAATTATTATTCGAATACTTCGATTGGCGAGTAGTTTCCTAAGAGAAACATTAATAATGCTTTGAGCTTTTAATTTAAGTTTTATTTCGTCAGTTACATAATAATTAAGTTTCAAACACCAACTACAAATCATATCATACTTAGAAAACAAATGGCTCTCCATTGTTAGGAACACCAAGACTCTAGAAGTGAACTATTTGCTACTTTTCTTATTAAGCTGGGATAAAATGAGCAGGAATTAAATAAAAAGACGTGATGTGACGCAGCTCGTACTTTTTATGCAGCAAAATACAAGTCTGCATTGCGGAGACATTGACGGACATTATAAATTGTGATCATGTGCTAAACCGGAGCTCTGAGTCAGTGCCGGTTTAAAAACAAACTTACTTCGATGAACTTGAAAAATGTATGTACGAGTCTTATAAGACATATGCTTATCGATTTTTAAATAAATTGGTGTGTTATCACATTGAGTGCCGTGAGATATTCGGCGTGACAAGAAAATTGCTTTAGCGTTATTGGTTCTTGGGGAATACAAAGAAAATATATTGCATTTATATTAAAACTATAGTAAATATATTGGAATTTGAACTAGAAATAACAATGTAAATATGTTCAGATTACTTACAAAACCAATTGCAACAGGAAAAATATATAGATACCTAATTAATTCGTATTTTATTTAATTCGTTGATCTTTTATTTCAAACTAGGTACCAAAAAAATAATAATTTTAGTATTATCTCAACTGATCTGTTGGTTTGTTCTTTAGAATTCCGTTTTATACAAACATAAAAAGCATTATTGTACCTTTCATATTATACGTATTATGGGAAAATTAATTTTTTGGAGAACTAGTATATTCAACTTGAATTTAAAATTAAAATATTAAGTGTTTTACTAAATACAACATGACACAAATGACAAAATTAGCCCAAAACTTCGTATATCTTACAAAAAATATATGAAGAAACTGTTTTTCAGTACTGAGAGATCAACAAGGAATATGACGCAAGCAACCATGAATTTTCGAAATTCATAGTTGACATCGACATAATAGCGCAACAGGCTAGAGTTGTGTGGTCTATCATACACTAGAAAGACGTCTGGCTGCAAGAATATTCACTCCCAACAAAATTGAATGAGCGGTATCTACCTTCAAGCCCTTTAAATCACTGGGCAGATATTTGTGGCAGATATGGCATTTTCCCTGCCCTACATCACGGAATTGAGGAGCTTATCCCATTCCTGAGAAGTATATTTATAGCAAGCTATATACTTGGGTATATTCCCCAAGCTTGGTTGGAAATTAAGGTGGCGTTTATTCCAAAAATATTCAGACATTCACCAGACGAGCCTAAATCCACCATCAGCTTAACCTCATTTCTCCTAAAAACAACGGAGAAACTATTAGTTCAACATATCAGAAGCGAAATACTTACAGGAATACCGCTTCATTCTAAAGAATTTGCCTATCAATCTGGCAAATCAACAATAAATGCTCTACATTGCCTGACCTAAAGCATTAAAAAAACATTCATTGCTAAAGAAGTGGCTATGTGTGCTTTCGTAGGCATAGAGGGTGCTTTTGACAATACCTCCTATGAATCCATACAAAAAGCCGCGGAAAAAAGGAGAATACAGCACCTACGATTCGGCATTTTCACCAATTTTAAAATCTTTTTAACTGGGAAGATAATACTTAATTATAGGTAAAAACATTTGAAAATACACTACCAATCAATTAAATACCCTTAAATAAGCATTTTGTAATTTGAAATGAAATTTAACCGCCAAAACACTACGTCACGTTACAAACAAACTGTTTTGATTTTGTTATAAATGATTGTTATTTTACAAAGTCTTAATGTTTTATAATGAAAAACAAGTGGTGTTTTGTGTCAGGATGCAGCAATACATCCAAGAACGTACCTTGGAAAGTTTTTGTGACTACCAAAACAAAAACAACGTAAAATAACGAGGTTTAAAGGTGACAGACGTGATCCACCTACAACAGCATCAGTATTTTACTGCTGTGAAGATCATTTTAAAGTGAGTTATTTGCTTATTTAAAACTTCAAAATAAGCTTTACTTCGTATTTTATGTTCTGGACATATTCGGCATTTAGTTAAAAAGGCATACACACTTCACACTTTAATTCCACATTACTAATAGCACTGTCTCCGTAACTCTCCCTTGAAGCTCCGAAATTATTAAATAAAGGCAAAAAGTTTACTGTTTAAATCTGATGTGTATTTTCCCAACAATTAATTTAAATTACTTAACAGCACACAACAATATTAAAAAACAGCCGATTAAATGCATTAAAAAAGTGAAAAACTAAATGCATATTTTAAGGTTAAAAAATACACGTATATCTAATTCTGCAGAACCTAACGTTGTATTAGATACATGTGTGTCTTTTAACATTAAAATATGCATTTAGATTGGAATCGCGTTTATCTTTTTAATGCATTTAATCAGCTGTTTTTCATATTGCTCTGTGTTTTTAAGTAATTTAAATTAATGAATATAATTTAATGTGTCCGGGTGGAAACCAACACCTTGTATATTAAGCGTTTTGTGCTTCAGTTACTTTAAAATTCGATTAGAAAGTCTAAAATCACTTTGGTTTAAATTTTGAGTTTTTGTCAGGTAAAATGACAACACCCTGTATATGATTTTCTGATGTAAAACTGCTTTTGAACGTCTAAAATAGATTCGGATTCACTGTGGTTAATTTATAATTTTGTAATGTTTTGCATTTTTTTTGTAGATAATTTCTGATCACCCTGTTATATGGTGAATTATTGAACATCAATCGATTTTAACGGATATGATTGATTTGATTTAGATTAATGAAAAAAACGATTTCAATTTTGGTACAGTTACTAAAATGGTAACTCTTCTGAATTCTGGCTTTAAAAGAAAATAATTAAGTTAGTAGATTAGTTTAAAAATCACTTTAAATTAATGCACGGAGGCAGGTTATTTTGTTTAAAGTTAGATTTGATGCGCTGAGGCAGATTTTGTTTAAAAGTCTGAAGAAACTCACTAGATTTGTTGAGCGAAGGCAGATTTGAAAAAGTTTTACTTAAGATTAATACGCGATGGTAGAGTTGAGTTTTTTTTTTTTTATTGGCATTAGGACATAGTCCATACAGTCAGATACACAGTTAAATTTAGAAGCGGCTGAAGATCTAACCCTAATTCTAACATGAATAATAACTAGATGAAAACGATAAGGACTAACAGGGACACACACTTCTCGCCTAGGGGCCTGTCAAGGCATTTAAAAAAAAAAACATCATAGGTAAGGCCACGGATCGATTACATGAGGTTAAACAAGGGATTAACAACTCTAAACCTAAATTTTTATGCCACTTTTATATAGGAATGATATTAAGCAATGTAGAATCTCCGTTTTATTTAGGCAGAGCAGAGATAATATATTGAAAGGTATATCTATATTTAATTTTAACAGCCTGTTATACAATTCATTTGTTGCATCTGTGTGTTTGATACAGTTAAAGAAAATATGATCTAAGTCACTCTCAACGTTACATATCTCGCACTCATTCGTAGGAGAAATTCAAATTCTATATAGATGTGCGGGGTAACAACCATGTCCAAATTTCATCCTATTAATGATGGTAATATATTTTCTAGGTAGGTTAAAATCATCATAGAGTTGAGTTAGACATTAACATTATGACTTTTTTTTTACTTGGTTGGGCCAAGGAAGCCGTTCAGAGTTTTTCTGACAATAAAATAAAGCGTGAAATAGGAAGCTAACTATCCGGCGAAAAACGAAAAAAGTTATTTCAGAAATCTCTGGAGATTCTAGTATGATCACTAATTACAATTTTAAACACTATTTAGTTTAAAAGGAGACTATTTCACTCATAATACTTTACAGCACTTTGAATCACTTCCGAAACAGAACAGATTTGGGATAAAAAGTTATTGAAGGTTTTTTATATCGATAAATTGAGAACATTTTGGATCACCTCGTAATGCAGCATTAAAGCCACGCACGTACTATAAAGTGGATGCAATTTGAGTGCCGATGCCGCGTCGGCGCGACTTGGTAGGCTGAACGAAGCGAACCTTGAACGAAAACTATGTTTTAAGAATAGATAAAGGTTACAGATGTTGTATACGGGGGCGATGAGAAAGTAAGGATAATAAAAATTAACTAAGAATTGAAAATGGCTGCGAACGTTGTATACGGGGGGCGATGAGAAAATATGGCTCATGAAAATAAGGTTGCGGATGTTATATACGGGGGGCGATGAGACAGAATATTTTGAGAGTATATTGAAGGTGATCTTTGAGTATACAAGGGCGGCATGTTTTAGGTGATTGTTTTATAACGTCGATGCTGTATAATTTATGTTTGAAACTTTTTGGTGAATTTGCTGACGGATTAT
Source organism: Leptura quadrifasciata (assembly GCA_963675555.1). Lineage (NCBI taxonomy): Eukaryota > Metazoa > Arthropoda > Insecta > Coleoptera > Cerambycidae > Leptura > Leptura quadrifasciata. The sequence goes on from OY776674.1 coordinate 157,144,365, forward strand.
GATTATTTGAGAATTATTGAGAAACTGTGAATTTTTTAAGAATTTGTTTGAGAAAAATGTGATTTTTTGCTAATATAAAATTGAACATTACGTTTTCTTCGTAATTTAACTATTTGGAGTGAAAGATTAGATTTAAAAGTGATTTTTTGGATTTTTTAAAGTTAAATTGTTTATGGTACATGATGATGAGACCCGCTAGCGCGACCGGACCCTTTACACGAAAATGTCGCTTTTCTAGACTACTGATTTTGGCAGAAAATATTTCTAGGGAATCCTCTACAGCAAGACAAATCATTTAAGCTTGGTTTTATGCATCTAGCTTATTTGAGTTGAATTTTCGCCCGAGCGGCCTTCTTCAATTTGAAAACAAGATTCTTGACCGGAGGACCTGGCAGAAAAGGGGTTGTCGGTACTCCGAAGGTCATCCGGACATAATAAAATCATTTTCAGCCAACTAGTGATGTACTTTTGAAAAAATGATCTATAAAATCTGCTGCGCCTCTGCCGGTCACTGCAGAGCCCTACTCCACAAGACAATTTTGTAGTGGTGGGCTCGAGCTCCATGTAGGAATATTTTATGCCCCTCCAGCGAACTCAGGCATTTATGGTCACCGTCTAACCATTTGTCCTGGACACGGGTCATTTTCTTCATATAAAGAACTGTCCATTAAAATCCGCAACGATGCTAACCCTGGCCAGTGGGTTTCTTCAGTTGGTGGACCATGTATCATTGATGCAACTGATATAAATATATAAAAATACCAAACCAAAATTTTTTAAAACCAAAGTTTAGGCCAGCCTATCCGCAGCCCGGCATTTGCACATCTCGTGGATGGTTCCTCGTCCAGATTGAGGTACAGCGTCAACAGCCAAATTAGAAACAGTGAAGTGCGAAAGCTACTAATAAAAGTGTAATTTTAAGTTTTGTTGAATCTGTTTTTTTTTTTTTTTTAGATATTTGTAATTTGATTACCTTTTTTAATCTCCATTCTGCAGAAGGAGCCTAGGTATAAGTTTTAATTGTTTTAAAGCCGAACCAGGCCTAGTCCGCCCAGTCCTGCAATCCGCCACAGCGAATAACGCAGTGGTTGCACGGTCGGGCCCGGTTTAGGCCTTGGGGACTTAATTGCATAAGCTACTGTTAAATAAAGAAGTTTTGAATTGAAATTGAATTGATATAGTGGTAGTTACGATCCTGTCCTGTTCCTGGTGCCTGCAATTTCTTGTCAACCTATAGTACGCATACTTATTATCAATTATTATATAAACTTATGAAATAAAACTAGAATAATCTTAATAAATATTCATAAAACATTTCAGCTTTAAAAAACTCCCAAATATCCTATAACATCTGCAAGTCCAACTCATAAAGATATGAGAACCTCATAATTAATTACGAAAATGGACAACATTTTGTAAGTATTGATTGTGCATTGATGAGATCTTTTTGGCAGTGTACTTGTTATGAAAATATTTTGATACACTACTTAGGTACTCAAAATTTATATATTTCAAAATCGCGGATATTTCAATTTTATTTATATGTTCTCACTAATCAACAGTGTGTAATCAAAACTAGATTTTTGTATTGTCTAGTAGTGATTCTGTAAAGTATAGTTTTTTAATGAGTTAATACAATTTTATTTGGAAATCCCCGCCAGTAGTCCAATGTGAAATTCTATTGAATTTAATAAGAATTGACATTAATAATATGCGACGTCAAATATTTCATTCGCCACTCAATAACTTCGCGACAGATGTGTCACTACAATCTTCTCGGCGGATAGCGGCCCTTTAAGTAATAAAATATTTAAATCTGTAAAGGCAGGTAAACCGAAATTGGATATATGTAATATATATACTAAATTAATGTAAGTATCGGTATTGTTTTCTTTTCTTCGACTTCTTAGCCACCATTAAAAAAATATATTGTGAATTAAATAATCTTTAAATTTCAATTAGTGTATAATAAAAACATAATATAATATGGTATTAATTCGTCTTGTAATTAAAAAGCAATAATGTCTTCATTGTTATTTTCTAAACAAGAAAGAAAGTAACAAATAACGACAATAAAAATGCAACTAACGAAGAGTTGTACTCAAAGAAGAGAAACCAGTATCTTGTCTCCCTGCCTGCATAAATGAATTTCTACCAAACAGACGATGAATATTTATTGTCTCTTTATCCAACCAATCCACTTTCCTTGCCATTGTATTCTAGGTAACTAAATATCATGTAAATTATTAGCACAGCATTTCAAAATCCTCTAAAATTATGTATATTTTTGTCAACATGCATCATCATGGAACAAAAATAAAGTACTATTGTTAGAAAATAGGTGGGAGTAGGGGTAAATCTCAGGGAGACCATCAACCACTTTCACTTACAAATAAATTAAATTCAAATCGCTATATCTTGTGTTACCCAAGATGCCTTTGATAACAATTATAGAATATGTATTAACAACTTAAAGCTAATTAGAAATCAATGATAATGAAGCGTTTATACAAGAACTTCTTGACCGCAAACATATTGCCTTTCAAAACGCTATCAACCACCCCAACGACTCATCAAAAGCAGAAGCTTTTACCCAATCTAAGTATGAAACGCAACGCGAAATCAGAAGAATAAAGAACGAGTGGTGGGCAAGCAAGGCCAGAGAAATTCAAAGGTACGCCGATTCACACGACTACAGGAATTTCTTTCAAGGAGTAAAAGCAGTGTACGGCCCCAGTCGGAAAAATATGTGCCCTATTAAAGATTTAAATGGAAATCTCCTCAAAGAAGACCAGGAAATAAGAGCCCGATGGAAAGAACACTACTCTAGCATTCTTAACCAGCAAAGTCAAGCCGATCACGATATTATAAATCTTATCCCTCAGTATGACACCTTCGAAGACTTAGATAAACCACTAACAACGGAAGAGATCTTAACCGCCATTGGGCAGCTAAAAAATAACAAATCTCCCGGCGCCGACTCACTCCCAGCTGAGATCTTTAAAGCTGTGTCGTCAGAGGTCATACCCTACCTCAAAAAACTGTTTGATGTCGTGTGGGAAAGTGGTCAAGCTCCGCAGGAGTTTCGTGATACACTTTTAATCAACCTCTTCAAAAACAAAGGGAGCGCTGCAGACTGTGGAAATTACAGGGGTATAGCTCTCCTGGCTGTTGGAGGGAAGATACTCACTAAAGCGATGGCAAATAGGCTAACACCTGTTATGGAAAAGTTACTTCCTGAAACACAGAGTGGCTTTAGACCAAACCGAGGCACATCGGATTTAATCTTCACACTTAAACAGCTTCAAGAAAAAGCACTTGAACATCAAGGAGAAATTCACATGGCCTTCATTGATTTAACCAAGGCGTTTGACTCGGTGGACAGGGAAGTGCTCTGGAAAATTATGTTCCGCTTAGGTATCCCTCGAAAATTTGTGGAAGTATGTCGCAGTCTACATACAAACAACAACGCCCAGGTTATGTATAATAATGAGGCAACCGAACCTTTCCAAACCCTCACTGGAGTTAGGCAGGGATGTGTCCTGGCACCCCTACTTTTTAATTTGTTTACCACTGCTCTAACAATTATTGTTGACAACAAACTGACAGTCAGAGGAATAGGTCTCAGATACCGTTTTGATGGCGGTCTCTTTAACATAGGGCGCTTTAGAGCTTTCACGAAGACACGCACACGATTCATTTGTGATCTCCAGTATGCGGATGACTGTGCACTTTTAGCCTCTACGCCGGAAGAGCTTCAAGAACTTTTAGATGTGTATGCCCAGAGCTATGATTCCTTGGGACTTAAAATCAACATTGGAAAGACTAAGATTATGTCAACTCCTCATCAAGTGAACCAAATAGACATTACACTTAACGGAAATTCTCTTGAAGTGGTGGATCAGTTCAATTACTTAGGCAACGTTGTTAATGACAAAGCAAACATGGACAGCGAGATTCGCAATAGAATTAACGCTGCATCTAGAGCACTCTGGGGACTTAGAGAGAGAGTATTTGACAACCACGACCTTGCTTTGTCAACGAAAATGGCTGTCTACAGAGCAGTTGTCATTCCAACACTGCTATATGGATGTGAAAGCTGGGTCACTTACCGTCGTCATGTGAAAGAATTAGAACGTTTTCAGCAAAGACACCTCAGAAGTATGATGAAAATCCGTTGGTTCCATCACATATCAAACGTGGAAGTACTCAGGAGGGCAAACAGCCTTCCAATTGAGGTGCTTATTTCAAGAGCACGCCTAAGATGGGCAGGTCACGTTCATCGTATGCATGATAACCGCCTTCCTAAATGTACACTTTATGGTGAATTGCTAAGCGGTAGAAGAAGGCGTGGCGGTCAACGAAAGAGGTTCAAAGACGCTCTCCATGAAAATCTGAAATCCTGCGGTATTGCAGACGAGCAATGGGAACAACTTGCAGCGGACAGAACCGAATGGCGAGGGGTTGTGGCCAGCTATCAAGGAAATGTTGCTGCAAGAAGGCCGAATCCAAGACCTAACCAGGTCTATGTTTGTCCTGACTGCGGTCGACATGTGCTCTCCCGAATTGGCCTCTATAGCCATAGTCGTGTGCACCGTAGATGAATGGGAATTACAATAGACTACACCTTTTACTTGTTTTTTATTGCACAATTTATCAACTGTAACATTTTTATACTCGGACTCGAGTAACGGCTAATAATAAATAATTAGAAATGTAATAGATAATCGACAGCCCGAAATGTAATGGCAAATGGCCTAGCCTAGCCCAAATAGTGCGTTTTATTGCTTAGTAGGTCACTGTTCGTCGAACACAACTAGATTTTAGGTAGTGATAAAAATAATCAGATTGGTCGACTGATCTCCCGATATTGTTATGGTTAGCAAAATCTGCGTCGAGTAGCGTATTGCAGTGTAGTGTTCAAATGTTTTGGTGTTTGTTGTATTAATGACATAAAATTGCAGCTTATTGTAGATGACTAAAAGCCAATTGGAGTAGAAATTATAAACATCTCCAGGCAACATTTCATCGGCTACCGACTACTATTTTACTAATTCCAACGTCCAAATTAGGGCAAATAATAGTCGTATGGTAACTTCGATCTTATGTTCATGAATTGACCTCGGAGCGACGTTATTTGGATCTCGCAAACCTACTGCTTTGATTTGGAACACCACCAACGTTGGTTTGGCGTAAAAAAATTTAGGCTAGGTATGTTTTTAAATAATCTTCCAACGTTGATTAGACGTTAGTAACTGACTAAATAGAAGTGGTTAACTTATGTAACCCTTTACCGTCGGTTGGACGTTAGTAACTTAACGTTGGTGGTAAAAATATTTGCACTTGTCACAACCTTAAGTCGAAATTAATGTATTTATTTGGAACTTTCACGACAAATAATCAAATTAAATAAGTCGTAAATAATAAATACCGATTTCACCATATTTATAGGTTTTATCGAAATCAAGAATAGGCGGCTATATTGGATAAACGTTTACAAAGATTTTAGAAACATTAAATTTATATTCTGTCCTGTTATTTGGGTTTTCTACCACGTGTTTTATCCTCTTCGAAAACAAATCACCGAATCTACAAAATAATGCCCCGTGACCTTTACGTCAAAGGAACAGTCAGAGGTTATGTTTTGCAAATAATATAAATCGGAATAAAAAACACAGAAATAATGTATTTTGCTGACGTTTCGGAAAGTAGTCTCTTTCCGTTTTCAAAGCGTTTTTTGTAAGAACTCTTATTTTGCTGTGTACTTACCACTTACACAGAATTGATAATATTTTTTTTTAGATAATGTTAAGTTTGTTAAGTTCTTCTTTTAACATTGGTAGCCAGGTTGTACAAATATCTACCGAACAATTCGATACGCATTTATCTTCATTTAATAAGATTAATGCTGATTCTTTAATTTTTCTTTTTTTTTGTTATCTGCTTCTATTGTTAAAATTTTTACCGAGTCCCAGTTTATTCTATGTCCGTTTTCCCAAGCATGTTCACAAATCTTTGATTTCTGAATTTTATTCTTTCTTCATTAAAGAATCTTCAATAATCTTATTAAATGAAGATAAGTGCATATCGAATTTTTCTGTAGATATTTGTACAACCTGGCTACCAATGTTAAAAGAAGAACTTAACAAACCCAACATTATCTAAAAGAAAATGCTGTGTATTTGACATACACAGCAAATTAAGAGTTCTTACAATAAACGCTTTGAAAACGGAAAGAGACTACTTTCCGAAACGTCAGCAAAATATATTATTTCTGTGTTTTTTATTCCGATTTATATTATTAGTAAAACATAACCGCTGACTATTCCTTTGACGTAAACGTCACGAGCGTAGAGGCTTTTTGCCAATAATTCTATTATTTTGTAGATTCGGTGATTTGTTTTCGAAGAGGATAATACATGTGGTAGAAAACCCAAATAACAGGAAAGAATATTTGTAGAGTGCTACAAATAACTTTCAGACAATATTAAATTTATAGTTTAAAAAATAAAATTATTTATTCTTTAAATTATATATGCGATATTTTTTTACAATTTCTTTTTTTTAGAGAAAATAAAAGTATTATTTTAATACTTTCAAGATAAACGTAATTCTTACAGGGTAGCTACTTTTTGAGACCTAGTCGACATACATTTATCAATGAAATTTGTCAAATTGTCCCTATTTTCAACATTTTTGAAGACTCTATCAACAAAGGCTTCAGGGTATTGATTTTATACTAGAACCTCTTTCATAAATTTTTTCTCATTATTTAATATTTCACTATTAGATTAAATTATTTTGGCTCTATCATATAAACATTTTACAACACCCTTTTTAACATTTATTCATTGATTTGAGTTAAAATTTAGATATCTATTAGTATGTGTAGGTTTTCTATAAACGTTTGTTTCAATTGCATTATTTACCCGTTTAATTAAAACATCTAAAAACGGTAGTTTATTCATACGTTCTACTTCTAATGTAAATTTAATAGATGGTTCCTTACTATTTATATTTTCTAAAAAACTATCTAGTAAATCAACACCATGAGGCCAAATTGCAAAGATGTCGTCAACATATCTCCAGCAGACAACCGGTTTATTTATACAATTTTGAACATGAGTGTTCTCAAAGTTCTCCAAAAACATGTTGCTTAAAATTGGTGATAATGGAGACCCCATTACCCTACCAAAATCCTGCTGATAGCACTCACTTTCCAATAGAAAATAGGTTTTATACACATTGGTAATACTTCTATTATGCTATTTACACTTAATTTAGTTCTAGTTTTCAAATTATTATCATTCAGCAACCTATCTTTAACTATTTTTAAGGTTTCATCTACCGGAACATTAGTAAAAAGACTAACTACATCAAAACTAACCATCAGGTGTGATTCGTGAATATCGTTTTCATAATTTTTTTCTATAAAATGTTTATTATTTTTAATATATCAATCGGTATTTCCAGAAAATGGATCAATAATTTTAAGTAAAAATTTTGCCAAATTATAACATGGAAATACCGATTTATATATTAAAAATAGTTATAATTTGGCACAATTTTTACTTAAAATTATTGATCCATTATCTGGAAATACCGATTCATATATTAAAAATAGTAAACATGTTGTAGAAAAAATTTATGAAAACGATACTGGAACTCGGCCAAAATTTTAACAAAAGAGGCAGATAACAAAAAAAGAAAAATTAAAGAATCAGCAATAATCTTATTAAATGAAGATAAATTAATTGGTTGATCTACAAGTTAATACAATCCGACAATAATTTTACAATTTCTAATAACCCTTTTAAGCTACAATCGCTGGTAAAAACTAAATAATGAATAGTACCAATCTGGAACCATGTTTGGTTGTAATGCGATTCAATTAAGATTATATCTACTATAACTATTGGTTTAATTTTGCAGACGTTTATGGGCGTTCAGCGTTGATTCAACGTAGTGTTCTGGTGGCTTTGCTATACCATTGCATGCAACTCAAGTCGTAAGATTCAATGGATCACCTAATAAGGCATTACATAAGTTCATTTATGGTCGATGAATTTATTAATGCTTTTATTAACCGTGATTGATTCACCGACTATTCAGCAGCAAACACATCAAGAATTCACACGTGTCCAGTGCTACTGATTATGTTAGTTTCGCTACTGGAATTAATAAAAGTAATAAATGTAACTTGTGACTCTGCATCTCGACAGTAAAATGAAACTGGAAAGTATTTATTTATATGTACTTCACACAACCGGAAATATTTAACAGAACTCTTTGTCCCTTTTCTTACAAATGCGTACTCACAATAGAATATATATAAGAGCTATAAAGTAGCCATCCGGTCATATTTGGTTTCCAGGTGGTCTGCTGAGGCATGCTCTTCTAATTCCTTCCTGGTAATATATAAAATTCATGTGCTTTAATGTTTCTTAAAAAATTAGTTTTTATGTTTCAGTTTTATCACTACTTGTATGGATTATATCCTCACGTACATACCTTTCATATTAAATAAATAATCCTTATTTATAATGAAAAAGGTTAGGAATATATTTCCCATTTACTAAGACACTTCAGATACATAATACAATCTCCTAATCTAAAGAATTTTAAACAACGAACGTCGAGTAGAGAGACAGATAGATTTATTTGGTGTTTATACTCGCACAGAGTATTTACACAAGTCTATAATAGGTTAAAAATAAAAATATATATGAAACTTAAAATTAGGAATGTAATAAAAAAATTTACACTTCAAATAGAAAATATATATATAAAAGAGAAGCATAGGAAGTGTAAGCAGCTACAACCTGCAAATAACAGACATAATATTAGATTTTACGAACACACACATAATAAGTAATAGGTTTTACAAATAAACAGCCGCCAGCACAACACATACTTGCCCAAAATCTTATTTGTGTTTAAAATTTCAATATTCATCATACAAATAAAAAGCATTATTTATTAAAAAATTTATTTTTAAATTGTCTCAGTTGTAATATTTTTTTATAATGATTTGGAAGTAGGTTATAAAATTTTATTTTTATTTTTTTTACTTTTGGTTAGTCTACATGATCTTAGTAATATCTGAGTATTATTTCTTATTTCATAGTGGTGCGTATCACAGTGTTCATTAAACTTTGAGCTAATATTTTTTACATACAGGATGCATTCTAGAATAAATAAACAAGGAAAAGTCAATATCTTCTGTTTAATAAACGAATTATGACACTCATCTCTGTAGTTTACATTATCTACGATCCGTACTGCTCTTCTTTGTGGACTAAATATTTTAGGCCAAGACGCGAAATATCCCCAGGTTAGCAACGCATATACTATGACAGATTGACGCAAAGCGTAGTATGCTGTTTTCAATACTAATAGAGAAATAGATTCACTGAGTAAGCGTAGGAGATATATATTACTACTTAGCTTATTTGCTACTGTTGAACCATATTTGTCCCATTTAAGGGATGGATCCAGAGTTACACTCGGGAATATGACTTCATTATTATTGTTGGAGGATTCAATTTCTCTTAATGAAAAAAATCATTCCTTGTGTTTTGATAATATTTAAATTTAAAATATTAATTTGGAACCATAGTTCAGTACTAATTTGGGCTTTTTAACTTGCATTCATAGCATTAATACAATTTTGTGAAAAATTTGACATGGACGTGTCATCAGCAAAAAAATATGAAATCAGTTTTGTCTACATTTACCGCAAGATCACTGATATATATTAAGAAAAGCAAGGGCCCTAGAATTTTACCTTGAGGGACTCCAATATTTATAGTTCTTTCTTCGGAAAATGTATTATTCGGTTTGGCTTTCTGTGTCCTGTTCTGTAGATAAAATGTTACAAGATTTAGACTGTTGTAATCAAAATTGTGTCTTTCAAGTTTTTGTATTAATAAGTTATGTTTGACATGATCAAAGGCCGTACTAAGGTCGCAAAATGTTTTGACCAGAAACTCTCCTTTTTCAAAACACGCTATAGTCCTTTCCACAAAATTCAAGGTAGCGTCACTAGTACTCATATTTCTCCTAAAACCGAACAAATAAATTATTTTGTTCAAAATATGTTACAATTTTTATTTTTGAAACTCTTTCGTAAATTTTAGATAATATTGGCCTAAAATTTGCCGTGTCATTAACATAACCAGTGCTTTTTTTAGTGCATTTGGCAAAATACCTTCATCAATAGCCAAGTTAATTAATTTAATCAGAGGAACCACGATAAGGTCTTTAATATATTTAATCAAATCAGTATTAAAACCACAAATACCTCTGCTGTCAGTATTTTTTAGATAAAAGCAAATTATGTCTCTGACTTTCACAAAAGTCACAGGTTGGAATGCGAAGACACTATATTCTACATTCTAAGTTTTTCTGTTTTAAAATTTGTATAGAGAGGTGTTCAAGTGTAAAATTCAAGTTTATGGTGCGTGTTGTTAGAGACAGTATCATACCAATGATTATGACTATTAATTTGAGAACAAGAACCTGTTCAAAGATATTCAGCACTTCCCTGGGTGTTTTTATAGGCGCATATACCATCAGGGTAGTAGCTATTTTTTCGTTAACGCTTGATATGTGGCTCAATCAGCAATTAAGAAGCATAAGTTTGATAGAATATGGGTTTGTAAAAACTGCAGATAATAAGCAAATAGAATATGTTCGCCTCATAATCATATTCATTATAATTTATAGCATTGTTTGTTAATTTTTACAAGCGCATTATTAGTCCATGCAAACGGGAACCTTAAGAATAGATTTCAAAATAGCGGACTGGCCATTCTTTCCTATTATTTGGGTTTTCTACCACATGTATTATTATCCTCTTCAAAACAAATCACCGAATCTACAAAATAATAGAATTATTGGAAAAAAAGCCTCTGCGTCCGTGACGTTTACGCCAAAGGAGAAGTCAGAGGTTATGTTTTGCAAATAATATAAATCGGAATAAACACAGAAATAATGTATTTAGCTGACGTTTCGGAAAGTAATCTCTTTCCGTTTTCAAAGCTTTTTTTTTTTGAAGAACTCTTATTTTGCTGTGTATGTCAAATACACAGCTTTAAGATTTTGCTTATGTTATTTCCATAGATACTTACTACTTACACAGAACATAGAGCTGATGATATTTTCTTTTATATAATGTTGAATTTGTTAAGTTCTTCTTTTAACATTGGTAGCCAGGTTGTACAGATATCTACAGAACAATTCGATACGCACTTAGCTTCATTTAATAAGATTATTGCTGATTCCTTAATTTTTCTTTTTTTAGTATCTGTTTCTTTTGTTAAAATTTTTGCCGAGTCCCAGTTTATTATATGTCCGTTTTCCCAAGCATGTTCACAAATCTTTGATTTCTGAATTTCATTCTTTCTAATGTAATTCTTGTGCTCATGCAACCTCACACTGAAAGGTCTGGATGACTCACCCACATAACATTTATCACATTCACACGGGATATTGTAAATACAGTTTTTTGAATTCTGCTCCCTGTTTATCGGTTTTGTTTTTGTTAAAATAGATCTTAAAGTGTTCCCCGATTGAAATACCGCCCTAACATCAAATTTGTCACCTATACGGCGTAACTTTTCCGATAGTCCGTATACATAAGAAATTATTGCTGTATAATGACGTTCAGGTTTTTGTCGTACCTGATTGTCCCTATTTTCAACATTTATGAAAACTCTATCAACAAAAGCTTCAGGATATTGATTTTGTACTAGAACCTCTTTGATCAATTTTTTCTCGTTATTTAATATTTCATTATTAGATGAAATTATTTTGGCCCTATCGTATAAACATTTTACTACACCCCTTTTAACATTTATCGACTGATTTGAGTTGAAATTTAGGTATCTATTAGTATGTGTTGGTTTTCTATAAACGCTTGTTTCAATTGTATTATTTACCCTTCTAATTAAAACATCTAAAAACGGTAGTTCATTCCTACTTTCTACTTCTAATGTGAATTTAATAGATTTATATTTTCCAAAAAACTATCTAGTAAATCGACACCATGAGGCCAAATTGCAAAGATGTCGTCAACATATCTCCACCAGACAACCGGTTTGTTTATACAGTTTTGAACATGTGTGTTCTCAAAGTTCTCCATAAATATGTTGCTTAAAATTGGTGATAATGCAGACCCCATAGCCATACCAAAATCCTGTTGATAGAACTCATTGTCCAATTGAAAATAGGTTGTTTTTATACACAGTGTTAAGAGTTCCATTATGCTATTTACACTTAATTTAGTTCTAGTTTCCAAATTATTATCATTTAGCAACCTGTCTTTAACTATTTTTAATGTTTCATCTACCGGAACATTGGTAAAGAGGCTAACTACATCAAAACTAACCATCAGGTGTGATTCATGAATATCGGTTTCATAAATTTTTTCTATGAAATGTTTACTATTTTTAATATATGAATCGGTATTTCCAGATAATGGATCAATAATTTTAAGTAAAAATTTTGCCAAATTATGACATGGTGAATTAATAGAACTAACAATTGGTCTTAAAGGAATATTTTGTTTATGTGTCTTTGGTAAGCCATAAAAATGAGGAGGCTTACTATGATGGGGTGTAAGTTTCCTTCGTTCAAAATCATTAAATTCATGTTTGTATTTAAACAAAGTTCTGTAAATTTTGCTCTCTATTGACTTGGTTGGATCTTTGTTTAGTTTTGAGTAGGGTCCCTCATTTAAAAGAGCCATGATTTTTGTGTTAGATATATCTTTATCTATAATGACTGTGGCATTGCCTTTGTCTGCTGGCAAAATTTTTATACTTTCATCGCGTTTTAAAGAATGTATCGATAACTTTTCTTCTGGAGTTAAATTATCTCTAATTTTGTATTGCTTTTCTAAAGCAATTTTTGCCCGTATGCGATATTCATTACCATTATCTGTTGGTAAATTTTGAGCCGTTTTTTCTATTACCGCTACTATATCAAATTTTGGAACAGTTTTCGGGTTTATTGCAAAATTTAAACCTTTTGATAGGACAAGCCTGTCTGAAATGGACAAAAGTCTTTTTGACATATTAATGACAGTCCTGTCAATTAAAGGATTATTATTTATATTTTGTAATTGCCTAATCTGTTTTTCCTTTATTAAGTTTCTAAATTTATGTAAATGCGTACCTTTTTGCAGATTAAAATATTTTTCGTAACTCAACCTGACATTCCGGATTATAAACTGATAATCGTGTTCTATAATGTTCCTGCTTAGTTCATTCTCCGTGTAAGTAATGTCACCAATAGCTCGTTCTTTTTGGTACCTATGATATTGAATTCTTTTCCTAACCATGGACTTGCTTGCCTTGTCCAAAATTTTTCTGGTTTTCGCATTTTGCAATATTTTATTTGTTTATGAATAATTTTTAATATTATGTGCATAATAATTTATGTTTTCATTTTGATCCTGAATAAACTTTGCAACATTGAAATCAAGAGACGACCAAACACTCTGGCGAATGATTCAAGATTGACCAAAGTACTTCAAGAAATTTACGGATCAAATGTCGTACTACATACATGATGTCTGCAACAACTGTTTATAAGGCGATACTGAGTCATATGATAGCAGAAGCAGCTCTTAGTGTATTCCTGCGTTAATAGCAATAATAGAAATGTCATCTGCAAATGCATTATAATATGTAGATAATACTATGTTATGTATGTACACTGTACAATAAAAATAAAAAAGGACCTAATACACTTTCTTGAGGAACCAATATATCAACCAGTTTTTTCAAAAACAGTAACGTCCTTCCCCTGGCTAACTCATACCGGGCAAATTTAAATACTATCGGATTTTTGCTCTCTTAGAAGAAGAAGAAACTATGTAGGAGGATGCAAGAACAGAGACAGACGGACCGATGTCATGAAAGTTGTTCAAATTTTAGTTAGGAACACAATAACATGAAAATGTCTTCCTACGATCGTTGTTTAACAGTTTTAAGAAAGTGCCAGTAAATGCAGTGTACACTTCTCTGCAAACGTTATAATAATAAATCTAATTTTATTATTCAACTGTTCAGTTATAAAAGAAAAGTCATTTTAACTATATATGAAAAAATATCAAGAATTTCCTATCTTAATTACCCATGCAGTTTTGAACGTATAATTTTCCATATTTTTCTCTAGCATATTTTTTTAAATCGTCTTCGTTACTTTATAAAGTGGTAAATCATACTGTTATATCCTTTATCTGTACCTATGTCCTTCTGTCCTTTTTCCATGTCTCTCACTTAAATACCTACTGGAAGTAATGTGTATTTTGTTTCAGGATGTGGTGGCTAGTGTTATCACTAGTTTGGTGGTGCGGCACGTCTGCTATCCCATCCCCTGGGGCCGAGGAATGGAAATGTCCAGAGATAGCGGAGCAACCCATTGTGGAGTGCAGCTGTGATATGCCACATACTTTGAGGTGTACGGGAGACAAAACTGCTATGAGAATAATAGGTTGGTGTCATTTTTCCAATTAAACCTTATTTTAAAAGACAAGTAAATATATACTAAATTAAAATTGCCAAGATACGTAAAATGAAACAATACATTAACAATTCCAGTATTTTCTATAGTCGAGTATATGTTAACTTGGCAGGTTCAAAGGTCGCTTCGACGTCTAAACTAAGAATGTAACTGATGGGTCATAAATTCCAGTGGTCTTCAAACAGTTCACGAATATACCTGTAACTATCGTTAGATACTAATAATAAGTTAATAAAAAATAAAGGCCGTGGATATTCGTCTGACACTCATATAAATAACAAAACCACTAAACATCCAAAAGTTGATTTTATTTGTTTAGAGATTAACTAACGCGGAACAATAAAAGACAAATTTTTAGGGAGAAGAAGGTTTTAACAAAACTTGCGACACGGATTGATAAAATAGAATTTTTAGAAGGAACATTTTTAGCTTTTGATATAATAAAATAAATAAAATTGCAGAAGCCAACTGGATTTGAACTCCGATGTATTCCAAAGGTATTTCAATCAATTGAAATGAAATGAAATAGTAGTTTGTGTAACAAGAGTGGATATGATATCCATATCGTGCAAGAAAGAAGTAATTTTTCTAGTGCGATATGGAAAATTCATTCGAGTTGTACAGTATACTTTTTCTATGACCGGCTTAAGAAGAAATAACTACGAATAAGTAGTTTTAATTAAATTTTAATACACAAACGTAGCGTCTGCTCAATCTTATACTCTAGGTGAAAACATTTTGTAAAGGCTGTAAAGGCAGTAGCTTAGCGGTTGAATTTACGCTTCGTATGAATTGTTCTTCCTAACCAATCATCTTCCCCAAAATTATAACTTCTTTGGATCTTAACATCAGAAAATCGAAAGTTCGACGGCTGGGATGCCTCGCTGCGGTAGTTGCCTTGAACGGGGTTTTCCCTTTAATTTTTTCCCGTGTTAGCTAACAAAATTTATTAAAGTGTCCGCTTACTTTTAATAGTTTAAGTTTTAATTATTTTAAACTCCTTTTGGGTATTTTTAATTAGATTACTGTTTTTAATATGGCGCTTTGGTAGAAGCAGTTACAGTTTTATTTATACACCTTGTTTCATAAAAAATATAGATGATGGTATGGATGTTCGGCTGGCTTCGGTCCAGGTCTCTGGAGGTATTATTGAATTATTAATAAAGTTGTTTTTGATTTGATTTAACGCTTCGGATGCAAGAAGTTATAGGTTCAAATAAACCCCTCCCCCCCCCCCAAAGTAACTTTTTTTGCCATATATCTCTAAAATTTTGTCTGTTTATAACAATTTTAGTAAAATTGTAAATGATGTACCATTTATCGACCCTTCACTGGAATCACTGGTTTTTTTATTACTTTTTAGCCCAATAACTAAAAAAATACATATTGACAATTACTTTGACAGCTTCCGCACTAACTTGAAGTTTTTAAAACGAGTAGATGTCTATGTACTTAATACATGAACTGTGCTTGGTCGATTTCATATCCATCCTAGACCCCAATCTTGAGGACTTTTGGTATTGCCGTACCACTGCTGAATTTGATAGTATGTTCTAAAAGAGTGTTGGCGTGCAGCGGACTCAGTTGGAGGTAACGATGCAAGGTTACATGTACTTTTTGCCACTAACTTAATAACTTAATAAAGTATTTGAACCTGAGTTCATTCAAAGGATGCTGTTCGGGTTCTGCTCCGTAAAGGGCTAAGATAACTTTTTGGTCTGCTGTATATTGTAAACTGTTAAATGAAATTATAATAGTTGTAAATATCAATTGTTTTAAATATTTATAATTTGAAAATCTATACCAAGTGTATTCATTCACACATAGGAGGTAGAGAGCGTTAGGAATGTATCGATACACAGAGTGAATGCGATACGGTGCTTGACTTCCCCCCGCCTATAATTCCAAGAATATTAATATTACATAGAAATGTGTCTGAAATATTTCGATATAGAATTTACTTATCTTTAAGTTCGATAACCAGCTTTTTTTTTCTTATAACCATTCCGAACCGAGATATTTGCAAAAAAATGTTTTTTAAGCGATATTGCCCCAATATTGAGGGTATTCCAAAGAGCGGGCGAGGGATAAAAATTAGTATGTCTAAAAGAGGCCTATAAAGAACTGGTTCCAACGGTAAAATCTTTTTTTCGATTTAAAACAGTATTTACGCATTATCAACTCCCTGACGACTGGCCTATACGAACACATTAAAATAAAAAACTACCCTGGTCAGACAGTTAGAAATGAAAAACAGTGCGCAGCAGTGCATAAATAAGTTTAACAATGATTTATTATCAATCATGATAATAAGTAATAAGTAGACAATATTTTAAGGGGTTATTTGGGAATTTTGATAGAGTAGAATATTTTCTAATTTTATTTGTTCAGTTTTTATTGTTTCCACAGAAATATTTTCTTGGTCATACCTATTAATAATTATTTATTGTACTCTGATGTACAATCATTTTTTTTCTAGACCTCTGTAGTTGTGAAAATTTTAGTATATCAATAAAGGTGATATATTTTTTATAAAGACATATTTTTCGTACATTTTTGAACCAGCATGCAAGTTGCTTAGGTAAATCGACACTAGTGCGGTACGAGCAACCCAAATTTCACAAAAGACGTACAGAAAATGTTCACTCATGTGCAGAAAAAACAGTTAACATTATTTAACCGAAAAAAAGTCATTATATACTACCTTGCTTGTGCATGCAAGATGTTAATAAAACGTTATAACTATTTCCCGTTATACATTAAAAAATTTTTATTCTCAGGTCGCACATTACGCTCCCTCAACACAGCATCTGTTTCCCTTCTGGACTGCACAGTACAAAACGTGACTACTATCTCAGAACCTTTACTGGAAGGCGTAGCTCTCCATGGGCTGGTAGTTTCGTCTGGTGAAATCAAAGAAATTCACCGATCTGCTTTTCAAGGACTAGCATCCCCTTTACAGGCTCTGGGATTACCAAATAACCAGCTAACAGCCGTACCCACGCAAGCTCTAATGCCTCTTCCTGAATTGGATAGACTTGATCTTTCTGGAAATAAAATGAAATCGTTAAATGGAAGCTCTTTTAAGGTAACTGTTATTAATACATATTTCTATTAATAGTCCATCAAAAAGTTGAAAAAACCCCAAAAGTTCTCTGAGAGGGAGGAAACATGAGGACCCTCCCGTTATCTAGGGCGCTGAACACGATAATGATATTTTCAACGTTCCCACCCCTCAGCAACTATCCCTAAACTCGAAAAACCACCCCTATTTCACGATTCTTTCCATCGTAGACATACAGATCAGTTTTTTGGGCAGAATTCGGGTACGACGTATGAAATTTCACTATACAACATTATATCCACTCCCGGGGTTGAAATTACATTCTCCCTAATACTAAAATATCCCCCAAAAAATCAAAATGCATGAAAATTTGTTTATCCCCGTTTTTGAGGGTGTTTGACACCAAATTAGGGGTGGTTGGTCGAGAGTGGGGGAGAAATAAACATTACCATCGTGTCAAACACCATCAAAAGCGGGGAAAAAATATATTTTTCGCTATTTTGTATTTTTCGGTGAAATTCAATGTTAGGGGTGGTGATGGTTTCAACTTCGGGGTTGATGGCATGTCTTGTCATTCAACTCTCTTTACAATGTCGAAATTCCCTTAAAAACCCCGATCCAACGAGTCTCCACATGCCCAATATCAATTAATATGAAAAGGGGTTTTCGTGCATTTTAATTCTTTTGGGGATATTTAAGAATTAGGGGAGGAAGTAGTTTCAACCCCGGGGGTGGATAAGATGTTGTATGGTTAAATTCCATAGGGCCTATCTGAATCCTGCCCAAAAAAACTGATCCGCATGCATACGATGGAAAAAAACGTGTAATGGGAATGGTTTTTCGAGTTTAGGGGTAGTTGCAAAGGGGTCGAAACCTTAAAATTGTCACCAACATGTTCACCGCCCTTGAAAACGGGGGTTTCCCATGTTTCATCCCTCTCACAGGACTTTTGTGTTTTAACCCTTTTTTGCAACTTTTTCATGGAGTATAAGGCTCCCTGGGTTTTAATGTTATTTCTGTTACAAACAAACAACAAAATTACCTTCTCAACTACATATAAATAAATAATAATAAACACCACAGAAATTAGACAACGCCCAATTCCAGAAGCCAGGGGCTTGTGCGGAAGGGGGTTACACATTGAAAAAACGCGGACATACAACCATTTCCTCCGACAGTGCCGGAGCCAGGATTCGAACCCGGTGGTGCGAAGTCCTTGTGATTAATCGCGATTGCCACCTCGCGCCTTAACCCGCTCGGCTATCGACCAGATACAATACATTGCCTCTGATTTATTTATGATTAGTTGCACTATTTCAAAAGTCACATATGTCCGCCTTGGACACTATTTTAGCCACTTGTTATATAAAATATTATTATTGTTACTATGTTACTAATTTATGAATAGATAACTTTATTTATCTACGATCGTGTAAAAAGTAACAGTTTTTTACATCATTTCCAGTGTAAAATGTGGCTTTTTATAAGAAACTGTGCAATAAAAAAATTTATTGCTGGCTTTTATTGCACGATTTCTAAAAATTTAAAAAACTACGCCAGTTTATAATATCGTTTCCTTAGTTACTATCATCACATATTTTCAGTCACAACCATGAAGTAACATAACTAGAATGAAGACTTCAACTACAACTCGAATAATACTAGCCGTCAAAGTGACATTCACAAAAAGTTGACACAGTTTTACAAATATTCATGACAATTTGCCCATTTCTTACAATAATTGGAACGATCGAAGATAAAACATTGCAAGATACACTTGTATCTTAAATAACTATTGTTTTAGAGTAAAAGTTTCTATAGAATAAAATTCCTTTCTTAGATTTAAAATTATATGGGGATAAATATGCTCTAAAGAATTATAGGAAAAATTTTATTTTACATGATTCAAGCACTAAAATAAAGTTGTTATAATTAAAAAAAGTGTATGCCCAAGCATAGTATATTTATTAATAATCATCAAAATCAATATCATCAATATTATAAGGTCTTTCATCCTCTGATCCTTCACTTTCTTCTTCATTTTGTTGGGCGCTAACAATTTCTTCAACTTTTGAAGGTGCTGCTAGGCCTTTATACCACAATTTTTCAAGTTTATTGTCTTCATTTAATTGCCATCCATATTCGGTTGGTTCATATAAATTCAAATCGGTTCAGTAGCATTTTACCACATTGTATTTATTGTATAGGAGATAGAAAGAGAAAAACCTATGTAGGATTTCAACCTGAACTAAAAATCTCTCTCACTTACTCTTTTAGGGACTATGTTGTAGCTCTTGAAACTCACCTCTAACTCAGTATTCTATACTAAACTGTAATATGTATATAAAAAAAAACATGAAACAAAAGTAATTTTACAAGAAACAGGATTAATATTGATGTAATAATATACAAGATTAAAATAATTATAAAACAAGAGTAGTTCCACAAGAAGCATTTACTCCAAAATAAATTTATTTAACGTACTACATTTTGTAATAGATGTAAATCTGGTATGCCGCATACTTTCGACAGTTTTTGGGCCCGCATACCAAGATACCACATCGAAACGAACAAAATAAAATAAAAAAAGTTTGCACATATCAAATAGGTATGCCAGACCCGTTCTGCCAAATAAAATGGTTCGTGTAATTTTTTTCTGAAAGAGTATGAAATTTTCTATTGAATACACTACAAATAATCAATATCCGAGATGACAGTAAAACATTATTGCATTTTTGTAATAATCAATTCAATTTAGCTTAGCTTATTTTGCTCGTGTAATTTTTAACTATCAATTCACATATAGTAAATACGGCCCAAATTGAAACTGGTCAGTTTTAAAGCACAGGACCGTGCGCAATGAACTTTATATTTTGTCCTATATATTTGGCAATGGTATCGAGATTCGAACGGTAGTTGAAACTGTGCAGGCGAGTCCGAGACTGGCAATGTAATCAGCCTACTAGCACAAAAAAACTCTTAAATCGTTTCTTATCAGTCAACGTGGAAGTCTAACAACGTGCCAGTGCAGTGCATAAATACCTATTATAATATCAAGCGTAGGAGTTTAGTTAGTTACTGTTCATATTTATAAATATTTACTACTGTATAAAAGGTAAATTATTTTAATTATTTACTAATTTACCATGGCTTTCTGGAGACCATTCGAAACAGAGGATTATTATCCTCTGTTTCGAATGGATTATATTTAATAACGCCCGAAAATCCCGAAATAGTTGAACCGGTTATTGTCGAAAAAGCCGAAATAAATTTATAGTTTAAAAACCAAGATTTACACGTACGAAGTCAACGTATTATTTTAAATATACATGAATGTTTGAAAATCCTGAACAATGTGAGAAAGAAATAATACGACGTATTAACGAATTAACTAAAATATCAAAATCAACAATTTGTCGCGTAATTCAAGAAGGCGATGTTATAGATCACAGCGCAAAGAGGAAACGGAAAAATACGAAATTAAAAAATATTGATGATGCCACTAGAGATGTAATACGGTGTATAATTTATAATATGTATGAAGAAAATATAGTTCCACCGTTAAAAATGATTCAAGAAAAATTGAGCGATTATCCTGATTATAATTATAGGTCTTTAGATACACTACGAAATGTCTTATTAGAATGCGGTTTTAAACATAAAAAAACTTGACAGTCGTATGGTAATTATGGAATCGCGACGTATAGTTTCACTTCGAGTAGATTATTTGAAAAAAATTAGAGAATATCGTAAACTAAACAGGCATATAGTGTATCTAGACGAGACGTGGTTTGACACGCATGATGTTGTTCAGTATGGTTGGGTAGATAGTTCGCACAATTGTGTTTTAAATACTCCGTGTTCTAGAGGAAAACGCGTTATCATACTTCATGCGGGAAGTGAAAATGGGTTTGTACCCAATGCGTTGCTCTTGTTGGCCAAAAAAATATCGCAGTCTTCTGCAGACTATCACGAAGACATGACAGCCGATCTATTCGAAAAATGATTTTCTCAACAGCTTCTACCAAATATTCCGCCAAATTTGGTAATTACATTAGATAATGCTTCTTATCACTTGCGTATATTAAATAAAATACCAAATAACAGCACAAAAAAGGAAGACATTTTAAAATTCATGAGAAAAAAAAAATGGAAATTCCTGCAAAAGTTCCAATAAAACGCGAATTACTGAAAAGAATAAAAGAACAGAATTTCAAAAAGGAATATGTTATTGATAACTTATCCAATATACACGGTCATACACTTTTGCGGTTACCTCCATACTATTGCATATTTAATCCTATCGAGATGGTTTGGGGAATACTAAAAGTACGTTTACGAAAATGTAATAACTGTCCAAAGTTAAGCGCGATAGTAGTTGATCATACAAGAGAAGTAATAAATGACATTGACAATAATACTGATTTATGGAAAAATTGCGTTAGGCATGTAATTGGAGAAGAAAATCGATATCCAACGCGCCGATTTTAATTCAACTGGATAATGATTCCTCCTCAGAAAATGAAGATTCGGACGCGTCAATTAACATTTAATTTTTCTTCATTTTTTAATTCACTTTTTTATTGTTACATTTCGTGGAATATATTTTATTTAGTTGACAAGAAATTTTAATTTAAGTTACTTCATTCTAGAGAAATATTTTAATTTTGTTTTTATTTTTGTTTTATATATACAAATATTTATTTTTGTTTTCATATAATAATTCTTTGCTTTGTTCAAGAAATTTACGTTTTTATTTTAGAAGAAACTTAAATTTTTATTTTATTTTTGACTAAAATCGTTGCCCCTCGTTAATCTAACCTGTCCCATCCCCTCCTGGCAAGATATATTCATACCTTCTCGTTGGTCCTTGCTGAGCAATAACATATTTCAATATGATATGGGTTAACTTTAAAACTAAAACCAATAAATTTAAATATTTAGACTAAACTGATATAATACCTCAAAAATATGTTATTGGCGAAATGAACCTAATAAACAAAAAATAATAAAAATGAATACAATTTTAACATTTTATTATGACAATCATTTCTATTTACCTCCGCCCATGTACAATAAAGAGATACCGACTCTTTTTGCCGGCTGTTAGTTTTTATACGGTTTCAATTCCCGTCGTATACACTTTACAAAAATTTCGATTCCGCTATGACACGCCTTTCAGTGTCACCGGTTCAGGGACTATATTTTATTATTACTCGTCGTAGAAAAAATAATGCAACTCACATTTAATAGCTATTAAGACACTTGTCTTCATTAAATGCTCATTGCATAATATACATTAATTTGCTAATGTTCATGAAGTAAAATATTTTGAATATAGAAAGAAATTCTGGTATTAATGAAAGTAAATGAACAGGGTACGGTAATCAATTGAGCTTACACATATAATAATAATAATAATAAAATAAATATGTATAAAATATGTATGGAGTATTTTACATTTTTAATATTTTTTTCTAATCCCTAAGTAAGTAAATTTGTTTAAATGAAAAAAAATGGGTCTCTTTGAAGTTTGTTAGGGATTTTTTCGAATATTATTTTGGGATGCCCTCTAAATCTGAAATATTAAAATTAATAAGAAAGTGGTGAAATGTGTATTTTAAAATGAATATACAGCACTAAAAAAATTACTTTCTTTATGTTTTGTAAGGTACATTTTCGTAATATTAACTTCTTTTTTGTTTTCAGGGTTTGAGGAATCTGTCATTCATAGACCTAAGCGACAACATTTTATCAAAAATATCACCGAATAGTTTCGAGGATCTTCCACAATTAAAAATTCTTCGACTACGAGGAAACAGATTGGCAATACCAGTTATTACCAGGTTACATTCTTTGCCTACAATTGAAGAATTGGATTTATCAGAAAATGCTTTTATTGGCCCACTTGGACCTAGAACATTTCCTGAAATGGAATCGCTGAAAGATATTCAACTTTCCCACAATTCATTAAGTAGCATCAAGATGGGTGCCTTGCAGGGTTTAACGAATTTAACCTCACTTAGATTACAACACAATCAAATTGATGTAATAGAAGACCATGCATTCAGTCATCTTACGACTTTAATCAACTTAGATTTAGCACATAACAGAATAGTAGCAGTTTCAGGAGCTTCCCTGGCGCACTTGGACAGATTAACTGACTTGGATTTACGACACAACTTCTTAAGAGCCCTCACCGCAGATCTCGTGTTGCCTTTAAAGAGTTTAAAGAGCTTAAAGCTTGACGATAATGATATATCTATAGTTGCCAGTGATGCCTTAAAGCCTAATACAATATTTAAACATTTCACCTTATCAGACAATCCTTTGAATTGTGATTGTAGTCTTAACGAATTTGCCGCTTGGTTGAGTAATTCTAGCCTTAGTAAGGAAGATAAGTCTAGTGCTATTTGCACCACTCCTCCATCATTAGAAAATGGCTTGTTAATTGAAGTGCCGCTTGATAATTTATTATGTGGAGAAGAGGAACAGGAAATCCCGGTTGCACCTCTATATACTCCTTATAAAGCAAGAATAAATCTGAGGGATTTTAAATATGACGGAAACAGTATTAAACTTCAATGGAGCGTTGAGGATGAGGCTTCTCCGTATACTTGTGACGCGATATTTGTATATGAAGAAGAAGGACTTAATGAGGTTTTAGTGGAATCAAATCCCTTAAAGTGTAATTCGTCTGACTTGCCAGATCCCAAAATCTTAAACGTTAATGTTCCAAATTCTATGCAACTTCAAAGGCAGCACAGATATAGATATTGTGTTGTCTTGTTTGAATCAGGGCCAGCGGATGATGTGTCTTTGATATTAGGTTGTTCGGATGTTATACAATTAGTACCGAATGCTAAAATTCAACAAAAAACTAACTACTCAATAAAACTTCCTAAGGTAATATCAATTCAAGCTAATTTATCAAGTTATGGTAGTTTGTCAATTGACATCAATGTATATCCCCAAAGCAAATGTGAACTAAATTTAGCCATTTTGGAACAAAATGCTTTGCTGTCACAGAGGAAAATGAATTGCACTGAACCGAAATACACATTCATTGGGTTAACTCAAGGCCCATATCGCGTATGTGCAAATGTTGTGCAGCCGGGGCCTACACTTGATTTCACCAAACCAAGGTGTGTTACAGTCTTCAAGAAAGAAACCAAAGGATTTACTACATTAGACGTAGCATTCGTGTCGATATTCCTTGTTTTGTGTTTTATGGTGATCGCGCTGATATGGGGAGTGAGGAAGATACTTCTTAAACCGAAAATTCAAACCCATCAATGTTTTCTACCGCCTGATTGTGACGAACAAGTCCAGCATAGTAGATACGTGAAGCTTCATGCAACAACTAAGTTATAATTATACTTACAATTTGTGATTTTTAAATTGAAATTTCTGTGCCATACCTGTGAAATTTATATTACTTCTAAAATTTAAAGTGCAAACGTTATTTGTAATGTATTAACTAAATTCGTTGTATATTAATAATTATTATAAATTGTATATATTGTTATGAAATGTTCTACACTAATTTTATTACAAAACGGAAAATGTTATACACGTGTTTTCTAATTTTCTACAAATTATTATTTATGGTGCTACTAAATTAATTTTTATATAGGTGCAGATTTTCCTAAAACATGTACTTATTTTGTTGTTTTTTAATAGAGAAAAATATGTTTAATATTTCTGTGTATGTTAAAATAAGTGTTTTGTAAATACATAATTTATATTCTAATTTGCCACTTACATTATTAATGTTATTGTATATGTTATTACTTTTAAAATTAACTGAACTGATTGTACAATGTAGATATTATCTTACTAATGCTTGTTTTTATTTTGTTATGAATTGTTGTTAGTCTTTATGCATTGCCTTGTAAAAATAAAGTACCAACTATACTTGACTGTCTAGAGTTTTTATTTACATTTTTTATTAAACTGATCCGAAGAATCTATGAAAGAAAGGCCAGTCTAGAATACCTAGGAGCATGCGCTATAACAATGCAGATTTAAACAATCCTGAAACTATAGTTGATACTTTTAATAATTATTTTAAACGTGTTTTTCTTTTTCCCAACGACGACTCTTATATGAACATCGCACAAAATCCTAATAATAGAACTAGAAGAACACTGTTTTTCTGCTCCGCTATACTCACTTTCTTCCGCTCATACTTGACAGATCGTCTCCAGTACGTTACATATAACTGTTTTAAATCAAGTCAATACGCGATTACCTCGGGAGTTCCACAAGGATCTAACTTGGGCCCTCTATTCTTTTCATTAATGACCTGAGTAATGTAATTGATTGACATAAATTGTTTTTCGCAGACGATTTAAAAAAATATTTTCGTCAATTAAATCATCTGGCGACTGTAATCTATTGCAAGCTGAGCTAGACAAGTGGTATATTGGTGTAATAAAAATCGTCTTAAATTGAACATCTCCAAATGTAGCCATGACTTACTCCCGTAAAGTCAACATAGTTACATACGACTATCAAATTGAATTGCAGGCTCTAGTTCGCACCGATGCAGTGAGAGATATATGTTATATGTTCGTTCCAGGCTCGAATACTGCACTTCTGTCTTTAACCCCATTTATGACTGCTATACAGGATGGACTATTCCTAATAGGCCATAGTTCAGGGGTAGATTTTTTGGGCAACAATATGAGAATATAACCAAATATGCTTTAGTAAAAAATTGCTGTGGAAAAAATACAGGGTGTCAAAGTTCAACTTATTTTTTCGTTTTTTTGCAATAACTCAAAAGCCTCTTGACTGATCTTCGCCAAATTTGCTAGAGGAACTTTTTTTATTCTAAGAAACAATAATTTATGTATTGCATCACGTTAGATCATAGAGGACACTGCAGGACCTGTATCTGATGATTAATTTTTTTCATATATTTTTTTTTAAGAAACGTTGTGGTACTTCTGACCAGAAACTCTGATGAGGGCGTCATTTCCACGTATAAAAGATACACTTGGTAGAACTTGATAACTCCAACCATTTTCGAGGAAAAGAACGCTTCTACCCATATCATCTCACTCTGTACAAAACTTACTTCGAAGAGATCTTCCACAAAGGCTACCATTTTTTCAATTTGTTCTAAATAAACACTACAGAGAGATCGAAATTTTGTTAAGAACACTTTATTTACCGACGAAGCAACTTTTACTCGCCGAGGCGTTTTCAACTGAAGAAATACCCATTACTGGGAAGTTGAAAGTCCTCATGCCATTAAAGAAAGGCATTTTCAGAAAAAATTTAAGATTAACGTTTGGTGTGGTATCATCGGCGATCAATTATTGTCCTTCCTCCAATTTTAAATGGACAGTCTTATTTGTTTTTTCTTCAAAATACATGCTTTTATGCCAGACATACGGAACAGAACAAAATGGAGCTCCCCCTCATTTCTCCATTGAAGTAAGGAATTGTATTGATGAGACTTTCCCACGCAGATGGATCGGTCGAGGAAGTGAGTTTGCTTGGACACCAAGGAGTTTTGATTATAATCCTTTGGATTATTATGTACGGGGACATATGAAGTTCTTAATCTATACAAATACTATCAACTCAAGAGAAGAACTGTGAGACAAAATATTAGAGGACAGGAAAATGTATTTTTCAATGTAAGGAATTTTTTTATGAATAGAATTAGAAAAGGCATAGGAGTAGGTGGAGACCATATCGAACATTTACTCTAAGTTGCAGCAATGGGGTTTTGCATTGGGGGGGAAAGTTTGCAATGTCATTAAGTCAACTTTTACGTTATTTTTTGGTCTTCTAATAAGATTAGATCCTTATTTTAGACAATCTTTTGATTTATGTATTTATCTCAATACCATTAAAATAATCCATTAGTTCATAAGAAAGTGAGAAAGAGTTTACGCTGTTATTACGATTTTGTTTTCCCTTACGTTTTGTACTTTTTTCGATAAATACACTTTGTTTCGTTAAATTTGAATTTGTCTTTCAAGAAATTATTGAAATGTTTAACGGTACTTTCCTGGAAAACGGTTGGGGTTATCAAGTTTTACCAAGCATACCTTTTATACGTGGAAATGACGCCCTCATCAGATTTTCTGATCAAATGTACCACAACGTTTCGTCAAAATAAAATATGAAAAAAATTCATCATCAGATACAGATCATGCGGCGCCCTCTATGACCAAACGTGATGTAATACATACATTATCTTTTCTTAGAATAAACAAAGTTGCTCTAGCGAATTTGGCGAAGATCAGTCAAGCGGCTGTTGAGTTATTGCAAAAAAATGAAAAAATAATTTGAACTTTGATACCCTGTATATTTTTTACAGCAACATCTTCTAAAGCATATTTGGTTATATCCTCATATGGCCCAAAGAATCTACCTCTGAACTATGGCCTATTATAAATGGTTCACCCTGTATAAAATCCATCGAGTCTGGCAAAAGGAAATTTCTAAAATATCTCATTTACCTAATCGATGGCAAGTATCCTTAACAGAGGCTGTGATAACCAGTATTTATTAAATATGCTTACTTTAGATTCGTTAGAATATTATGTCAATTAAATTTCTTTGTGCCAAGCCTTAATAGTTGTAACATTTTACAACCCATCGGCAAACACAAATGCTATGTTAAGATCCCCATGAATACGATCTGCTCTAATTATAATACAATATCAGATATTTGTGATATATTTAACTGTTCGCCTAAAAGCCTGTATGCGTCATTCAGGAATACTAGTAATTTCTAATCTTCCATTGATAGGTAATTCCTTATTACTCAGCTTGTTTTATATTCTTTTAACTGAATATTCATATTATAGGTCATTGGCTTCTTGTGCTATCTATTTAACGTCGACCTGTTCCACTACTGAGGCCTAACAGCGACGCCTGTAGACGAACTACCCCCAACCAGGAATTTTGCCGAACCTCTTCTCTTTCGTAGAGTAGGGATCATTTACTTACCTAACATTTAATAGACAAAGGACCGACAGCTTTACATCCCCTCCGAAGGATGGTATATCCATTACACAACCCTCGCCTAAGATTACATAGCTTCCGTGCATACACTGATATACAAACCGCTAGAATATTTTGAGGCGAGAGCATGGTCTTCCTTGAAACAGTCATCCATCTAAGAATAATATAGTTATAGATATAGATTTACTTATAAACAATTTTGCTTTATTACTTTGTCCTGTAATTGGTTATGTACTGTTGGACAAATAAACGATTATTATTATTTTTTTTTTTTTTTTTTAACAAAAAACCAGTCACCTTACTCTGTGGCTCCGACCCTCACAGAGGGGAGCTGGTAATACCAGTAGCCACTCCCCACGCCCGTGGGGTGAGTGACTACCGGGTCCGTGAATCATGTGCCCTGAGTAGACGTAATGAACCGAGGATGACAGCCTTCTGCATTCTGCCGGCTAAGATCTCTGCCGAATCTCGGCATGCCGGTATGATCTTTAATTCTGAAAGCAGCGTCTGCCTCATTCCACCGAGGGCTCCTATAATCAGTACCACTATTTTAACAGAATGGCCTGGATAAAGCCTGCGGAGTTCGAAGAGCAAATCTCGATATTTTGTCCGTTTTTCCTCCTCTTTCAAGACAATGTTGCTCTCAGCGGGAGCTGAGAATTCCACGACATACATTGTCTTGAGTTGGTGGTCGAGGAGTACTATGTCAGGCTTGTTGGCTTGTATTTGCCTGACGGTGGGAAACGAGTAGTTCCAATAAATTAGGCACTTCTCATTCCCCACAACGGACTCAATATCCCCCGGAACGTAAGGCAGCACTGGTGTTTCGTCTATCCCATACGAGTGCCTTAGATGATAGTAAAGCACTCGTAATGCTGCGTTGTGTCTATGAATATAGGCCGAGACTGCGTATGTCGGGCAAGCCGACAGTAAGTGCATTACAGTCTCCGGCGCCCTGCGGCAGGCCCTGCAGCTGATATCAGGGACCTCCATACCCATGACACGACGTCGATAGACGAGAGTGTTAAATACACCATCCTGGCAAGCCATTATGAATCCCTCGGTCTCAGACTTCAGCCCTGCTGACCTTAAGAAGGCGAAGGTCAGCCTTTCGGATAAGCCGAGGTCTTCTATATTTTTATAGAAGACCCCGTGCAATGGCTTATCCTTATGGAGCTGCAGAAGGATGTTGTGTTCTGCAGCTCTAATGTGGGCTTTTAGTCGAACGGGTTCCAACTCGGTGACAGAGTCGGGGTTTACCCGCTCGACGTCGAAGATGAGACCAAGTTCATCGGCTGCTCTCCGTGCTGCCTTAAAGAGAAAAGCTCCTACCTCTGCATTTTCATGGTCTCGGACCATGCAGAGGAGGGGATCCGAACTCCTGATGACCTTACATGCTCCATCCAGAACCATCCTGCTATGGAGACTCTCCAAGCTCAAAAGTCCACGGCCTCCCCGATGTCGTGGGAGAT
This sequence comes from Leptura quadrifasciata, assembly GCA_963675555.1. NCBI lineage: Eukaryota > Metazoa > Arthropoda > Insecta > Coleoptera > Cerambycidae > Leptura > Leptura quadrifasciata. Next base: position 157,174,425 of record OY776674.1, read on the forward strand.
ATAACCGTGGAACGGACGATTTAGGATGCAAGCTCCTATTGAGATGCATCTTCTTGCGGGTTACTACATCGAGTTGACGCAGCTCTTCTCTAGTCCACTTCACTACTCCGAAAGAGTAGAGAAGGATCGGAACGGCAAGCATATTTGTAGCAGATACCTTGTTCTTCCCCGACAGTTCTGAAGACCAGATCTGTCGGAGTAGGTGCTGATACTTGCCGCGGAGAGCGTTTTTCACTACATTCACTTCTTGGGTGGAGCGTTGCTCGACACCCAAGTAAGTGTACGACTCTCCGGCATCTAGATGGTGTAAGATGCTTCCGTCCACGAGCTGCGCGTCCTCTCCATAGTCACCGCATCGTCCTCTCTTGAGATGGATCAGTGCGCATTTGTCCAACCCGAACTGCATACCGACAGCCTGCGTGTACTCCTGTACCACCCTAAGGGACTGTTGGAGATCCCTCTCTCCAGAGGCATAAAGTTTAAGGTCATCCATATAAAATAGATGGGTGACCTTATGCCTCCTGTCGCCGGGGGTACCGCAGTTGTAGCCACGGTTTTTCCGGAGCGAGACGGATAATGGCAGTAGTGAGATGCAAAACAGAAGGGGGCTGAGGGAATCTCCCTGAAATACTCCTCTTCTGAATGTCACCGACTCTGTTTGGACTCTATCGTTACCCGATGTTATGGTAAAGCGAGTCCTCCAGAGCGGCATCAGTTCTTCAATACATCTCACTACGGGACCGGGTACCACAAGACATCGGAGCAAGTGAACAATGAGCTCATGTGATGTCATGTCAAATGCCTTGCGGTAGTCGATCCAGGCCATAGAGAGGTTCCGCTTATACTGCATGGAGTCCTGCGTGATACATCTATCGATCAGCAGGTTCTCCTTGCAGCCAGCGACACCTCTCTTCGACCCTCGTTGCTCATATATCCGTTCGTACACCGGTTCGACTGCGCGGAGCACCCGCATGTACAAAATGCGTGTAAACACCTTGTAACATGCGTTTAGACAGGTTATCGGTCTGTAGTTCTTTGGGTTGGACAAATCTCTTATTATTTTTTTTTTTTTTTTTTTTTTTTTTTTTTTTTTTTTTTTTTTACAAAAAACCAGTCACCCTACTCTGTGGCTCCGACCCTCACAGAGGGGAGCTGGTAATACCAATAGCCACTCCCCACGCCCGTGGGGTGAGTGACTACCGAGTCCGCGAATCGTGTGCCCTGAGTAGACGTAATGAACCGAGGATGACAGCCTTCTGCATTCTGCCGGCTAAGATCTCTGCCGAATCTCGGCATGCCGGTATGATCTTTAGTTCTGAAAGCAGCGTCTGTCTCATTCCACCGAGGGCTCCTATAATCAGTACCACTATTTTAACAGAATGGCCTGGATAAAGCCTGCGGAGTTCGAAGAGCAAATCTCGATATTTTGTCCGTTTTTCCTCCTCTTTCAAGACAATGTTGCTCTCAGCGGGAGCTGAGAATTCCACGACATACATTGTCTTGAGTTGGTGGTCGAGGAGTACTATGTCAGGCTTGTTGGCTTGTATTTGCCTGACGGTGGGAAACGAGTAGTTCCAATAAATTAGGCACTTCTCATTCCCCACAACGGACTCAATATCCCCCGGAACGTAAGGCAGCACTGGTGTTTCGTCTATCCCATACGAGTGCCTTAGATGATAGTAAAGCACTCGTAATGCTGCGTTGTGTCTATGAATATAGGCCGAGACTGCGTAAGTCGGGCAAGCCGACAGTAAGTGCATTACAGTCTCCGGCGCCCTGCGGCAGGCCCTGCAGCTGACATCAGGGACCTCCATACCCATGACACGACGTCGATAGACGAGAGTGTTAAATACACCATCCTGGCAAGCCATTATGAATCCCTCGGTCTCAGACTTCAGCCCAGCTGACCTTAAGAAGGCGAAGGTCAGCCTTTCGGATAAGCCGAGGTCTTCTATATTTTTATAGAAGATCCCGTGCAATGGCTTATCCTTATGGAGCTGCAGAAGGATGTTGTGTTCTGCAGCTCTAATGTGGGCTTTTAGTCGAACGGGTTCCAACTCGGTGACAGAGTCGGGGTTTACCCGCTCGACGTCGAAGATGAGACCAAGTTCATCGGCTGCTCTCCGTGCTGCCTTAAAGAGAAAAGCTCCTACCTCTGCATTTTCATGGTCTCGGACCATGCAGAGGAGGGGATCCGAACTCCTGATGACCTTACATGCTCCCTCCAGAACCATCCTGCTATGGAGACTCTCCAAGCTCAAGAGTCCACGGCCTCCCCGATGTCGTGGGAGATATAACCGTGGAACGGACGATTTAGGATGCAAGCTCCTATTGAGATGCATCTTCTTGCGGGTTACTACATCGAGTTGACGCAGCTCTTCTCTAGTCCACTTCACTACTCCGAAAGAGTAGAGAAGGATCGGAACGGCAAGCATATTTGTAGCAGACACCTTGTTCTTCCCCGACAGTTCTGAAGACCAGATCTGTCGGAGTAGGTGCTGATACTTGCCGCGGAGAGCGTTTTTCACTACACTCACTTCTTGGGTGGAGCGTTGCTCGACACCCAAGTAAGTGTACGACTCTCCGGCATCTAGATGGTGTAAGATGCTTCCGTCCACGAGCTGCGCGTCCTCTCCATAGTCACCGCATCGTCCTCTCTTGAGATGGATCAGTGCGCATTTGTCCAACCCGAACTGCATACCGACAGCCTGCGTATACTCCTGTACCACCCTAAGGGACTGTTGGAGATCCCTCTCTCCAGAGGCATAAAGTTTAAGGTCATCCATATAAAATAGATGGGTGACCTTATGCCTCCTGTCGCCGGGGGTACCGCAGTTGTAGCCACGGGTTTTCCGGAGCGAGACGGATAATGGCAGTAGTGAGATGCAAAACAGAAGGGGGCTGAGGGAATCTCCCTGAAATACTCCTCTTCTGAATGTTACCGACTCTGTTTGGACTCTATCGTTACCCGATGTTATGGTAAAGCGAGTCCTCCAGAGCGACATCAGTTCTTCAATACATCTCACTACGGGACCGGGTACCACAAGACATCGGAGCAAGTGAACAATGAGCTCATGCGATGTCATGTCGAATGCCTTGCGGTAGTCGATCCAGGCCATAGAGAGGTTCCGCTTATACTGCATGGAGTCCTGCGTGACACATCTGTCAATCAACAGGTTCTCCTTGCAGCCAGCGACACCTCTCTTCGACCCTCGTTGCTCATATATCCGTTCGTAAACCGGTTCAACTGCGTGGAGCACCCGCATGTACAAAATGCGTGTAAACACCTTGTAACATGCGTTTAGACAGGTTATCGGTCTGTAATTCTTTGGGTTGGACAAATCTCCGTTCTTGGGGATCAGCACTGTCCGCCCCTCAACAACCCAAGAAGGGATTTGCTGCTCCCCATTTAACCAGGAATTAAATATTCTGGCCAAATGGTGGTGGGTGCTCGATAACTTTTTCCACCAAAAGTTATTTATCCCATCGGGACCTGGAGCAGCAAAGTTCTTAGAGCCATCAAGAGCCCTACGAACCTCTTCTGGGGTTATTGGTTCGCACACTTCCTGTGGTTGCTGAAGCCTTTGACAAAAGGCTTCAAAGTGTGCAAGGGCAGGAGAATCTCGGTTGAGTGGAAGCCTCTCCTCGTACAGCGTTTTCCAGAAGTTCTCCACCTGATCTGCAGTCGGCGGATTGTCTACAACACGCGGAGGCGGTTGGAAAAGGCGCGAGGGCTTCTCGCGGAACAGTTTATTTTCCGCAAGCCCCCTCGCCCGCCTCACTAATGACTTTTTGCAAGTCACTAGCATCCGTATCCTGTCGAGACAGTGCTGTTTGGTGGTTCGCAGCACTGCCTCATTGAGTGTGTGATGGACGCGTCTTAAGTTGGCGGCTAATCGACGCACTTTAGGCGTGAACGGCCTGTTGGCCGCCATATAGTCCATCACACATTGGATACGGGATGCGTGTTGCCTCGCCGACTGGATCTTGGCTTCCATCTTTTGTATTATTATTATTATTATTATTATTATTATTATTTTTTTTTTTTTTTTTTTTTTTTTTTTTTTTTTTTTTTTACAAAAAACCAGTCACCCTACTCTGTGGCTCCGACCCTCACAGAGGGGAGCTGGTAATACCAATAGCCACTCCCCACGCCCGTGGGGTGAGTGACTACCGGGTCCGCGAATCGTGTGCCCTGAGTAGACGTAATGAACCGAGGATGACAGCCTTCTGCATTCTGCCGGCTAAGATCTCTGCCGAATCTCGGCATGCCGGTATGATCTTTAGTTCTGAAAGCAGCGTCTGTCTCATTCCACCGAGGGCTCCTATAATCAGTACCACTATTTTAACAGAATGGCCTGGATAAAGCCTGCGGAGTTCGAAGAGCAAATCTCGATATTTTGTCCGTTTTTCCTCCTCTTTCAAGACAATGTTGCTCTCAGCGGGAGCTGAGAATTCCACGACATACATTGTCTTGAGTTGGTGGTCGAGGAGTACTATGTCAGGCTTGTTGGCTTGTATTTGCCTGACGGTGGGAAACGAGTAGTTCCAATAAATTAGGCACTTCTCATTCCCCACAACGGACTCAATATCCCCCGGAACGTAAGGCAGCACTGGTGTTTCGTCTATCCCATACGAGTGCCTTAGATGATAGTAAAGCACTCGTAATGCTGCGTTGTGTCTATGAATATAGGCCGAGACTGCGTAAGTCGGGCAAGCCGACAGTAAGTGCATTACAGTCTCCGGCGCCCTGCGGCAGGCCCTGCAGCTGACATCAGGGACCTCCATACCCATGACACGACGTCGATAGACGAGAGTGTTAAATACACCATCCTGGCAAGCCATTATGAATCCCTCGGTCTCAGACTTCAGCCCAGCTGACCTTAAGAAGGCGAAGGTCAGCCTTTCAGATAAGCCGAGGTCTTCTATATTTTTATAGAAGATCCCGTGCAATGGCTTATCCTTATGGAGCTGCAGAAGGATGTTGTGTTCTGCAGCTCTAATGTGGGCTTTTAGTCGAACGGGTTCCAACTCGGTGACAGAGTCGGGGTTTACCCGCTCGACGTCGAAGATGAGACCAAGTTCATCGGCTGCTCTGCGTGCTGCCTTAAAGAGAAAAGCTCCTACCTCTGCATTTTCATGGTCTCGGACCATGCAGAGGAGGGGATCCGAACTCCTGATGACCTTACATGCTCCCTCCAGAACCATCCTGCTATGGAGACTCTCCAAGCTCAAGAGTCCACGGCCTCCCCGATTTCGTGGGAGATATAACCGTGGAACGGACGATTTAGGATGCAAGCTCCTATTGAGATGCATCTTCTTGCGGGTTACTACATCGAGTTGACGCAGCTCTTCTCTAGTCCACTTCACTACTCCGAAAGAGTAGAGAAGGATCGGAACGGCAAGCATATTTGTAGCAGACACCTTGTTCTTCCCCGACAGTTCTGAAGACCAGATCTGTCGGAGTAGGTGCTGATACTTGCCGCGGAGAGCGTTTTTCACTACACTCACTTCTTGGGTGGAGCGTTGCTCGACACCCAAGTAAGTGTACGACTCTCCGGCATCTAGATGGTGTAAGATGCTTCCGTCCACGAGCTGCGCGTCCTCTCCATAGTCACCGCATCGTCCTCTCTTGAGATGGATCAGTGCGCATTTGTCCAACCCGAACTGCATACCGACAGCCTGCGTATACTCCTGTACCACCCTAAGGGACTGTTGGAGATCCCTCTCTCCAGAGGCATAAAGTTTAAGGTCATCCATATAAAATAGATGGGTGACCTTATGCCTTCTGTCGCCGGGGGTACCGCAGTTGTAGCCACGGGTTTTCCGGAGCGAGACGGATAATGGCAGTAGTGAGATGCAAAACAGAAGGGGGCTGAGGGAATCTCCCTGAAATACTCCTCTTCTGAATGTTACCGACTCTGTTTGGACTCTATCGTTACCCGATGTTATGGTAAAGCGAGTCCTCCAGAGCGGCATCAGTTCTTCAATACACCTCACTACGGGACCGGGTACCACAAGACATCGGAGCAAGTGAACAATGAGCTCATGCGATGTCATGTCGAATGCCTTGCGGTAGTCGATCCAGGCCATAGAGAGGTTCCGCTTATACTGCATGGAGTCCTGCGTGACACATCTGTCAATCAACAGGTTCTCCTTGCAGCCAGCGACACCTCTCTTCGACCCTCGTTGCTCATATATCCGTTCGTAAACCGGTTCAACTGCGTGGAGCACCCGCATGTACAAAATGCGTGTAAACACCTTGTAACATGCGTTTAGACAGGTTATCGGTCTGTAATTCTTTGGGTTGGACAAATCTCCGTTCTTGGGGATCAGCACTGTCCGCCCCTCAACAACCCAAGAAGGGATTTGCTGCTCCCCATTTAACCAGGAATTAAATATTCTGGCCAAATGGTGGTGGGTGCTCGATAACTTTTTCCACCAAAAGTTATTTATCCCATCGGGACCTGGAGCAGCAAAGTTCTTAGAGCCATCAAGAGCCCTACGAACCTCTTCTGGGGTTATTGGTTCGCACACTTCCTGTGGTTGCTGAAGCCTTTGACAAAAGGCTTCAAAGTGTGCAAGGGCCGGAGAATCTCGGTTGAGTGGAAGCCTCTCCTCGTACAGCGTTTTCCAGAAGTTCTCCACCTGATCTGCAGTCGGCGGATTGTCTACAACACGCGGAGGCGGTTGGAAAAGGCGCGAGGGCTTCTCGCGGAACAGTTTATTTTCCGCAAGCCCCCTCGCCCGCCTCACTAATGACTTTTATTATTATTATTATTATTTTTTTTTTTTTTTTTTTTTTTTTTTACAAAAAACCAGTCACCTTACTCTGTGGCTCCGACCCTCACAGAGGGGAGCTGGTAATACCAGTAGCCACTCCCCACGCCCGTGGGGTGAGTGACTACCGGGTCCGTGAATCGTGTGCCCTGAGTAGACGTAATGAACCGAGGATGACAGCCTTCTGCATTCTGCCGGCTAAGATCTCTGCCGAATCTCGGCATGCCGGTATGATCTTTAATTCTGAAAGCAGCGTCTGTCTCATTCCACCGAGGGCTCCTATAATCAGTACCACTATTTTAACAGAATGGCCTGGATAAAGCCTGCGGAGTTCGAAGAGCAAATCTCGATATTTTGTCCGTTTTTCCTCCTCTTTCAAGACAATGTTGCTCTCAGCGGGAGCCGAGAATTCCACGACATACATTGTCTTGAGTTGGTGGTCGAGGAGTACTATGTCAGGCTTGTTGGCTTGTATTTGCCTGACGGTGGGAAACGAGTAGTTCCAATAAATTAGGCACTTCTCATTCCCCACAACGGACTCAATATCCCCCGGAACGTAAGGCAGCACTGGTGTTTCGTCTATCCCATACGAGTGCCTTAGATGATAGTAAAGCACTCGTAATGCTGCGTTGTGTCTATGAATATAGGCCGAGACTGCGTATGTCGGGCAAGCCGACAGTAAGTGCATTACAGTCTCCGGCGCCCTGCGGCAGGCCCTGCAGCTGATATCAGGGACCTCCATACCCATGACACGACGTCGATAGACGAGAGTGTTAAATACACCATCCTGGCAAGCCATTATGAATCCCTCGGTCTCAGACTTCAGCCCAGCTGACCTTAAGAAGGCGAAGGTCAGCCTTTCGGATAAGCCGAGGTCTTCTATATTTTTATAGAAGACCCCGTGCAATGGCTTATCCTTATGGAGCTGCAGAAGGATGTTGTGTTCTGCAGCTCTAATGTGGGCTTTTAGTCGAACGGGTTCCAACTCGGTGACAGAGTCGGGGTTTACCCGCTCGACGTCGAAGATGAGACCAAGTTCATCGGCTGCTCTCCGTGCTGCCTTAAAGAGAAAAGCTCCTACCTCTGCATTTTCATGGTCTCGGACCATGCAGAGGAGGGGATCCGAACTCCTGATGACCTTACATGCTCCATCCAGAACCATCCTGCTATGGAGACTCTCCAAGCTCAAGAGTCCACGGCCTCCCCGATGTCGTGGGAGATATAACCGTGGAACGGACGATTTAGGATGCAAGCTCCTATTGAGATGCATCTTCTTGCGGGTTACTACATCGAGTTGACGCAGCTCTTCTCTAGTCCACTTCACTACTCCGAAAGAGTAGAGAAGGACCGGAACGGCAAGCATATTTGTAGCAGACACCTTGTTCTTCCCCGACAGTTCTGAAGACCAGATCTGTCGGAGTAGGTGCTGATACTTGCCGCGGAGAGCGTTTTTCACTACACTCACTTCTTGGGTGGAGCGTTGCTCGACACCCAAGTAAGTGTACGACTCTCCGGCATCTAGATGGTGTAAGATGCTTCCGTCCACGAGCTGCGCGTCCTCTCCATAGTCACCGCATCGTCCTCTCTTGAGATGGATCAGTGCGCATTTGTCCAACCCGAACTGCATACCGACAGCCTGCGTGTACTCCTGTACCACCCTAAGGGACTGTTGGAGATCCCTCTCTCCAGAGGCATAAAGTTTAAGGTCATCCATATAAAATAGATGGGTGACCTTATGCCTCCTGTCGCCGGGGGTACCGCAGTTGTAGCCACGGGTTTTCCGGAGCGAGACGGATAATGGCAGTAGTGAGATGCAAAACAGAAGGGGGCTGAGGGAATCTCCCTGAAATACTCCTCTTCTGAATGTCACCGACTCTGTTTGGACTCTATCGTTACCCGATGTTATGGTAAAGCGAGTCCTCCAGAGCGGCATCAGTTCTTCAATACATCTCACTACGGGACCGGGTACCACAAGACATCGGAGCAAGTGAACAATGAGCTCATGTGATGTCATGTCAAATGCCTTGCGGTAGTCGATCCAGGCCATAGAGAGGTTCCGCTTATACTGCATGGAGTCCTGCGTGATACATCTATCGATCAGCAGGTTCTCCTTGCAGCCAGCGACACCTCTCTTCGACCCTCGTTGCTCATATATCCGTTCGTAAACCGGTTCGACTGCGCGGAGCACCCGCATGTACAAAATGCGTGTAAACACCTTGTAACATGCGTTTAGACAGGTTATCGGTCTGTAGTTCTTTGGGTTGGACAAATCTCCGTTCTTGGGGATCAGCACTGTCCGCCCCTCAACAACCCAAGAAGGGATTTGCTGCTCCCCATTTAACCAGAAATTAAAAATTCTGGCCAAATGGTGGTGGATGCTCGATAACTTTTTCCACCAAAAGTTATTTATCCCATCGGGACCTGGAGCAGCAAAGTTCTTAGAGCCCTCAAGAGCCCTACGAACCTCTTCTGGGGTTATTGGTTCGCACACTTCCTGTGGTTGCTGAAGCCTTTGACAAAAGGCTTCAAAGTGTGCAAGGGCAGGAGAATCTCGGTTGAGTGGAAGCCTCTCCTCGTATAGCGTTTTCCAGAAGTTCTCCACCTGATCTGCAGTCGGCGGATTGTCTACAACACGCGGAGGCGGTTGGAAAAGGCGCGAGGGCTTCTCGCGGAACAGTTTATTTTCCGCAAGCCCTCTCGCCCGCCTCACTAGTGATTTTTTACAAGTCACTAGCATCCGTATCCTGTCGAGACAGTGCTGGTGGTGGATTATTATTATTATTATTATTATTATTATTTTTTTTTTTTTTTTTTTTTTTTTTTTTTTTTTTTTTTTTTTTTACAAAAAACCAGTCACCCTACTCTGTGGCTCCGACCCTCACAGAGGGGAGCTGGTAATACCAATAGCCACTCCCCACGCCCGTGGGGTGAGTGACTACCGGGTCCGCGAATCGTGTGCCCTGAGTAGACGTAATGAACCGAGGATGACAGCCTTCTGCATTCTGCCGGCTAAGATCTCTGCCGAATCTCGGCATGCCGGTATGATCTTTAGTTCTGAAAGCAGCGTCTGTCTCATTCCACCGAGGGCTCCTATAATCAGTACCACTATTTTAACAGAATGGCCTGGATAAAGCCTGCGGAGTTCGAAGAGCAAATCTCGATATTTTGTCCGTTTTTCCTCCTCTTTCAAGACAATGTTGCTCTCAGCGGGAGCTGAGAATTCCACGACATACATTGTCTTGAGTTGGTGGTCGAGGAGTACTATGTCAGGCTTGTTGGCTTGTATTTGCCTGACGGTGGGAAACGAGTAGTTCCAATAAATTAGGCACTTCTCATTCCCCACAACGGACTCAATATCCCCCGGAACGTAAGGCAGCACTGGTGTTTCGTCTATCCCATACGAGTGCCTTAGATGATAGTAAAGCACTCGTAATGCTGCGTTGTGTCTATGAATATAGGCCGAGACTGCGTAAGTCGGGCAAGCCGACAGTAAGTGCATTACAGTCTCCGGCGCCCTGCGGCAGGCCCTGCAGCTGACATCAGGGACCTCCATACCCATGACACGACGTCGATAGACGAGAGTGTTAAATACACCATCCTGGCAAGCCATTATGAATCCCTCGGTCTCAGACTTCAGCCCAGCTGACCTTAAGAAGGCGAAGGTCAGCCTTTCGGATAAGCCGAGGTCTTCTATATTTTTATAGAAGATCCCGTGCAATGGCTTATCCTTATGGAGCTGCAGAAGGATGTTGTGTTCTGCAGCTCTAATGTGGGCTTTTAGTCGAACGGGTTCCAACTCGGTGACAGAGTCGGGGTTTACCCGCTCGACGTCGAAGATGAGACCAAGTTCATCGGCTGCTCTGCGTGCTGCCTTAAAGAGAAAAGCTCCTACCTCTGCATTTTCATGGTCTCGGACCATGCAGAGGAGGGGATCCGAACTCCTGATGACCTTACATGCTCCATCCAGAACCATCCTGCTATGGAGACTCTCCAAGCTCAAGAGTCCACGGCCTCCCCGATGTCGTGGGAGATATAACCGTGGAACGGACGATTTAGGATGCAAGCTCCTATTAAGATGCATCTTCTTGCGGGTTACTACATCGAGTTGACGCAGCTCTTCTCTAGTCCACTTCACTACTCCGAAAGAGTAGAGAAGGATCGGAACGGCAAGCATATTTGTAGCAGACACCTTGTTCTTCCCCGACAGTTCTGAAGACCAGATCTGTCGGAGTAGGTGCTGATACTTGCCGCGGAGAGCGTTTTTCACTACACTCACTTCTTGGGTGGAGCGTTGCTCGACACCCAAGTAAGTGTACGACTCTCCGGCATCTAGATGGTGTAAGATGCTTCCGTCCACGAGCTGCGCGTCCTCTCCGTAGTCACCGCATCGTCCTCTCTTGAGATGGATCAGTGCGCATTTGTCCAACCCGAACTGCATACCGACAGCCTGCGTGTACTCCTGTACCACCCTAAGGGACTGCTGGAGATCCCTCTCTCCAGAGGCATAAAGTTTAAGGTCATCCATATAAAATAGATGGGTGACCTTATGCCTCCTGTCGCCGGGGGTACCGCAGTTGTAGCCACGGGTTTTCCGGAGCGAGACGGATAATGGCAGTAGTGAGATGCAAAAGAGAAGGGGGCTGAGGGAATCTCCCTGAAATACTCCTCTTCTGAATGTTACCGACTCTGTTTGGACTCTATCGTTACCCGATGTTATGGTAAAACGAGTCCTCCAGAGCGGCATCAGTTCTTCAATACATCTCACTACGGGGCCTGGTACCACAAGACATCGGAGCAAGTGAACAATGAGCTCATGCGATGTCATGTCAAATGCCTTGCGGTAGTCGATCCAGGCCATAGAGAGGTTCCGCTTATACTGCATGGAGTCCTGCGTGACACATCTGTCGATCAGCAGGTTTTCCTTGCAGCCAGCGACACCTCTCTTCGACCCTCGTTGCTCATATATCCGTTCGTAAACCGGTTCAACTGCGTGGAGCACCCGCATGTACAAAATGCGTGTAAACACCTTGTAGCATGCGTTTAGACAGGTTATCGGTCTGTAGTTCTTTGGGTTGGACAAATCTCCGTTCTTGGGGATCAGCACTGTCCGCCCCTCAACAACCCAAGAAGGGATTTGCTGCTCCCCATTTAACCAGGAATTAAAAATTCTGGCCAAATGGTGGTGGGTGCTCGATAACTTTTTCCACCAAAAGTTATTTATCCCATCGGGACCTGGAGCAGCAAAGTTCTTAGAGCCCTCAAGAGCCCTACGAACCTCTTCTGGGGTTATTGGTTCGCACACTTCCTGTGGTTGCTGAAGCCTTTGACAAAAGGCTTCAAAGTGTGCAAGGGCAGGAGAATCTCGGTTGAGTGGAAGCCTCTCCTCGTATAGCGTTTTCCAGAAGTTCTCCACCTGATCTGCAGTCGGCGGATTGTCTACAACACGCGGAGGCGGTTGGAAAAGGCGCGAGGGCTTCTCGCGGAACAGTTTATTTTCCGCAAGCCCTCTCGCCCGCCTCACTAGTGATTTTTTACAAGTCACTAGCATCCGTATCCTGTCGAGACAGTGCTGTTTGGTGGTTCGCAGCACTGCCTCATTGAGTGTGTGATGGACGCGTCTTAGGTTGGCGGCTAATCGACGCACTTTAGGCGTGAACGGCCTGTTGGCCGCCATATAGTCCATCACACATTGGATACGGGATGCGTGTTGCCTCGCCGACCGGATCTTGGCTTCCATCTTTTGTATGCGCCGCTGCGCTCTCTCCTGTGGGGAAGAGGTATTTCGCCTCTCCACCTGAGAAGAGCGTTGAGCAGCGGCATACACGGCACAATTTATGTGCCAGATGTCAGCCTCTTCTGGTAGCGCTGTACGAAGTTCAGCGTCCACTCTGGCCAGGTCTTGTGGCCCGGGGGTTTTCAGATGGTGTAACCCCCTTCTGGTACTGAGGCCCTCTGGTATTGGCGGAACGAGGAGTGCTACGTCCTCAACCGGTGATTGTGGCGGCTCTTCGGCCACCTCATTCACCGGTCCAGGAGCAGCCCTCACGTAGCCCCTACTACGAAGGTGGGATACATAGTCACGCAGATTTTGTGGCGTGAAGGCGCTATGCTCTGGTAGCCTCTCACACCACAGAGCATGCATCCGCGCCATGTATCCCCTCCGCGCGGGCTCACTGCTTTCATAGCAATGCAGAAGTTCATCTCTCAGTTCATCTGTCCACTCAAAGCGTCCTTGGACATTGCCAATTTCGTCAACGGGCGGTCCGTCCGGTTGGGCCCCACCACCTTGCCCTTGACCCCTATCCGCACGGGGTCGATCGTGGGGGCCCTGTCTTCGGCCTGCCGGAACCAAAGTTTAGGGTCTGTGGGTGGTTAGCCCAGCAGACCCACGACCGACACCAGAGGGGAAGACGCTTTCCCCTCCCGGGTGCACTAGGGCTGCCGGTTCGGTTTTGCACCCCAGCTGGAGTAAGTGGTGGCGCTACTCACCAAAGGCTTGATAGATGGAAGTCAGCCCCTCCTGCTTATTATTATTATTATTATTATTATTATTATTATTATTATTATTATTATTATTATTGTGATGAGAACTTGCATGTGTAACCGCCCTGCATGAGAAAACATAAAAACTCATAAAATATATATAAAAGGTTTAACAAACATCTAAAGCCAATAATAACATATACCTACCATATACTTATACCATTTGATAATATTGTAATATCCCAGATATGTGTATTTGAAACAGTAATAGAGCTTTGTGTCTTAACTAACAAAGAGTTTTAATAGAATTCTATACGCATTGTGCCACTGGCAATGGTATTGACTTATTTGTAACACGTCAGGAAATTTATTAAAAATGACTTACCTTGTGAACTGTATTCCCGACAAAAACTGCAGTTACTGTAATACAGGGGCGATTTGAAAGAAATAAATAATAGGGAACGTAGGGATACCTCCGAATTTTTAATTTACTAAACTCCCGCCAAATTGCTTAAGTCATCATGGATAGATGAAAGTTGCAACTTGAATACCCCTCTACTGAAGACTAGTAATTCCCCTGTGTTAAATCTATCATTATCACAACACAACAGTACAATGGTTTGTTTTTATGATGTTTGAAATGCACTTGTCGCTTTTGTAATAAATTGTTTATTCATATGTTTTTATAATAAACACATAGTTTTATAAGATTTGATGTACATATTATTATATACATACAATGGGATTCTAATTGACGAATATTTTATGCTTTAAATGCTCTCATACGGGTATCATTATTTGGCTTATTCAATAAATTTTCAAAATTAAAAATCTCCATTTGTATATTTTACTAAACTTGTTTTATATATCAGCATCCTCTGGTAATCTCATCCTCCTGCCATTTTGCTTGTAATTTAAGATAAGGCAGAGGCCACAGGAAATACAAAGATTGGGGGGAAACTGTTGTCTTTTAGTTTATATGTCTGAGGAGATCGTGAAAGTTACTCGTTAACAATGTTAAAAGTTATTTTGTGTGTATTTCTATACATTAGTGCCTATAATGTGAAAGCAAATTTTTATAAAACTAATATAACAGGTAAATGAATGCAGTAATGTTAACTATTTTGAGTTCTGTAATGATCTGTAAATACTTTTTTTACTAGATGAAAGTTTATTACACCAAATCCAAGTAAACAAAAATAGTTAAACCTTAAAATAATTTACTTAATGAAAAATAACCGAATACATATAATTTCGATATTTTAAGGTATGTAGGTATTGTCGTGAGCAGAAAAAATAGGACATTTTTTTTTTTTCTAATGTAACTCTGTCTCTATTTGAATACGTAATGAGTAGCCGAAATAAAACAGATATCACTTTTAATTTATTTTAATGCTGTTGTTATTGCTATAGTAAATTATGGATGGTTAACGAGACAAATTGCACTGCGTTATAACATTTAACAAAAATTTGGTGTGTAAGATTTTAAGAAAGTGGCGAATAAACGGTACGATTAGTAGAAATCCTGGATCAAACGACAAAGGATATCCTACTTAACAAGAAATTAACGAATATTTCGTTATTGCACCATTTCTATTTATAACTTCTATAAATCTGTTTGGCATAGAATTAAATAACCTTATACAATAATCATTATTAATAATATTTTCCCACACATTATTTACTATTTCCAGTAATTCTTCGGCATTCCGTGGTCTCACATTTCGTTTTTGGATACTTCTTACGAGTAGTCCCCATACCTCTTCTACAGGGTTAAGATCTGGACTATGACTGGGCCAGTTAAGAACATTGACGTTGTTATCTTGGAACCGGTTAGTTACGGCACCGAATACCCTGAAGTGTAACTTTCGTAAAATAACACTAGAACAGTTGTGGCAAATTTCCGTGACCTTCGGCCATTTTCTGCGGTACATTATTTCTACCTTTCTTCAAAGAAAGTTTATCCATTGTTTGTAAAAACAGGCCCAAACAAATCAAACAATAATGAGAGAAACACTAACTGGAAATGTAAAGAATCACAAAAACTGCTTCTCACACAACTAGGCAACTGCAACTGAAAATAATATTAGGCAACTGATGAAATTCACCGCACAAAATGGCGATTTCACGTGTGCCAACTTGAATGCGTCAACTCTTCCCGCCAATGACAGTTACATTTCAGGGTATTCGGTGGTTACGGTATGAGCAGTATGAACGGAACAATTTTCTTGTTGAAATATGAACTCATTATTAGGAAACAATTGTGACACAGCAGGGAGCATAATATTGTCTAAAACCCTAATATATGTTTCACTATTAAATCGTTCCTCAATATGCCACAAAACATCAGGACTACGTGCCGATATCCAAGCCCACATATTGACGGAAAATCTGCCGCTTTTATCATTGTTAGATATATATTTCTCATCGAACCGAGTATTTGGAGGGCGGTAAACACGAATACGACCGCTGTGTGTTGACTGGAAAGTTTTTTCGTCTGTAAAGATTACATTGTTCCAAAAATTTACATCATGTGCTAAAAATTTAAGCGCAAATCCTACTCGAGCTTCTTTATGTTCAGTTTTAAGTAAGTATTTCTGTGTTGCTGCATGACAGCGTAGCTCCGATTCTCTTACATGCGGGCGACCAGTACTACTCGATCCAGAAAAATTCGTTTCTTCAGCAGCCTGAATAACTGAGTAAAATGGATTTTCTACTAAAGCATTTACGAATTGCAAATCTTGTTGTTGAGTTGATATCCTTTGTCGCCCTGACCTAAGATTTCTACTAATCGTACCGTTTATTCTCCACTTTCTTAAAATGTTACACACCGAATTTTTGTCAATATTATAACGCAGTGCAATTTGTCTCATTGACCGTCCACCTTCTGCTTTAGCAATAACTCCAGATTTAACTAAATCGCTTATATGAGGCATATTAGTTTTTTGCACACTTGCAATAAATTATGACAACTAACTGACAATGTCACAAAAACTAAAGTTAGATATACACAACTAGATTTTAGCAAAATGCCGTTATAAGACGTCTTATTTTTTTTGCTCACGACCGTACCTATACGCTGATTTAATTATCTAATTGAAATTAATTAGAGTTTTTTGATAATTGATATACATACTTATTGAACACAAAACTAGTGTCATATTATTTATTATATTTATTTTAGTTTACGCATACGTGCGGTAAAGTAGTATTTACCGCACGCAAATTAGTGCGATAACTAACCACTTTCCGTGCGGTTGTAGAAAAAGTAATAAATATATTTTACGCATTAGCGCATGAAGCGAATAATAATTATTGTGCCAAATTAATCAATTTTTCACTTGCTCCGCTTGAAAAACTAATTGAAAAATTATCATCAATCAAAACCATGAAGAAAACTGTAAGAACATATATTTAATAAAATATACTTATTTAACAAAGTTACAGGTACGGCAATATGTAAAAAATAATATATAATAATAAATACACCATAAGTAATGACGACCCCCTTTATCCCGGAAGGCTCTAGAAGAGCTTTGTGTGAGAGGGGGCTACACATTTAGAAACAAGGGACACACACCCAATATCCGTGTATAGTGAAAAAATCCTTCTCATAGTATTTCCCACTGCCACGGCCTGGGAACGAACCCGGAACTTTTGGGTGAGAAGCAAGTGCGCTTACCTCTCGACCATCAGTCATATTCTTATAAATGGAATAACAACGCAACTGAAAAAATTATTATTTTTATCCAACACTTTCATATAAAGTGATGTTTATTGATGAGATTTTAAAGGTATAAAGTGGCCCATAAGTCACTGGTGAAGTAAAGTGATTTATTCACCGAAGAGTAATTTTAATATAAAATAGTCCAAGTAGTCTATTTCTTAAAACATAATATTTTTAGTCGCAAACTCCTCTATAAAATCCTTATTTTACTATAAGGAACAGACTGCAACCAACAGCTACTCTCCCGGCTATGTACCCCGCCGAGCACTAAGTTACAAGCCGGGCGCGTTAAGTGTAATAATTGCATATTACCATCAAAACGCTAATGCTTCGATTGCAACAAACACCAGCCCAAAGACTAATCCTACTTAAAGGAGCCTCGTACCATATTACTCAAATCTAGTAAGTAAGCGAGAAGCAAGCACTTCTTCGTTTATAGCACTAATTCCTCTTTTTTTCCTCCAATTTTCAAATTGTAGATATTCTTCAAAATAGGTTTCTTTGAACTTTTCTGGAATTAAATTGGTTGTAGCTTCTTTGACTTCTTGCAAAATATCGGTCGGAATTTCCATATTATATCTTTCAGAATTTTCCATTTTGATGCTAATTACACAATGTTTATTAAACAAACCCTTCAGCGCTATTCTTCACTGTTACTCACATACCAACATAATGCGAATGAAAATTCATACTAGATATTCTTGATCATTCGCAAGACATTCGAGTATTGACAGTAAACAGCGAGTGGATTTTGACAATCGGTAAATATGCGAATGATGACAACCTAATTTTTCATTTCAAAATCTTTAAATTTATTATGTTCGTGATATGGTATAAATCAAAAAGTCTCTCGTGTTGTAATTTACAATATATTGCGAACATTGAAAATATGGAAAATGTATTTATTTCATAGGCCCAGTTTCTACGTTGGCTATCTATTTGAGTAAATTCATTAGAAAATTTACCAGACGCGAGTTTTGGATTTTTCTTTATAAATTCCAGTATTAACCCGTTTTTGTTCAGTAGAAGCACTAACAGTTCTGAGTGGAGCAGAGTGGAGTCTCCATTACGCAATAAATTATTAGCAAAAAAACATTTTCTTTGTTAATACAAATATAACCTACGACAAACTAACAATGAAGATATGTCAGTCGACAATGCTGTCCTGTCATCCCTAACAGGGTGATATTAGGTATTTTTCGAAACTGAGATGTTGCCAAGTGCTATTTTACTCGTGTAATATGCGAAGTGCAGTCGAGAATACCATCTGTTGGATGTGTTCGCAAATCACCGCTCGCATTAACATGTATACGCACAACTGCGAAGTATGTCAAGAATAGCGTTGCGTTACAAACAAAATGGATAACAGCCACCGCTTTCTCGGCACATCCATTCAGAATCTACTTAGCAATAAGCTACTTGAATTTTATATTTTTGGGAGAAACACTATTGACTTTGACGTTGACAACTGACAAAAAATCGATGAAATGACATTTTAATAATTTTATTGTTTCTCACTGAAAAAGCACGTATATGAAAATGTTGGATAAAATGTTGTATTAGACACGTGAATTATAACATATAAGTCACGCAAGGGGGCGAACGTAGGTGCGTCTTTACTATGTACATACTTCGATATGCGATGTAAAGCAACGTTGGGCGTGGTTAGTAGTTGGATTGGTGACCGTTCCAACGAAGACCACGTCCTCGCCTCACACATCTTCCAGCGGCTTGTATATCAGTGTATGCGCGGAAGCTATACAACCTTAGGCGAGGGTTGTATAGGAGATATACCATCCTTCGGAGGGGATGTAAAGCCGTCGGTCCCTTGTCTATTAAATGTTAGGCAAGTAAAAGATCCCTACTCTTCTTAAGGGAAGAGGTTCGGCAAAATTCCTGGTTGGGGGTAGCTCGTCTACAGGCGTCGGTGTTAGGCCTCAGTAGCGGAAATAGGCCGACGTTAAATAAATGTATAAAAAAAAAGTCACGCAAGAAGAGTTTAGCCCGCGAGCCCAAAGGGCGAGTGGGCTAATTTACATCAATCAATCAACAAGGCTATATTATAAATTAAAAGTACAACAGTACCTCTCCATAACCCATCCCGGGGCCGACCGTGCAACCACCGCGTTAATCGCGGTAGTGGATTGCAGGATCGGGCGGAATAGGCCTGGTTGCATATTTGGATCGAGCGTATGCTATTGCAGAGACGGAAGTAACCGATAAGGCACGATGTCTTGAACGGCAAGGGATATATACGTTTATAAATAATACTTAACGCCGTCTGTCCCAGATTTAATAAGGTGCTAAGTACTATTATATATCCCTTGCCCTTCAAGACACGTTCGCGCCCATCGACGCTTCGAAATCGAGGAAAGTTGAAAATCTATCAAAGAAAAAATCCAAGGCGCCTCATTCATTACGATCATACATACTCGATATAAACAAATATTCGGCTCCTCTAGTTCTACGATAGCATACGCTCGATACGAATATGCGGCCTGGCTCGGTTAAACAAAAATTGATAAAACTTAACGGATAAAAGAAGGTAATAAAATTTCTTACATGTCTAATTACAAAAAGAATTACTAAAAATACACTTTAAAAACTGGGGCACAAACACTTTTTAAAATTTTGCAGCTGACGCAGGCGCCTCAATCCAAACGAGGAGCCTTCTGCGAGATCTATGAACGCCGGGCTGCGCAAGGCTGGCCTAAACTTTAACTATGCAAATTTTCGATACCACAAGGTTTTGATTTTGTGAAAAATTGATGATAAGAAAACCAATTTAGAGACAAAAATGTACAAAAAGAAACCAAGAAAAAACAAACGCAACAAAAAGAATACAAACAGAAAGGAAGAAGGGGGATAGGAAAGATTTAAAGATACGAAAGGTATGAAATATCAGTAAAAGTGGATAGAGTAAGCGGAAGTTATAGTTGGTGAAGTTTGGCTACAGGGGTTGCCGGAAAATCGATAACGTCTGGTACGGTAAAGGGTGTTTAATTCGAAATGGGGCATTATGCTCTCTAATTTGTGTTATGTGTCTTGTTAGCGGATTATCGCCCAGCTTAAAAGAGTAGAAGGTTTGAGAGGCCTGCTGGACATAATCCTCTATCGGGGTTATGTCGTTGCAACGTGCGTATAGGTCTCTGATGGAAGTGTGCCTTCCAGAATTTGATATGAGGCGCATAAATTTGTGTTCAAACACTTTTAGTTTTTTCATTGTCGTGACCGGTATGCTGCACCATACCGGCGCGGCGTATGTGATGAACGGCCTGACCACCATTGTGTATAACAACTTTTTATTTTCTCTGTTAAATCTGCTACCCCTGACCATTAGCGGATACAAACTTCTGGACAGGAAGTAGACCGTCCGCATTGTCTCATTAACGTGGGTATTAAACGTTAGTCTTTGGTCGAGTCTTACCTCCAAGTACTTCACGCATCTCTTGGTTGGAATTTTGTTTACCCTGATCGAAATGGGTGTTATGGTCTTATTTTCGATGAAACGACGCGTGAAGACTATCGCCTCGGACTTTTCAGCGTTCACCCGAATCTTCCACCGGTCGTAATAAGCCGTGGCACGAGCCATGTGCGCCTTCAGCAGCATATTCGCTGCTTGGGCGTTGTGTGAATGCGCATACATGGCTGTGTCATCGGCGTACTTGGCGGCTAATTTACATACATAACTCACGATCCTATTAAATTTTTTAAACGAATATTTAAATAAATCTTTGACGTACGTTCAAAAAACACACCTCGTGAATTTCTTCTATGGTCAATACATTTTGAATTTTAATTTAAACCTTTTATCTTAATTATTTTTTGAAAAGTAATGAATTAAGCTGCACTACAAAACAGGTAAAAAGAAGAACAAAATAAGAAAACATATTTAAAATCAAAGCAACGGTTACTGACATAATATAATGTTAAATAAAAGGCTCTAGCGGACATATTCTGCTAAATGGTGACTTTAGCTCACTTGAGATATTTTTTTCGGACTTTTATGTGCTTACACTATCCTAATAGATCTATACTTTCCGATAAGGTAATAATAACTGTCGCGAAGCCCTTCACACTTAAAATTTATTTATGTCTCAATTGTATGTCAAAGTCCAATATCGACCTTATTAGAAAACTTTGGAAAATTATTATTTTATGGAAGTGACACAGTATCAACAGGCGCACATTTTAAAAATATTTTGTAATATATAGGGTGACTCGCAACAGCGGAGCATCTTCGAGGTCATTTTTTTTTAATGGAACACCCTATATATTTTTACATTTATGAATTCAGCGTAAAATTACGTTTTTAACGACCTCCGGATTTTTTGATTTTGACGTGGCGTTGCTGAGTTATTCGAAAGAATATGAAAATTTTGGTCGGAACAAAGTTTAACAAGTCAATTCGCTGTGTGTGTCTTACTATTAATTAAGAGATATTATGTAGACAAGGGATGTACAACCACTAAATATTGATTATAATTATACAGGTTGTATTTTATACTGACGCTAATTTAGGATATTTCAAAGTGAATTTCCTCAATTTTTTCAAATGGAACTCTCTGTATATTATCGTATTTTTGAATTGGCACGTTAATTCGCTACGATTTTTGTGAATAATATCCTATACCTAAAATCGATATTTCCAGAGATATTTTTACTTTTTCATTAAAAACCGTTAAGTTAATAATACTTTTCATTTCGAACTGATCTAGTAGCCATGCTTTTGACATAAAGTGAGAATAATTGGAAGCAGTATTAAATTTTTTTGTGGGTGCGTCTTGGTTGCCTCGATAGTATTTTTTCACAGTTGAATTAAATCACATTTTCGTCTATCCTAAAAATTTATAAATAATTGTTTAATATTACAAAAAACTTGACATAAATAATATTAACAGAAAATACGGTATTAGGTAATACAAAAATTGGCACTATTTTAAAATTTCAAAGTTATTTTGAACCTAATTTAATGAAATAAATAATACCTAGTGTTTACAGGAACTGTTCAAAGTAGTGGCCTCCCAGCACGGATCTAACGGCATTTCTTAAAATATCTACAGCAATGTCCTGAAAAACTTCCATTATTTTTTCTTTCATATTTTCTTTTGTAGTTATGGAAGGTTTATACACTTGCTTCTTAACATAGATCCACAAAAATGAGTCTATTTTGGTCAAATCAGGGCTCTGGCGGACCAACTATGGGATCCTCCTCTTCCTATCTAACCATTTGGAAAAGCGTCATTTAAATGTTCGTGAATAGCTGCAGTGTCGTGTACAGGTGTTCCATGATGAAGGTACCACATTCTCTCCCTAATGTCCCTGGGGACATTCTCCAGTAATTCTTCTAAGCTGTTTTGCAAAAATTCCATTGTATCAAGGTAATATTTCAGAGTTTTTAATAAATAACAAGGGAGTACCACAAGGCTCCATTCTGGGGCCTCTATTATTTAGTATATATACTTCTAGTTTTCCAACTGCTTTTACCTCATGCTCACAACACTATTACGCCGATGACACCCAATTATATCTCTCTTTTAATCCAGATGAATGTAAGCAAGCTGTTTCTGCATTAAATTACGACTAAATAGTCTTCTCCAAAAATCATTGTTTAAATTTAAATTCAGCTAAAACTAATATGATAATTTTTGGGAAAATAAGATAAGAGAACATTTTCTGGCAAACTACTCAACAGAAATAAAAATGAATGATTTTGTATTAAAGTTTTCAGAAAAAGTAAAAAATCTAGGACTATGCATTGACAAGAATTTGACATTTTCGGATCATATAAGTAAAAGTTTGCAAAAAGCACACATCAATTTAAAAGTTATATATCGAAACAGGCATATTTTGGACGCTAAAACTAAATTATTGTTATGCGATACATTAATTCTATCACAGACGAACAGAACTATTGTGACGTTATTTATGAACCATGCTTAAACTCACTAGATATTAATCGAATACAGAAACTTCAGAACTGTTGCTTGAGACTTATTTATGGCATAAGGAAATATGATCACATAAGTCATGCCTTTATAAACAGTAAGTGGTTAAATATGAAAATTATAAAATTGTTTCGCATTAATATTGCTATGATTCTTTTTTTTTTATTAAGTTTTCATCACACCGTATAATAATTAACAATAATACTAGTTTATTCTTTTTGCCATTACAAACCAGTGCTGTCGTAGACTTTTTCAGGGTTAGGTGGAAAAACAGACAGTCACCTGAATCGTCTGTGGTTCAGGTTGCTGAACTGAACCTCGCCCGAATTAATCTGTTTTCTCTTTTTATACATATATCGAAAATTGTTCTGTACCTAAAGATTAATAAAGACCTTTATTATTATTATTATTATTCTTGTTATTATTATGTATTTGACCATTCACACGTCCATCAAAAAAATGTGGTCCTATCACATAATCCCCAACAATTCCTCCCCAAAAATTTAACGACCATCTTGTTTGACTATTTGTTCTTGAGATGTAAGGATTGGTTGTGTCGTAATAATGAAAATTATGACGATTAATAAATCCATTTTTATGAAACGTTGCAAAACAAAGTCAAAAAAATTTCTTTGTTGTCCTATTTTTTGTTTTGCCCATTGACAGAATTGTATTCGATTTTCATAATCCCTACCAATCAATTCCTGTATTAGTTGAACGTAGTAGGGATGAAATTTGTAAACTTTATGTCAAAATCATGGCTACTAGATCAATTCGAAATGAAAAGTATTCTAATTTATCGGTTTTTAATGAAAAAGTTAAAATATCTCTGGAAATATCGATTTTAGGTATAGGATATTATTCACAAAAATCGTAGAGAATTAACGTCCCAATTCAAAAATACAATAATATACAGAGTGTTCCATTTGAGAAAATTGAGAAAATTTACTTTGAAATGTCCCGAATTAGCGCCAGTATGAAATACACCCTGTATAATTATAATCAATATTTGGTAATTGCGTCGTTGTAGTACATCCCTTGTCTACAAATTGCAAAATAAACCTTCTTAATTAATGGCAATACATACACACAACGAATTAATTGGTTAAACCTTATTCCGACCAAAATTTTCATATTTCTTCGAATAACTTGGCAGTGCTACGCCAAAAACAAAAAATCCGGAGGTCGTTAGAAAGGTAATTTTACGCTGAATTCATAAATGTAAAAATATATAGGGTGTTCCATTAAAAAAAAATGATCTCGAAGATGCTCCGCTGTAGCGAGTCACCCTATATATTTAAAAACATTTTTAAAATATGCGCCTTTTGTCACTATACTATTTCCATAAAAAAAATAATTTTCGAAAGTCTTCTAATAAGGCCAATAGACTTTGCACTATTGGGACGCCCTGTATATAAGCTTTCTTCTATTTTCAGATTTCAGTAAATGCAAAGTTCATTATTCCCGTACTAGCAGTGTGTATAAAGACTTTTACGAAATATCCGATATTCCTGATCAGAACGAGACTCTTCTGCTGGACTTTCATTTTTCGGTTTTAGCCCCAGGTGATGCCCATATCCTTTTAGCGCCTTCCGAAAATGTGGAAAAGGAAGATCCTGTATACGAAATAGTTATCGGTGCTGGCGGAAACACTTTTTGCGATATTCGTAGAAGGCAAAAATCTGACGTTAAAGCATCAGTAAGAATCACAGGACTGCTATCAGCTTTGGATCCAAATTCATTCTGGCTGCATATCGAAAAAGGTTTGCACTTTATAATATTCAATATTTTAAAAAGATATGTTTTTATAGAAACATTTAAAAGTAATATTCCTCCCTCCCCTCTTTCTCTCTATTTTTAAGACGCTACTATGATTAAATACTTGCATTATTTATATCATATTCAATATATTCTAGATGGTAACATTGCAGTTGGAAAGGAAGGAAAAGAAGAACCATTTATACACTGGAAGGATCCCGATCCACTTCCTTTAAAAGTTATAAGTTTTAGCACCTGGTCTGGAATAGAAGCAAAGTGGTACTTTAGCTGTGAACGAAATACCGAGAATCAGGTTAATAAAACGAAAAATTGTGAAATTATGTTGTTAAAATTACTTATTTATTCTAGGAAATTAAGAGAAATTTAACACACATCGAACAGCTGCGTCAAGATCTGTTACATAATTATAATCCTTTTGTTAGGCCAGTAAGAAATATTTCCACAGTAACAGCTGTATCTATGGCCCTTCATATAAATAATATTCAACTGGTAAGTATCAATAAGACAGGTTAATAAGATTCGGATAATTGAGAATGAATAGCTATTTAATTTAGTAATATTGTTTTATTGATTTTGGCCAAATCTTTCTTTGGTCATAACTATTGAATCACACTCGGTTTATACTTATATATAATAATAATAATAATACGTCTTTATTTATCTATGTATATTCAAATTTACAACAATTTTATGGAGGTGGCGACGTTCAACATTGTCGCTCTTCCACGTAACCACCTCTATATTACCAACAGATTGACAGTTAATAGATCTCTACTAAAAGAAAAATAAGTATTCATTAATACAAGAAAAAAAGATAATTCACAAGCTTGTACAGTGTACCAATCACATAAAGGATGAAAGAAAGAAAAATCTAAAAGTTAATTTCGAAAAGAAGTAATATGGGTTTTGACATGTTTTTTGAATGTGGAAACTGATGGCAAAGACTTTATTATAGGAGGCAGGCTGTTAAATTTTTTTATCGAATTATAAGTGAAAGATCTTTCGAATAGAGCTGAGCTATGCCTGGGAACAGCATATAAGCCACAGGCGCGCGTCGGGCGAGAATGGATATCCGAACCCTTAATCAGTTTATCTAATAAATATCTAGGCATTTGAGTTGTGTTAATTTTAAAAACAAGGCATGACATTTGAAGCAGAAATCTTTCATTTAAGTTAAACCGTTTTGATTCTCGGAAACTATCACTGATATAATCATATTTTCTAAGATTAAAGCTGTATCTGATACATGAATTTTGGATTTTTGTAGACTAATTTTATCAATATTTAAAAGTGCAGGCCAGTACACAAGTAAGACAGTAAGAAAGTCCAAACAAAATTAAAGAGTCGCATAATCTAAGTTTTAAATCAGTATTCAAAATATCTTTGTGAATATATAACATTTTTAATTTTCCATAAGCTTTTCTAATTAGATTATTTACATTCTCGGAGAATCTTAGATCTACATCCAAGTATAATCCTAGATTTTTACAATAAGTAGACGATATCAGAACCTGATTATTAATGACAATTCTAAAATCCCTATTTTCTATAATGGCCATCTTGTTATATTCAAATACCAACATCTCCGTTTTGGCTTCGTTTAAAACTAAATTATGAGCTTTTGAGATTTCTGATATAAGTTAAAGATCTAAATTAATTTTGCTGACTGCAGAATCCGATTCATTTAAATAAAAAGAAAAATACAATTGCGTGTCATCAGCATACTTGTCTTAAAAAAATCTTTAATTTTACTAATTCACAAAAGGAATGATAAATCTCCTTTCTCAAACTATAGAGGCATTGCTCTCTTATCGGCTTTCTCTAAAACCTTTGAAAAAGCCTATTACGTAACGATTTTATAATTAGACAAAATTTATTATCATCTTATCAGTTTGGTTTTCGGAAAGGCTTGTCAACGAAAGATGCTGTTTTATCGCTCTGCAATTACATATTAGAATTTTAAATTTTGATAGAAATCTGCTGCATAAACTGAAAACAAAAGTGGCCCTAATATGCTACCCTGAGGAACCCCTCGTTTAATAAGTTTATTGTCTGAAGAATTACCATTTAAAATTACACGCTGATATCTATTAGTCAAATAACTATCAATAAGAGAGGTTGATTCTTCACGGAGACCAAAATATTTTAGCTTTGTGCACAGAGTGGCATGATTTAGGGTGTCGAATGCCTTGCTAAAATCTAGGAGGATCAGGCAAATGTTTTTCTTATTGTTACTAGCTCTGAATATGTCGTCAGTCACATGTAGAAGTTCGGTAGTGGTACTGTGACCTCTGCGGAAACCAGACTGTATCGCGGGTAAAATGTTATTTTCAGCAAAAAAAGCATTTAACTGACTTGAGATAATTTTTTCAATAATTTTAGAAATAGTTGGTAATATATTAATCGGCTTGAAATTAGAGATGTCAGTAGGATTGTTATTTTTGAGGACTGGAATTATATTTGAATATTTCCAAGTATCAGGAAAGACATTATTTATTAAACAGGTGTTAATAATGAATATTAAATATTCACTTAAATGTGGTAACACCAACGTTAATATATTTAAGTCAATAACGTCAACTCCCTTAGCATTAGATTTAATAAGTCGGACAATTTTTTCTACTTCTTCTACGGTGACTGTAGAGAAATTAAATTTTACATTTACCCCAAATGCTCTATTTGAATATTTTTCCAAAATTAAATTATTCACAAAATCGTCAGTAACTTAAGGTATGTTATTAACAAAATAATCATTAAAAACGTTAGGGTCAGTAGAAATATTGTTAGCATTATTATTCTTATAAAGTAATATTTAAGTTAATTTAAAGCTTTCCAAAATTCTTTGGGGTTCGACTTTGACTTAAACCTCAGATATGCTTTTTTCTCAGACTTCACTACCATATTTACAGTATTTCTAATATATAATATATATTTCACTTACTTTACTTGATAGAGCTTCATAATGAACCAAAATAGAAATCCAGGTCTGGACTAATAAAAAACTGACAATATGTTGTCTGTCAAAATCGACAACCTGTATGACAAAATTTTGTAGATCTGTTTCGATATTCGAAAAGAGTAGAAAAAAATTACTAGAGTAGCTCACTTAATTTGTTTGCGCATTTCATTCATCAACCTTGATTACTTGCCGCAAATCCTATTTCATTAAAATGGTCCAAACAGTTGGAACTCGAATATTTATTTCAGAGTTTAATTAACAAAAGAATTTAACTTACAGCAGTGACAATTCTTACACTTCTAGACTACGTAAGTGAACTATTGTAAAGTAATTTTAAAAATAAGGTAGTTCACCTGATATCTAAACATCGCACCAAATACATACATATTAACAGCAAATCGATGTTGGGATTTATTCTGTCTTACAGCATGTGGATTCTCTTCTGTCCAAATATGTGAATTTCTTAAATTATAAACACCATCTCTTGTAATTTTAATATTTGACAAATCATATTACTGGTTCGACATACTTGCGTTTTATTATACTAAAATATTTGTTATTTCTATTAATATTATACCCACATTACAAAGTACATAATATGCCTTATAAATTTTCTAATGGTGAATATGTGGATGTAATCTATGTGTATGGATTTTCTGATGGCAATGGGCGGGCTACTGTGAGAGAATATCAAAGATCTCCTGGACGCCGAATTCCTGATCATAAAACTTTTGCTAGAGTTGTCAATTATTCTAAAAATCATGGTCGGTATCCAACGGCCACCTTAAATGAACATCAAGTAAGGCAACCTCTAGCTGTAGAAGATAATATACTAAGTATTATTGCAAATAATCCAAAAATTAGCACAAGAAGAGTGGGTCATGTTTGAGTGTTCCACAATGTTTAGAATCTTCACAGACTACCAAACTGGCAACTCAATGTTAAGTTTTTGTCCAGAAATCTATCATTCTCTCTCTCCGATTTTCGGAAGCCAAATTCAGAGGGCGCGATATTTGACATTTAAAATTTGTGATCAAAGTGCAATGCCGTTTCATGCTTAATCTTTGATCACAAATTTCAATGTCAAATACGCCATATTATATATATATATATATATATATACTATAGGAAATTAAAAGTCAAATTTGTAATACATCATAGAACTTTATTTTGTCTCAGACATAAATAAACATGTAATAAAAAGTATAACAAAGGAAAAATACATAGTAAAAGAAAGCATAAGAATTAAAAATACACACATCCTTAACCTAAATAGATACTTTAAAAATTGCATCATAAAACTTGTATTTTTATGTGGTCGAGTGGAAGAGCAGCTTTGCTGAACTCCACCACAAATAAAGACAGTTTATTATTATTATTATTAATATTTAAGGCACTTTTGTTTTATTATATTCAATTAAATTATCAATATCAAGAGAACCATATTTATATTTTACAATAACTCTCATGCTGATTTCCTTTCGTGTGCATTTATTAATTGTAGTAAATACTCGCCTTGCAACCTCTTACATGATAACAATGTTCTCCAAATTCGAATTTTCAGTGATGACGAGGTTAGTACCTTAATAAAAAAAACTCAAGGCAAACATGACTACAGTGGCCGGATTCTAAGTTTCTATCGTATCGAATCGATACGATAGCAATGAATTTCAAACACGTGTCGTTTGAAATTCTAAGTTGCTATAGAGTAAACTGTTATAATATCATAAGACTGAAACGATAACTTCTTTGGTATCGAGCGTATTCTGTCGATTAAGAGTTAAAATTGTTATAAGATAGTATACTTAGAACCACTATTATCGTATCGACTTGATACGATAGCAACTTAAAATCCCGCCGCTAGACCTAAACAATGATTGATGTGTTGGAATAAATATTAAATTATACCAGTGCTGAAAGAAATGTGTTCCAGTAATGCAGTCAATGTTCTTCTCGATGGCAAATAAACAATTTTTCTGAACAATGAATAACATCTAGGGCTTCGTTTCATTAGGGCTAGTGCAATTATCTTCTAATCCAAAGTCCATCTCCTGCCTTTAGAAGAGCGTTTTGCACAGCGTAGTTGAGATATTAAAAAGTCAACAGTACTTGACTTCAGGTCCTTAAAAATATTTCTGACAACATCAGAGTTACTTAGGTCACACATTTCTTTTATTTTATTTGCTCGTTCTTTACACAACTTTTTTAATTTTCGTATGTGATCTGCCTTTTTTAAAATTACCTTAAACATAACTTTCTTCCTTGGGGTTGTATCTTCTTAACACGATTTTTTTTAAATTGAACTTTGGCCTCTGAATCCCCCAGATTTGGTATACGATGGTAGAGGTGTTGATGAACGATCAACTGGAGTACTTGGCACACTACTAGATGTTTCTGGATGTGGGTTTTCTAATTCCTCATTATGTGCAGAAGAAACACGAAGACCACGTGATGTCGATTCGATGGTAGACATATATCTTCTTTGGGTTCTTCGACCTGTATGGGTACAGGTGTACAATTCCTTTCAGTACGTGTTTCTACTGTGTCTCCACGTGGATACCGGTTAGGAACTGCATTTCTATTGAGGATGTAATTGGTATCATTTGAGTATGACTCTAGTGTGAAGTGCTTATTACAAATTCTAAGATGGCGTATAGTATTTTCTGACACTTTCATTCCCATTAAGTCCTGCCACATTTTCGATCTGAAAACGATAATATTTATTTATTTATTTGAAGTACATACTGTGGTAAGGCAGAACAATAATTTAAAGTAGTCTTACGATATTTAGAAATATATATTGCACTGTGCAAAAACCAAAAACTGAAAACAAAGACTGTAGCAAATGCACACTTACTTATGAAGGTTCCTGGGAAAATAGTGCAATTTTTGCACATCAACTTCTTCAGTTCCACAAACAATGCAGAATGCAGAAGACATTTTAAGAAATAATCTGTAAAATGCAATATTATATATTACTGTAATCCAATGTATATTTGCAGGTCGAATGGTCGAAATGAACGTCATTATTGGCCTTCAAGGTCACCGGATTTCAATCCTGTTGATTATTTTCTTTAGGGATATTTAAAAAAATATATATATGACGTAGCCACTAATAGTAGAGAGGAACTTTTGGAGTGCGTTAATAATGCTTGCATAGAAGTTAGAAATAATCCAGATATGATTAGACGTGTAATTTGATATATTACTACTAGAGCAAGGAAATTTATTCAACGAAATGGAGGCTCCTTTGAACACTTATGCATTTATTACTTTCACTTATTTATTATTATTCTACATACATACATTAAAAATAATATTATTTTTAAATGTAGACCAACATAATTAAGTAGTATTTTGATTTATGTGTGCAAATCTACATTGTCCAGAGCCACGTTTGTCTAAACGACGTTCCGGTAGATTCTCATCTGCCATCTTCAGGTTTTCCCTGGAAGCTGTCTGCTGCAACGAGTTTTTTAATATCGTCGCGACAATTACTCGTCTGTCAAATCAATGTTCAATTATAATTCCCCAAAGACTTTGATAATTATGAAATAATTTTATCACAGTTTCCGAAATCACGTTCCTTAGTATTATCTCTAAAGGCAACGTACTTTAGGAAGTTGTGATAAAATTATAAGCTATTTATCAATGATCGAGGGGTATTCGCACAGATTTTTTTTTTGCAATAATTATTCGAAACTATTTATTAAAGCCCATAAATATATTCCGCCGGTAACTTTTACCCTTAATTGTATTGTTTGATTTTTCTTCTATTACTTTGTTTATTGAGTTGTTATTTGCAATCTCAAATCGTAATTGTGACATTGTCAAAAAATTAATTTTAAATTATTAAACTGTCAAACTGAATGACAGAAGTGATAATTATTCTAGGGAGATTATCAAGGGTAATATAACAAGACCTTGATAAATAATCGGCTATTATATTTTCATCAATTTTTCGAGAGTGTGATGGTTGTCAATTACACGAGACCGTATTTGGCGTTAATAATCTGACTAAAGCCCGAGAGCTTTAGCTCGAGGGATTTAGTCTTTGATTATTAACGCCAGATGTAGTCGAGGCAAATTAGAGAGCACTCGAGAAAAATTGATGACAATATAATAGCCGCTAATTTATCAAAGTTGAGTTATATTTTATTAGATTATTTCTTGAATGAGTTAATAATTGGAGATATATAAATTTCTACCTTTCATTATTTGTTGTATTATTCGAGACATTACCAAATCGGTTCATTTTGACACTAATCAACTAATGTGATGCTTAAAATCATTAATTCATTAATCATTAAATTTTGTTTAGTTAGTTTGATCGATAACCGCGTGGGTTAAGGCGCGAGGTGAGCAATCGCTATTAATCACTGTCGGAGGAAATGGTTGTTTGTCCCCGTTTTTTCAATGTGTAACCCCCTTCCGCACAAGCCTCTGGCTTCTGGAATTGGGGGTTGTCTAATTTCTGTGGTGTTTATTTATTTGTTATTTATTATTTGTAAGTGATTAAATTTTTACCTATACGTGTTGGAGTGGCCCCCCCTGACCGAAAGCTTGTTACTTAAAGCAACAAGCTTGAGGGTCATTATTAGAAAAAATTATAAGGATTTATCAGTGCACGTGGTAAATTCGGTGAGATAATTTTTTGAAATTCTAGTAATATGTCAAATCGTGAATCTGACATTTTAAGTAAATTATAAAACTGCCAATAATTTTTCATTGCATAGCAACATAATGACATAAGTGATCTCCCATAGGATGTTTTCAGTATAATCCTTTAATAATTGAATGAATTTTGACGTGTGACTATGGACGGATTTTATTGGATTTCTATTTCGTCAAAAAATTATCAGCTGTAATATCCCTAGGACATTGATAATGTACGAGATAATTTCATAACAATCGAAAGCACGTTGCTTAGTAATAGCCCGACGTCGAAGGCGGATATGTATTTGTAGCTTTTTGTGGTATTTATTGGAATTTTTTCTTTGATTAGCGCGTTTATAGATTGACAAACGTGACATTTTGAAATTTATTTGGAAGTTATTATGAAATTTCCAAATTTAAATAATTCTGTTGTCATAGTGATTGAAAATTTCCCTGAATGGTGTTATCAGTGTAAAATGATTGGGTGATTTGTGTCACATGACAATAAATAACGAAACTTAATTGGTTGTTAGAACTGTCAATAAAAAATTGTTGTTTTGATTGGTTATTTCTACACACGTGATTTTGAAATAGACGAATTTAATAGGATATCTATTTGAAAAAAAATATTATAGTTTTTCCTTTAAAACTTCCAAAAAGCGTCTCTATGTCCATAAGACATAAATTTTTACTAATTTTAGAATACTTTCAAAACTTCTAACTTCCAAAGACGTTACTCGACGTTTCACACAACCATCAAGTTTCTGGTAGTTCCGATGTTTCTCTTGATTCATTGCCTCTAACAGTTTTTAATGTCTAATATTGGTTCAATAACAAGGCCACTGCATAAAATTCCAGTTTGCCACATTTGTGCACCATTCTCTACTTATTACTAAACGCGCTACTACTTAAATCTTAAAGTTACTACATAATATAATATCCTACACATGTGCAACGTACTATTTATTCTAAATTTTATTTTTTCAGAATGAATACAAATCCAATATTGAAGTTGTTGGGATGACGAAATTGGTGAGTATATAAAGAGAATCAAATATTTTCTCTGACTAATATTTTTAGGCATGGCACGATGAAAAATTACGATGGGACCCAGTAGAGTATGGAGACCTAGAAAATTTACACATATTTAGAAAAGAAATTTGGCATCCTGACTTGGTTCTGTATAAGTAAGTTCACTATAGATAAATTTACATCTACTCATATCTAATAATTAATTATTAACATGAGCACTGCTGATAGATTAGTTGATTTTTATAAATCATTAAAATATCGGATCATGGTTACATTTATTCAAGACTGTTACCTATTACACTGAGAAACGATATTTGCTTGAAAAATATATTTTGTAAAATATACCAAATATATCAGAGGCGAGCGTAGGTGCGTCTTTACTATGTACATACTTCGGTATGCGATATAAAGCAACGTCAGGCGCAGTTAGTAGTTGGATGGGTGACCATTCCAACGGAAACCGCGTCCTCGCCTCACACATCTTCCAGCGGCTTGTATATCAGTGTATGCGCGGAAGCTATACAACCTTAGGCGAGGGTTGTATAGGAGATATACCATCCTTCGGAGGGGATGTAAAGCCGTCGGTCCCTTGTCTATTAAATGTTAGGCAAGTAAAAGATCACTACCCTTCTTAAGGGAAGAGGTTCGGCAAAATTCCTGGTTGGGAGTAGCTCGTCTACAGGCGTCGGTGTTAGGCCTCAGTAGCGGAAATAGGCCGACGTTAAATAAATGTATAAAAAAAAATACCAAATATATAAGGCACTTATTTGGAAATTTTTTAGTGCAATTAATGACGGCAGAAATATACTTAAAGACAGCATGATGGTTGCTCACTCTACTGGACTTGTTGAGTGGAATCCCGCTATATACCTTAATGCATGGTGTGATGCTAATGACATGGGAAACTGGCCCAGAGATGTACATAAGTGTAATTTAATATTAGGCTTCATGAAAGATTTTGACCATATACAATTAGAGTTCAATAAAAATGAGAGTTCTTTGGTAAGCTATTAATATATAGTATATTAAGCCTTAACGCTTATTATACACCTTTTATTATAGTACTCTAAACTAAGCTGAGATATGATCCAACCATAAATACCGACTTGCAACTTTAAATTGTATTTTTAGACGTATCATGAAGGTTCAGAATGGGCGGTACTTGAAGTTGATATTTACACTGACATGTCCACCACACATGATATAACCAATCCCGCTATTTTTGAAATTTTCTTCACAGTAAAAAGGATATCGGACATTTACAATGCAATGTTTTTCGCTCCATTTATAGGTAAAACTGACTAAAATTACGTACCACAATTTTTACTTATTTATTTATTTATTTATTTATTTTTAGTGATTTCAGTTTCAATTTTGTCATCATTTTGGATGACTCCGTTTGGAAACAACAAGATTTCGCTTATTTGTTCGCAACTAATTTTAACAACGCTGATGATACTAGTTCTCGCAGTATTTATTCCGAGCCATCCAAACCAAGTTCCTTACTTAGGTAGGTAACTGATATTCTCCTGTTTTAGCACCAAACGGCCACAATACATAAATTTCAATATGTTCGTAAAATTATAAATAATTTTTCTAGTGCACACATATCAAATGTAATACGTAACTATACAATATTTTATTGATCATACAGTGTATCGCATATAAGACATAGACATCCCGAAATGCCCGTTATTTTTAGTGGTGGCATTTTTCAGTATTGTACTATACTCCTAGAACCACATGATGGTGCATCTCTTGAGATGTTCAAATCAAATGTCAGTTGCAAACCCTGCGACCTCGTGGTACTCAGTAACTTACTTCGCGTACGAGGTACCGAAAAAATTTATTATAATAAATTGTTCACAAGCTAATGTGAGCCCTACTGTAACGAAGTTATTTTTCTACCAGAATATTGTACATTTTTTGTTTTATTAGGTTATTTTAGTGCCAATACTGTATACACCGTATGTGTGAAGTTAGTTTAGGATGAAACATTAATGAACCAGTAAAGAAACCGCCCTTTTGAATAATAGTTTAATTTCTTGTTGTAATTATTTATCCGTTGGCAAATGTTTCTTTTTGATAACAAGTTAAAATAATCACTGTAATCCAATTTACTTTACTAAAATGTTACTACTCATTAGTTTATACTAATTGTTGCACTTATCAATAAACAACCGGTGCCTTAAGCGAACAAATCGAGCCATTGTCACTTAGTTATCCTACCAGTACACCGTTTATTGCGGGCCCACTTTTCCAAATAGTATAGTGAGGCCTATTGGAATTAAATGTAAATAATAGTCTATGGCCCTCGGACGAAATATTACGAAAAAAACACCATTTGATGATACAAGCAAGTCACTTTAGTCCAGGCCAAATCAGTCATCGACCGGGAAAATTTATTCTGATGAAATATTTTTGTGCCATCTTGTTCAAAATGTGCTCCTTTATAGGAAATTACAGTTTGCCAGATAGAAATGTGGTCAGCAATTAATTGTTTAAACAATTTTTTTTTTAACATTAGAAAAATTGACTTTTTTTTTTCGTATTTTTCACACCAAAACAAACAAAATATGTTCTTAGACATTTTTCTTTAAAGTTGATAGATTTCGAGGAAAAAATCTTGAAATCCCAAAAAATTTGCGATTTTCAGGGCTCAAGAACTGTATGAAAAGTAATGTTTTCCAATGTAATAAAAATTAGTATTTATTCTGTAAAGTTTATACCACAATATACTGTAGATGTTTTATAGTTAAGACGTGTGTGCGCGCGCTTTTATTAAACCATCTGGCAAAGGATTTTCTATCATAAATACAGGTATAAGGATATTACCATCATATTTGTATCCAAAACGCATTAGATCTAATTCAATGTATGTGGAAATTCAAAGGTACGCCGATTCACACGACTACAGGAATTTCTTTCAAGGAGTAAAAGCAGTGTACGGCCCCAGTCGGAAAAATATGTGCCCTATTAAAGATTTAAATGGAAATCTCCTCAAAGAAGACCAGGAAATAAGAGCCCGATGGAAAGAACACTACTCTAACATTCTTAACGAGCAAAGTCAAACCGATCACGATATTATAAATCTTATCCCTTAATATGACACCTTCGAAGACTTAGATAAACCACTAACAACGGAAGAGATCTTAACCGCCATTGGGCAGCTAAAAAATAACAAATCTCCCGGCGCCGACTCACTCCCAGCTGAGATCTTTAAAGCTGTGTCGTCAGAGCTCATACCCTACCTCAAAAAACTGTTTGATGTCGTGTGGGAACGTGGCCAAGCTCCGCAGGAGTTTCGTGATACACTTTTAATCAACCTCTTCAAAAACAAAGGGAGCGCTGCGGACTGTGGAAATTACAGGGGTATAGCTCTCCTGGCTGTTGGAGGGAAGATACTCACTAAAGCGATGGCAAATAGGCTAACACCTGTTATGGAAAAGTTACTTCCTGAAACACAGAGTGGCTTTAGGCCAAACCGAGGCACATCGGATTTAATCTTCACACTTAAACAGCTTCAAGAAAAAGCACTCGAACATCAAGGAGAAATTCACATGGCCTTCATTGATTTAACCAAGGCGTTTGACTCGGTGGACAGGGAAGTGCTCTGGAAAATTATGTTCCGTTTAGGTATCCCTAGAAAATTTGTGGAAGTATGTCGCAGTCTACATACAAACAACAACGCCCAGGTTATGTATAATAATGAGGCAACCGAACCTTTCCAAACCCTCACTGGAGTTAGGCAGGGATGTATCCTGGCACCCCTACTCTTTAATTTGTTTACCACTGCTCTAACAATTATTGTTGACAACAAACTGACAGTCAGAGGAATAGGTCTCAGATACCGTTTTGATGGCGGTCTCTTTAACATAGGGCGCTTTAGAGCTTTCACGAAGACACGCACACGATTCATTTGTGATCTCCAGTATGCGGCTGACTGTGCACTTTTAGCCTCTACGCCGGAAGAGCTTCAAGAACTTAAAATCAACATTGGAAAGACTAATATTATGCCAACTCCTCATCAAGTGAACCAAACAGACATTACACTTAATGGAAATTCTCTTGAAGTGGTGGATCAGTTCAATTACTTAGGCAACGTTGTTAATGACAAAGCAAATATGGACAGCGAGATTCGCAATAGAATTAACGCTGCATCTAGAGCACTCTGGGGACTTAGAGAGAGAATATTTGACAACCACGACCTTGCTTTGTCAACGAAAATGGCTGTCTACAGAGCAGTTGTCATTCCAACACTGCTATATGGATGTGAAAGCTGGGTCACTTACCGTCGTCATGTGAAAGAATTAGAACGTTTTCAGCAAAGACACCTCAGAAGTATGATGAAAATCCGTTGG
Source organism: Leptura quadrifasciata (assembly GCA_963675555.1). NCBI lineage: Eukaryota > Metazoa > Arthropoda > Insecta > Coleoptera > Cerambycidae > Leptura > Leptura quadrifasciata. Next base: position 157,212,150 of record OY776674.1, read on the forward strand.
TTCCATCACATATCAAACGTGGAAGTACTCAGGAGAGCAAACGGCCTTCCAATTGAGGTGCTTATTTCAAGAGCACGCTTAAGATGGGCAGGTCACGTTCATCGTATGCATGATAACCGCCTTCCTAAATGTACACTTTATGGTGAATTGCTAAGCGGTAGAAGAAGGCGTGGCGGTCAACGAAAGAGGTTCAAAGACGCTCTCCATGAAAATTTAAAATCCTGCGGTATTGCAGACGAGCAATGGGAACAACTTGCAGCGGACAGAACCGAATGGCGAGGGGTTGTGGCCAGCTATCAAGGAAATGTTGCTGCAAGAAGGCTGAATCCAAGACCTAACCAGGTCTATGTTTGTCCTGACTGCGGTCGACATGTGCTCTCCCGAATTGGCCTCTATAGCCATAGTCGTGTGCACCGTAGATGAATGGGAATTACGATAGACTACACCTTTTACTTGTTTTTTATTGTACACAATTTATCGACTGTAACATTTTTATACTCGGACTCGAATAACGGCTAATAATAATAATAAAAAAAAGTATGTGGAAAATATTGTATATTTCCAAATATATGTTTGCGCAGTTGCTCTTAAGATATGCAAGCATAAGGCATCTCACGTGTATGGGATATTATTCAATTTAAGTTTTATTATATGGAAAATAGTTTAATCATGTCTATATTGTGCAGATATAAATTTTGGTGATTTTTCGGCGGCCATTTTGAAAAATTGACGGAATCTCGAGTTCTAAGGGAAAAATTTTATATCGGGAAAATATCGATTAAAAGTGGTTTATTTGTATCATCAAATTTCGTTCTTTGCCAGATGGCCATAGACTAAAAGCAATGACTGAAAATATTCATTGTATCATCAAGCACTCGAATGAAGAAGACGTATCCGATGAAACCTGCTTATCTTTCTTAGTATTAGGGACTTTGTTAGATTATTGTAGTTAGGAATAATTATATTCTGTTTATTGACTTATTGATGTTTCGTCAAGGTGTGTCGCCGACGCGACGTATTGAGTCTATTTTATAAGTACATTTACACCAGACTTTTCTAAAAAAAGTTAACTATCGCTCATACAAGAAAAATCATATGTTTACGATTATTAAATTTTGATCATCTTTTGAAAACGGCCGGCGGTCTATCTGTTATCTATCTGTATGCCTATTTGCCCGTTACATTTTTTGTAATCACAGAACTAAAGAAGTCAAAGTGCGATTGTATTGAAATTTAAATGGTAAGTTATTGGTAACTAGAAAAGTTTCTTAAAATCGATTATGTTTTAAATTTTAACTGACAAATAAGCATACTAAACATGTTTGAATATTTTTATGATTATACTGCTTTTATTTTTATTTCAGTTATTCTTTACAGCTCTACATTGGTGGCAACGCTAGTCTCAGCCATAATTGCAATTATCGTAATAAATTTATCAAGGAATAAACAAAGCACCTCTCTTCCACCTTGTATTTGCAATTTATTAACATCAAAGATTTTGAGAATTGCGTTGTGTTTGCCGGAAATGGATGTAAGTATCGCCTAATATTAAAGTCGAATAACATTGTCTTGCATATAGTCACCAAGCACCAAACATTGAGCTAAAGTTCTTTAATGTAATAAATGATAGATACTTTCCCAGATAGCACAAATATCTCCTATAGACGTTTGAAAAATATACGCCCTGGACATTCGAAAATCTGCAGACAGTCCATGTTACGTCCAGTGACTTTACACAAGACGTCCAGCAGACTTACAGTGTTACCAATCGAAACTTCCACTTTGTGTCCATTTTAGGTGCTAGAAAAGCATTTCTTTTGTTTTTATTTTAGTTATTCTTTTCATACACCCCCCCCCCTCCCCCTCCTCCTGTGGACACTTGTACATATCGATGACCAATTATTAAGATCTCTCTATCATACATTTATTTTCAATAGTACAATGGATCATTACATTGGGTTACTTGAAAATCACAGTAGTTTTGATGTTTCAAAAAAGTGCTGCCCATCTTTGATGGCCCTCTCCATGTCGAAATTTCTGGACCGCCATTGTTCACAGTTCTACATTGCTAGCAACGTTAGTCTCAGTCATAATTGTAATTATTTACGAGAAAACAATTGAAACATACAAAGAAAGCAATTTCGGAGCAAAATTAAAACTTTGCTGAGACAGAGATAGTTAAAAATCATTCATCGTATCAAAAAGTGCTCATAAACAAAGTTATAGTACGGCCGTGAGCAAAAAAAAAATAGGACAAGTCTTATAACGGTATTTTGCTAACATCTAGTTGTGTACACCTAAGTCTAATTTTTGTGATATTGTCAGTTAGTTGTCATAATTTATTGCAAGTGTGCAAAAAAATAGTATGCCTCATATAAGCGATTTAGTTAAATCTGGAGTTATTGCTAAAGCAGAAGATGAACGGTCAATGAGACAAATTGCACTGCGTTATAATATTGACAAAAATTCGATGTGTAACATTTTAAGAAAGTGGAGAATAAACGGTACGATTAGTAGAAATCCTGGATCTGGGCGACGAAGGATATCAACTCAACAACAAGATTTGCAATTGGTAAATGCTTTAGTAGAAAATCCATTTTACTCAGTTATTCAGGCTGCTGAAGAAACGAATTTTTCTGGATCGAGTAGTACTGGTCGCCCGCGAGTAAGAGAATCGGAGCTACGCTGTCATGCAGCAGCACAGAAATACTTACTTAAAACTGAACATAAAGAAGCTCGAGTAGGACTTGCGCTTAAATTTTTAGCGCATGATGTAAATTTTTGGAACAATGTAATCTTTACAGACGAAAAAACTTTCTAGTCAACACACAGCGGTCGTATTCGTGTTTACCGCCCTTCGAATACTCAATTCGATGAGAAATATATATCTAAAAATGATAAAAATGGTAGACTTTCCGTCAATATGTGGGCTTGGATATCGGCACGTGGTCCTGGTGTTTTGTGGCATACTGAGGAACGATTTGATAGTGAAACGTATATTAGGATTTTAGACAATATTATGCTCCCTTCTGTGTCACAATTATTTCCTAATAATGAGTTCATATTTCAACAAGACAATTGTTCCGTTCACACTGCTCATGCCGTAACTAACTAGCCCAGTCATAGTCCAGATCTTAACCTTGTGGAAGAAGTATGTGGACTAGTCGTAAGAAGTATCCAAAAACGAAATGTGAGACCACGGAATGCCGAAAAATTATTACTGGAAATAGTAAATAATGCATGAGAAAATATTATTGCTAATGATTATTGTATAAGGTCATTTAATTCTATGCCAAACAGACTTATAGAAGTTATAAATAGAAATGGTGCAATAACGAAATATTAATAGTTAGTTTCTTGTTAAGTAGGATATCCTTTGTCCTTTGATCCAGGGTTTCTACTAATCGTACCGTTTATTCTCCACTTTCTTAAAACGTTACACATCAAATTTTTGTTAATGTTACAACGCAGTGCAATTTGTCTCATTAACCATCCATCATTTACTATAGCAATAACTACATCAACATTAAAATAAAAAATAAATTAAAAGTCATATCTGTTTTATTTCGGCTACTCATTACATGTTCAAATAGAGACAGATCTACATTAGAAAAAAAAAATTGTCCTATTTTTTTCTGCTCACGATAGTACTTTCGGAAACCTTCAAGTATTTTTTAAAATTTCGTTCTAGCTTAAACGGTTTCCGAATTATTCAAATAAAGCCGCCGGCTACACGCTTTCCAATATGGCGGCAAACCCCACCATCCGAACTTTCCGACAACTCGGTAGACCTTCTTCCAACAGTCTCCGTACAAGTCGTCAAAAAATAGCTGACTTCGGATGAGTTGCAACGTCAACTGACATACTGACTAGAATATACCTACCATTTGAAACCTAGTAAACTTATTAAAATTATAAATAATTTAACATATATTTTCATTTTCTAGATGTTCGATGAGTATGGGAAACTAAATGAAACCTACACGAAATCTCCAGAAAAGCAACAGTTGATGTGGATCCTTCTAGGAATGACTATAGATAGGATATCGTTTTTAATATATTTACCTCTGACAATTTATGCTGTTTATTTAAATTTTAAATAATTGTAGTATGAACAAGACAAAGACATTTACTTATTTTGTAAAATTATGTTAATTAAATATTATTTATACATTATATTATAATCAAGTTTATATATTGGTGAAATTTTTATTATAAAAAATAGAAAGTTATTAACGGTTTTGTCAAACAAAAATGCGATTTATACGATTTCTCCTAAATGTCTCGATGAGTAAGTAAGAAAGTGTAGGTTTGTTCAATAAATTGAAAATGGTTACAAATAGCCATAGAGATGTACATACAAAAAAATTTTGGTTTTTCATTTCTACATCATATGTTCCAAAGATATTCAGAGTATTCCATTCAAAAAGTTCGAAATTGAAAAAATATTTTTGGCCACTCTGTATATTTTTAAGAGTCGAAAATTATTCAGATACGTCACACAGATGTCTCATAACTTGCATTTCCAAATATTTTTCTTAAAGTCCATAATGGTGGCTGTAGTAATTTATTCAAAATGCAGCATGTTACTGATTTTTACGATTCGTAACATTATGGCATTCAAGATGCATTTTTTGCATCATGCGTTGCTAACAACAAATGGTGCCATACTGATTTAAAGGGGTAAAGGCACCGCCATACCGCAGAAACAACTTTTTATATTGAACATTGTTTTTCGTTATCATCTAATTGGAAGGTAAATAATAACGGTATTCCCGCACAAGTTTACTTATTTTATTTTCTCATTCAAAGCGGTAATATGTTCAATCGGGTATGGCGGCGGTAAAGACCCTTGGAATCGGCATTGCGTTGTGATTTTCATCAATTGTTAAGAATAAATAAGCGATCATAGGAGTTTCAGAGTGTTGCAAATCATTAAAATGTATTTATAAACATTACATGTCCGATGGAGTATGGCGGGCCATCAGCCCACTGAATCGGTATAGCGACATCACTCCACCAACTTTATTTGTCATAACTTTCAAAATATGTAAAAATTTATATTATATATATTAAGAGAAAGTGCTTCATTTAATAAGGGAACTCTATAACGCTGCTTCTAGACGATTTTGATCTACTAGAGGAGGGTTCCGAAAATACTTGATCCTTTGTAGATGCGTCAACCAATATTTTTTCTGTTTTTTCTACAATGCTCTTTATGCTTCTTTTATTAGGAATAGGTAAATCTTCTGATAATTTTAGTTCTGTAATATCGAATAAGTCAAGAACTAAATAGGGTGCTCCTATGGCAACATGCTTCTGCATCTAGAAAAAAAGCACCGTGAATTACAAATAAATATTCGTAGATTACAGAGTAAATACAGACATTGTTAAAATAGTACTTTATACGGCAAGGAAGGAGGAGAAACTCCTTATTAACTTTCCCGACGTGTGGTTTGAAGCCCGATGACTACAAATACTCAGTATAGCATTATAGACATCGTGCAAGGTGGAGTGGTTACGGTCAAAATGACTGTGAGCTCTTGATTTTCCAGGGAAAATTTTATTGCTGGTTCTTATTTTGACGTGATTCCGGAAAAAGTATTTTATCTACAAAATTGGTGGAATTTCAAAAGTTATATGCGTTTTTCTAACGCACATCCATGAATTTTCTACTTATATGGGTAATATATTGCGATCTGATAATAGAATCGGAATTGTAAAAATTCCGGCTTTTCACAATGAAATTGTTAAGATCACTAGGTCTAACCGATACTCATGTGTGAATTCGCCAACTTGAAAAAAAAATAATAAATACCAAAAATGGTCAAATGGTTATTATTAGGTATTGTTATTTATAAAAAATTAAATATTCCAAAATTAGTTGTTTTTAACCAAATTATTACTTATCTAAAGAAAATGGACAAGTTCCAATGAAACTTAAGTAAAATATAGGTTTTATAAAGTGCTATTTTCAATTAAAATTTTAAACCAGTATAGGCACAGAAACCAGCTGTAATTGCTGCGAAGGCTTTTGTAAAATCTTGCCATCAAAACCGAGAAATGTGTGTGATATCTCAAACAGCTACAGCATTTTAAGAGTACTTCACAATAGCTGAAAGAAATAATTATTTATTTCGACTTCTGGCCATTTTCTTTGCGTTTCAAAAAAATTCGTTATAAACAAATAAAATTCTGACATGCGAGGAGAATTCAAATATAAAATATTGTTATCGGTTTATACTTTATACGAGCACAATTGAAACTGGTCAGTGTTAAAGTACAGGACCGTGCGCACTGAATTTGATATTTTGTCCTATATATTTAGCAGTGGTATCGAGATTCGAATGGCAGTGCAATCAGCCTGAATGAACCATCTACGACTGCACTGATTTAAAGATAATAAAACGGACAGGCCCACTAGCATAAAGAACTCGTAAATCATTTCTCAGAAGTCAACGTGGACTTATGAGATGTGCTTCAATGTGCCAGTGCAGTGCATAAATACCTGTTATAATATCAAGCGTAGGAGTTTAGTTAGTTATTGTTCATATTTAAAAATATTTACTACTATATAAAAGGTAAAATATTTTAATTATTTACTAATTTACCATGGCTTTCTGGAGACCATTTGAAACAGAGAATAATATAATAACGCCCGAAAATCTTATCATTTTCTTATGACAAGCATTTCTATTTACCTCCGCCCATGTACAATAAAGCGATACCGACTGTTTTTGCCGGCTTTTAGTTTTTACACGGTTTCAATTAAGCTCGTATACACTTTAAAAGCATATGAAAATGCAAACAATTTGAGAAATAAAGTTTTTTCTGTCTTGTTTTAGATTTCTCTGCGATAAAAACTACAGGAGCGAGTTTCCTTCTCCTGTGTGCCTTGATTTTTGTCATTACCTACACCTGGTAGCACTGCCGGCTTTAGATTGCGTTTCAAATAAGAACCATCGTATTACCCAATGAAAAAAATGTTGAAAGTCTTTACTGTGCAGAATTTCACACCTTAACAATCGTGTTCTCTATCTACCCAGCGCATCCACCAAATATAACACTGCTTGCCATAAACAATTTTCAAAATTGCCACTCTGAAGCGGAGAATGTGAATTTTACGATATGTTTCTTTTAATTAAAATTACTAATACAATTTGTTCATGTTTATACTTGCCTCTAATTTTTTTGCTTCTAAAACAGTAATTTTTTGGTTAATATCACTTCTCATAAAATCTTCTTCCAATAAATCTTTGTCTAAAATAAAACTTAATCCTTTCATATTTGCCTCCACATCATAATCCCCAATAATTTGCTCACTGAAAGAATTTGATTAATGAACATGTTATATTCTAAAAGACACAATATAACGTGATTTAATAAATTTATCTTCGATTGAAAATTTTAAAAATACTAAGAATAATTCTGGAGGAAACAGTGTTTAGGGAAGCGTTTAATAGTGAAAACACGCGAAAGGTGTATTTATGCGGGGTGGGCCATTGGAAAACGAAATACGCCTAGTTTCTTGAAAAAATGCTCGGACAAATCGATTCTTGATTGTTGTCAAACTTGACATTGACACATCAACCCCCTAGCCTGAGCAACCCCTAACCCAAGAATTTAAATAGGGAAAGGGGGTCGAGCGACCCCTCATTTGAAGCGTCCTCTAATTCTCTATGCGACAGCATGGTCGAAATTAGTTTTTTTCAATTTTTTTGGTCTCCATGAAAACCAGCATCTAGATTAACTAAGATGAGAGTGTTGTTTGTGAAAAATTCTGAAATATGCCACCTTTTATCTTTTGAGCGGCACAGTTTGATGTCAAATTTGACTTTGTCAGGTCAACCCCCTAGCCCCAACATCCCCTAATAAAAACAAAAATTACAGTAAGGTGGTCGAATGTCCCCTCATTTTAAAAGTTTTTTGATTCTCTATGCGAGCGCATGATTGTTTTTAGATTTGCTCGTGTTTTGTTTTAAAAAACTGATAATATGCTTATTAATTTAAATTTTAAAAAAGTATGCAATATATTTTTATTTACCTTATATATATATATAAATACCTCCCGAGACTCAGAAACAGTGATTTGAAAGCCCTTTCTGCACTGAACACTAAACGGTTAAAATTTTTCAGGTTCAATAGCCAATAAAAAACGAGACCCTCATCGTGAACTCCCGGTGACAAGTGAGGCTACTGTGGTTGGACTTTTGGGACAAGTGGCTGTAGACTTAACTCTAAGTATGATGAAATTGGCCACTGTAACCAACATCCCTAGAACTACTATTCGACGAATCCTAAAGCAGCATAAATTTCATCCGTACAAAATTCATTTAGTACATGAGGAGAATGACGATGATTTTAATAGACGACAGCAGTTTTGCGAAGTTATGACAGAGAAAATTGCGGATGCGAATTTTTTTTCACGAAGTGCATACTCAACATCTACTAAAACTAAATGTTTGGGCCGGTATTTTTGGAGGCCGCATGATTGGTCCCCATTTTTCTTTATGGCAATCTGACTGGCGAACATTACCTCGAAGTGTTGGAAGATCCTCTCCAACCATTGCCTTTAGATATCGTCGAAAATGATGATCGTTATCTAGAAGACCATTTGACTTGCCAACAAGATGGACCTCCACCTCGTTATGCGCTTGTATTCGGGAGTATCTGGACAGAGTGTTCCCGGGACATTGGATTGGGCGAATGGCCCGCTCACCAGATTTCAGTCCTCTGGACTATTTCTTGTGGGGGTCATCTAAAAAGTAAACTTTACGCAACGGAACCGGGGTCCCTGAAAAAGTTGCGTCGACGCATTGTTGAAGAATGCCGCCAAATTACGCCACAGATCCTCCAAAATGTAAGGAAACAAATTTGTATTAATGTATGGAAGTTGATGGCGCAAGATTTGAGCATTTGTTGAAGTAATAAAAATTTCTTCTGACGTTGAATTCTGATGTTTTATTTTTTATCCTATTTTTATAAACCTAATAACAATCATGCACTCGCATAGAAAATCAAAAGACCTTTAAAATGAGAGGTCATTTTGGTTTTTATTGGGGGTTATTGGAACTAGGGGGTTCCAATAACCCCTTCCAAAATGTGCCTTTCAAAAGATAAAAGATGACGTATTTCAGGATTTTTCCCAAACAACACAGCCACCTTAGTTAATTTAGAGGCTAGTTTTATGGGGACGAAAAAATATTGATAAAAAATAATTTCGACCATACTGTCGCATAGATAATTGAAAGACGCTTCAAATGAGGAGTCGCTCGACCCCCTCTGCCTATTTAAATTCTTAAGTTAGGGATTGCTGGGGCTAGGGGGTTGTGTGTCAGTCTCCAGTTTGACATCAAAAGTTGTCCCCTAAAAATCAAGGATCGACCTGTCCGAGCGTTTTTTCAAGAAACTAGTTTAAGTGTCCCAAAACATGTTTCGTCTTCAATGGCCCCCCTGTATGGATCAACATAAGCCGATGTGGATTTCTTGCATTGATTTATTTCAATGGAAAATAAACGTTTTCTTCATTCACTACTGCTTGGTGATGTACAGAAGAATATTTAACAATTATTTACTTTTAACACGATTTATTTTATTAAGAATTTAAGATCGAGTCTGCGTTTGCGACTACATTTTAAGTTCATTTTGATCTGAATACTTTCTCCAAGAATTTCTGTTTAGTCCAGAAAAGCTAAATAACAAAATACGGGGTTATCCAGCTAAAACTCCAGAGACAGATTACTGGCAAGGTAAGAACGGCATTCAATTCCTATAAGCACCCACTTCTAAGAGCTGCAGTTCGAAGTTCAAATGACGTTGGCGATTATCAAAAACTTAGATGACAGGAAGTTTGAAAATATATTATTCCAGTAGTATGTTAAATTTTAAGGTTTCTCTGTGACACATTCGTTTCCATTTAATTAAATGATTTTTAAATATTTCTTATCAAGTGCCATTATTTTTTATAATTATTACATTAAAATAAAACATGTATCGATTACAGGGTAAAATTTGTTATCCAAAAAAAAATAATTTATTTTAATATTGTTGTTATTGCCAATAGTAACTAAATTTCCTCCATCTTGATATATGTACATATCGTAATGACCTGTAAGTTCTGTATCACAGGCGGTAAATAATGTATTTCAGCTAATTGCTGCACAACTAGCTAAATTTTTTTCGTAAATCAGCCATATTTTCTATTATCTAAATCTTATTTTTTAAGTAACCCCAATAAAAGACCCTGGTGGAGCCATGTCGGGTAACGGAGCTAGCCAATTAAGTGATCCGTCCATTCCAATCTAAAAATAATGTCTAAATAACTTGAAACTTCTTACAGTGTACGATGATGCATGGTGCACCATCTTGTTGAAATTACATGTTTACCAATCATTGATGAGTATATCCTGTAATAAAGTGGGAGGGTCTTTTCGGAGAAAGTTTAGGTAGTTTGCCTTAGCAGTTTAGTCGGTATACGAAACCGTAGGTGCGTGGCCTGTTATAATATATTCCATAAATATAGAAAACTTGCAAAAGTCTCAAGATTTGCCGAAAAATCAACTCTTTCACCTCACCTAGTCAAACTATAATAAAATAGTCCTTAAGACACTTAATTTCAAGAAAAACCACAAATTTTTACGAAAAAATCTGAAAAAATTCACAAACCAACGATAATTTTCATACAACCCATATTCATCAACAGAAACACTCAATCTTTCAAACTAGTCATTTTACAGCCCAACCATCGTCCTAAAAATACCGCCCCTACATGAGCTTAAAATACATCAAAACTATTTTCCATACCCGCAGTCAAAATATTTTATTTCAGATACACAAACTTTTTATAAATTATTCATCCTTTCTATTCCATCGTTCATTCGATTTCACATCTTAAATATCAACATACAATCAATCTCCACTCAAACTGACCCAACAGAGTACCGATACTACCGTCCCCATCAATATCAAAACTTACTTCCATTCGTTCACCATGGACCTATCGTCACAATATCATATCCTTTCAACACTAAATACAGGACCTTCGGGACGACTTTATGGGGTCGTTTCGAATTCAATAAATCTTTTCACCTAATTTTCGTTAATAACTTCTGAAAACAAATCGATTCAAACTCCACTCATTTATCAATAAATTTCCCATTTTAATGCCGAGTCGGTCATATAATTTTCATGTCCAAATTTTCCATCTTTACATTTTCTGATGCAATATTGTGCAATATTGCGCAATCATGCCGCACGGAATGGACGGGACATTTCCAGACCTCCGCACGCTAAGTCCCCGACGAATCATATAAAAAGCCGGGCACGATGAGCAAGCCTAATCCGATGCTTCCTTGACCGAAATCAAGTATTCTTCTTCTTCATAGCGGCGCAATAATAAATCGCGGCACTCAGTCCTTGTGGCCCATTGTGCATCCGCTAGCTGGTCTATGAATACCCCGGCCGGACTCCAAAACCAAAAGGCCAGAATTCTTCTCAGTGAGGCATTCCTAATTTCCTCTGGCATAGGGAAGCCAATACCGAAGTGTTTATGCCTCAAGTTCATAAGACTGGGGCAGGAGGTTAAGAGGTGGATAGAAGTTTCCTCTACTTCTCCACAAAACCTGCAGTCGGAGTTGTTAACTACTCCGATGGTGTGCAGGTGTTTCCTGAAAGGGCCGCGTCCAGTCAAGAGACTTGCCGCGACTCTAACTTGTTTTCTGCTTAAACACTGTAATTAATTGTTCTGCCCTCTTCGGCGAAGGACTAAGTAATAAAAAATCGAAAAAATCGATTTGGAGTTTTTGATAAATTTACACGTTTTCAGGTCCCCTGTAGCCAAAAAACTTGTTTTAAAAAAATGCCTACTTGACGTCTGTGGCCGCATCTAGAACCTAAACTACTGAATCTATTTTGCTCAATTTCTGTATGCATATTCAGAATCACCTCGATGCGAAATCGCAAAATCGAAGCTGGTTCAAATATGGGTTAACCCCCAAAAACCGATAAAAAATGCAAAATAATGTTTTTCTCAAAAGCTGCTCTAACGATTTTGATCAAATTTAACACATATATCTTCCCTTAGTACTAGTGTAAGATGGTATGACTCGTTGGTCCTAGAAAACTCAGAGACATGTGGAGGATAAGGTTATGGGAATTAAATAATTTTTTTCTCTATCTAAAACAGTTATAACGACCGTGATCAAATTTGTCACATGAATAGTTCCTTAGTACCACTATAGGATCTATAGGATAGCATCACTACTTGCCTCTAGAGAATTAAATATTTTTTTTATCAAGAGTGGTTCCAATTTAACAACTGAATAATCCCTTAGCACTAGGATGAAGTGACATAACGAAGACTGTAGGGGTTAGGTTAAAATTATTAAATATTTTTTCTCTAAAAGGGTTGTACCAATTGTGATTAAATTTGCCACTTTGATAGTTTCTTAGTATCAGTATATGATGGCATAACTGTTTGCTTCTAAAATATTCAGGGAGAATTGTTGCAAGGGGTGTGGATGATTAAACAAAAATAAACATTTTCTTTCTCTAAAATGATTTTGATCAAATTTAACATATAGATAGGCCTTAGTACTAGTATGGGATAGCATGATTCGTTGCTCCTAAAAAATGTAGGGATGAAGGCTCTGGGGTTAAGCTATAAATAATTAAATAATTTTTTTCTAAAATAATTTTGATCAAACGACCCCACACATTTCTTATGGAAATTGGGTATCGGTGAAATTAGCTGAAATTTTGATATGTTGTCCAGTTTATAATGATGATGAAGTCTCCATTGACACGACCCCCAAATGACCACAATTTGGCTCTACGGCCTGAAAAAAGGCAAAAACCGTGAAAAATAGATGTACCTACTTTTTTGTTACAAAAGATCTACATAGTTTCATATATAATAATAATAATAATTTATTAGTGTTATATACTACAAGTAGTATTTCCACAAGACATAAAGTGAGACAATAGACATAATATATAAATTATTACAATTATAAACTAGTTATAACACAGACATATTAGACTAATATTAAACTATTAATATGTCAGTAAAATTAATTTATCAAATTTTCAAAGTTAAAGAACGCATTGTCTAATAAGAAACGTTTTAATGTAGTTTTAAATCTTTTCCAGGTTTCTAACTTCAATAGGTAAAACATTATAAAACTTGACAGCATGATAATTTATGCCATTTTGTAGTTTATTAAGACTTAAATAGTCTAAGTTAATATTTTCATTATTTCCTGTTGAATAACTGTGAAAACTTATGTATGTTTGGTGTAGTGGGAGATATTTGTTTTAGTACCGTAAACTCGGGTGGTTTTGGCCTGCCTAGGTGGCTTTGGCCGATTTTAATATTTTGTTTATTTGTTAAATAATCACTATGTAGAAATGCATAATATTAATTTTAATGTGTTCATATGATTCAGCAATGTTTTGTGAATAAGAAATGAGTGGTCTGAGAATTTTTATTCTGTATTTGTATTTGTGGTAGATTTTTAAAGTCAGGTATGAATAATCGTCAAATTTTTTATCCCGAACACTTCAATCGCCAAGACAAATCGGCTGCCATCTGATAGTTGATACTTAAAACACTAAACTGTGTAACCCTTGTGAGGATTTCTATTTACTCATATTGACAAAAAAATTTGTCCCCTCCCCGCCAGAGGGCGACCATAGTCACCCTATGCTTTTAAGTGCTTTACATGGGTTACTTTGGCCACAACGTTTTTGTGTCAAATTTGCTGAAATTTGTTGAAGAGACACTTACTACATACAACTAAGGTATGTTACAAAGTAGTTAGGCACTTAATAAATAATTAGTAAAAATATTGTTCGCTCGACACTACAAAACAAATTATATTTTCCAGGACTAATTGTTGAACAAATAGAAAATCGATTTAAAATAAAATCAATGGTGCTCAGTGGTCTCTACCAGTGAAAATGGCCGCAAGTTGAAGACATTCTTTGGTATGACATCGGCAATATTGTGGAAAGAATTGGGCCACCACAGTGTTCAAAGGTTCCCGAACTAGAAAAATTTAGGTAGATAGATAATTAAGTTTATTTAGCTTTATAGTTTTTTAAATCGCTTGTTTTAATAGGTACCTATGAGACTGTAATAGATAATTATTATTTTATTTTTGGTATTAGAATGTGATATTTTATTATAATATAATATTATAATTTATATTTATTATTATTATTTATTTTATTTTTATATTTAGAAATTTTCATGTTATGTTTTATGTCATGAATAATAAAGTTTATTTTTATATAATATAATCATTTTTCTCCCTTTTTTTGGGACATAATTATCCTGCCTTTTTTAAAAACATTATAGATGGCCAAAGTTATCATTTGCCAGGGCGTACACTCCGTTTCTATCGTAAAACGATACCCGGCCAAAGTCACCGGATTTTATCTTGTGACTTTGGCCACACACTTTTTTTTTAAAAAAGTGGAGAAAATATTAATTATTTTTCTCCACATTCTCAAATTTAAAAGTATTTATAGAGACAAGAAAAGCAAGACTAAGAAGTTTAATTTACGTTAATCTAGTAATAAGATATAAGACTTTGAAGTTTGAAAATGGACCAAAGCCACCCGAGTTTACGGTATCTAAAAGACACTGTAGAATAAATATAATAAAATAAAATAATAAAGTAAAATAAAATAAACTTGCAGGGTGAATTTGAGTGTGAACCCCCAAATATGTTTTATCTAAATTTTTTTTTGTTCACTAGTACTTCGAATGCTATAACTAAAAGTATAAAAGAAAAACCAAAGTCACCAAAAAAATTATTAAAACTCATAGAAGAGTAGAGTATTATTAATGATAGCAATACCAATATTAAAACAAGTTTATGATTTTTTGAGTAAGAATTATTTTTAGTCCCTGTAATTGATGCATATTTTATTTTAATGCAATTATAAAACTTAGCGGCATTTGATAATAAGAAGTATTGTTATAATTTAAAAAGGTTATTCAAATGAAATTGAGTATAACACAATAATATCTTATAACCACAATACAATACCTTTTCAAACTTACTGTCACATAAAAAAAAATCTAGGCATCGCGACGTTTATACCTCAATCGTCAACAACACCGTTTAAACTTCAAAGTGTTGTGTTTACAGGAATTAAATGTCGCCTTTAGATTATCTGTAATCGGCATGGAAAGTTTTAGCTAAATCACCGTGTACATCATCCCATGCAAAAGATTTTTTGCAGCAAAAATAAAAACAAATTACTTTTCAACATTGTCAATAGGCTTATCTTGGATTCTCCAGCTTGAAGGAATTAAAACGCTATTTTGTAAAGGTGGTGGTGGCAAAACTTGCATTTCAAAAGTTTTCTCAACGTTGACATCGTCAAATCTTAATCTAACATTTGCTATATAATTACAACACGTAACCAAAATATTTGATCTCTCCCAGGAATCCAGCATCAAGCTAAAATAAAAAAATATAAAATAAATTGCAGTAATGGTAAAATTTTAAAATAAATCTGTCAAGGTAGGTATAATTTTAGTTTTCGTTGAGCGAAAGAGGTTCAAAGACGTTCTCCATGAAAATCTAAAATCCTGCGGTATTCCAGACGAGCAATGGGAACAACTTGCAGCGGACAGAACCGAATGGCGAGGGGTTGTTGCCAGCTATCAAGGAAATGTTGCTGCAAGAAGGCCGAATCCAAGACCTAACCAAGTCTATGTTTGTCCTGACTGCGGTCGACATGTGCTCTCCCGAATTGGCCTCTATAGCCATAATCGTGTGCACCGTAGATGAATGGGAATTACAATAGACTACACCTTTTACTTGTTTTTTTATTACACACAATCTATCGATGTAAAAATTTTTTATACTCGGACTCGAGTAAAGGCTAATAAAAAAAAATTAAAAAATTTCAGTTTTAAAAATACTGATGCAATCGTATATATGGCTATAATAGCCTACACATTTCTCAAAAAACATGCAATCTGTCAGACGTCGGCCCAGCAGTAGAGAATCAGTGAATACGATATTAGACTTGGTTCGCGTGCAGTCAGTGGCTAGCCATCTGAGCGATATGCAGATATCCCTCGTTCTAGGTTCACTGAGATTATACTCTTTTCAATTAAGTATCATTGCGTTGTAACACATTATAAATAATTAGGCGAACATTTCCCTTAGAGTGACATTGTATTTTAACTAAATTTGAAATACAAAGCTCATGATGTATGTGAACAGAATTTTGATATGACAATAAATAAAAATATTTGATCCTTAATGATGCCTAAATATCGAAACAATATTCTTGTATATAAAATTTTACTACAAGGATTTCAATAAAACTTGAAATGTTCACATGATGATGCAAACTGAATAGGTGAAGGCAATGAGTTCCATGAAAACAAAGGTATTTCAATTTCACCATGTCTGATCGGCCGGCGTGACATTTTAGTAGATAGGCTATGCCACTCCTGGGCCACCAAGTAGAGAAATTTCAGATGCCGATAACTCAAAGCTTCAGACCCTAGGATCTGTTTATATCTGTTCAAGACCTGATATATCAGGTGATTTAACGTAAAGTACTCAGGGTTGATCAGAGAGCGAGTAGGGCGGTAATGATTTTCGGGATCCGTAAGTCGAGGAGTAACACCTGGCTGTATCGACATAAGTCGTAATGCCCAAAAAAAAAAAAAAAAGTCGAGGAGTGTGGCAACGGTCCCCTAAAATATGAATATTTCGCAGGTTCACAGATTCACAGGTAGGGCAATTACAAAGTTATAAAAAATTATATTTCCTTACCATCTCGTCAAACTAATTTTTGAAAAATTAGTGCATCTCTAATTTGATAGAGTCACAAGTCCATTACCCGCTTCAAAAGCACTAGCACCTAGCTTTAAGACTATCGAGATCTGTCAGCAGAGTATGATCAGGCTCATTTTTTTTCACTCAAACCTGTAAAATCCAGTATAAATGGGCTATTGATGGGCGAGTCAGCGTAGTACAGACGGAACTGGCGGGTATAGCCATAGCTGCAAAAGAGATTGTCCGTAGACAAACTACGGGCAAAACAATCAGAATCTACACAGATTGTAGACAATCGTTACTAGCCCTGCACAGGAGCAATATGGGAATGTCACCAAGCACTTGTGGGTGCCTCCAGCATGAATAACATACTGGTATGCTGGGTGAAAAGATATGCACAGTGTAGTAGCAACAAAGTAGCCGACAGACTGGCCAAAAAGGCAGCAGATCTAAATAACAGGCCCAGCCAGTCTGTTACCGATCAAGGAGATAACACAAGTAATTACAGAAACAAACAGCTGTCAGCTTGCTAAAGAACTACTAAAATATCCCAACAAGAGTACAGCAATGGACTACCTGGCAATGTCCAGAAGGAACCTACGTTTTATAACGGGAATTTAGACTGGACACTGTCCGCTAAGAAAACATCTACACAATACGAGATTAAATGAATCAACTCTTTATAGAAGTTGTGAACAAGAAGATGAGACGATCCAACATGTACTCTGTGACTGTTCTGTCGTCTCATCAATCAGAAAATCCACTTTGGGAGAATGTTAGCCTACTTTGTAAGGGAGATGCCCCTATACAGCATCACCACTTACTTCGCAAGATTAGGTTGGTTGGAGGCCTAGACGAGGGTTTGCCTATAGGGAGGGAATACAAGGGGTCCAATGAGGCCTAAGTGCTGTGATTCAATATTTTTCTTTGACCACCTTTCCAACCAATTCGCACATTTTTACTTGATAGCATCTCGACATAAAATTAATGCGATACAAGGTCGGCAATACTATTGATCTATAGTTAGGTTTCCGGGTTCTCTTCCGCGTTGATAGTTTTGAATTCTTGACTTTTCGACCATCTTGTCGTCTTCTTCTGAAGCGAAGTGAGCTCTGTTGGCCTGAGCTCCTCTTTTATATGCATCGTCAGGAGACGTTGCTTGGTTCCAGTGGTGTCGCACGGCTACTGACGATGCATATAAATAGAGGAGCTCAGGCCAGCAGAGCTCAATTCGCTTCAGAAGAGGACCACGACAATATGGTCGAAACGTCAAGTATTCAAAACTATCAACGGAAGAAAACTTAACTATTGATCATCATCAGCTCCTCGAGAGCCTTAGAACCAAAAGGCAATACTACTTCCACATTTTTGTAGATTTCTTTTCACGAATAAACCAAAACCAATAATCATGTTTTTTGCTATACGATGTTACCAAGTCTATTGTATATGCAATTAGAGGTACTTGAAGGCTTCTTTGTAAGCATCCCTTTTTTTCCAAATAAATCGCTTTCATTTCTTAAGCGGTTGATAACGAATTTAATGTTCGTCCACCGAACATGGAATATCTGCTGATGGTTATGCAGAATTGAAAATCGGCGAAATAGATTACAGATTATTTGCACCAAATCAATCCGTCGAAATAAATTTAGTAAAGTTCTAAATGATATTAACAAGAGAAATGTATCCTCGGTAACAAAATCAATCTTATTATGAATACTTTTGGGAAGTGATTAAATTAGTTGCCTAAACGTTACATTGGAATTACTTGTGTATAAACATTCTAATTTAAGAAAAAATACTCGTAGAATTAGAACAAGAAATTATACTAGCGTTAAATGATAACTTTCTTTTGGTGCATCTCACCTTCTATCTTCTTCATCTTTACGCTCTTCCCTTTCACTAATATCTTCTATATTAAAACATGTTTTCGTATTATGATCAGTTATCAACATATCAGCGCTTGCATATCTTTTTGGCCCGGTGTAAATACTGTTTGTACCCCATTCAATAGATTTTCCTTCAATGCCAAAAGACGGAAACCTTATTTTCAAGCTTTGAAGGCACTTGTGTTCCATTATGTCCCATGATTTAAATACCTTAAATATTTTTATCTTCAATATATATTATTAATAGCCAGATGAACCAACGTGGTTCAACTTTAAACTGAGTTCAATCTAAGATTACAATTGTAGCAACATTAGTAGTCAAGGATTTTGAACCGGGTTTAAGTTGAACTGGAATTGAACTTCGTTGGTACATCTGGCCCTTAGACTTTTAAATACATTTGACATTATATATTTTATAAATATTCTCAAGACAATATAAACTAATTACCCCATCCCTTGAACAACTTAATAGTATTTGTTGATTTTCCATTATTTGGATATCAGCAATATCATTCTGATGACCTAAAAGGACTGAAATTGGTTTAGAAGTCATTACAGAGTTCCATATTCTGATAGTTCCATCGTCACTGCCAGTTATTAATAATTTTAGAGTACTGGAAATCGTAAAACAACTAGCTCCCTAAAAATTAAAATTATGGCTAATTAGAAATTGGGATCCACGATTTTGTATTACACTGAAATTAAATTTGCATTTAATGATCGCAAAAAAATAAATACGTTCTAAATCAATCTGCAACATAATGGGCCGCCTTTGCAATTGTGACTCAGTAAGTCACCGTGGGACAGGTACAAATAGTACTGATTCGGGAGACTTGAGCTCCATCAAGTTGATGAGGCTTAAGAGGGGAAGAGACAGGATAAAGTTTATTTTCGGTTCTCTCTGTCTTCATTAACGCTCGCTAACACCACCACCATCAACAGAGCTTGGGGAGCTGGCTCAATTCTGTAGTAACAAACAATTCTGCCAATTGAACTTTGTGGAACTACGGTATTAGCTTCGCTATAGTCTGATTTGAGCCGACTTGTAGTGTCTTCTTTATGGATTGTTAAAATAAAAATAGTGACTACTATCAATCAAAAACGAAAGGACCAGTCGAAAGCGATGCCCCAGATACCCTAGCTTGACAATTTATAAAGAAATTTACTGCGCTTAACACATTCAAATGCCCTACTTAGATCGCATAAAATCTCAACAGGACATTCACCTGTCTCATTATAGTCAATGACTTTTATATAAATAGAATTCAAGGCGGTACCTGTAGACTCAATATGAAATATTTTTAACCAGAAAATATAAATAGTATAATTTAAATTGAGACGTAGCATAAAATATTTTTTCATGAATTTTACAGGATACTACAATTTTTCTTTATAATTCAGTGATTTGAACGAAAATTTGATTATTATTCGATAACACAGGCACACGAGAGAGAAAAGATATTGTTTAAATATTAATTTTCTACTTTAATTGAAATTATTTAAATTCATACCCTTTTCATTTTAAAGATACATGGTTTTCTTTTATTTAAAACATGTCTTTTTACAACAGAAGCTTCTGAATCTCTGCTACAGGTAAAAATTGAGTTAATCCTTGCACAGTATTCAATTTGCTTGATACTGTTTTTGTGACTTCTCCCATATGATTTTATTACAACATATTCTTTTTCATCAGGTAACTCCTAAAACGTTAGTTATATACATTTGTAATAATTAAAAATTAACTTTACTTACAATCCAATAAAACAAGCTCATTTTATCATTATGTTTTTTTCTTAAAAATCCTTGTTTGGGTTGAAGAAATTTAAAAGAAATAACTTCTCCGTAACAGTCACCCATAAATAATATACTTTCATTTGATTCTGCATTAAAATCTTCATGGCGTTTATATGCTAAACACTGAAATATTTGGAAGAAATTAATCATCTACTTACACGATAACATTGATGCATATAAATATAGATTAAATTTTACACTGAATTATTTATATATTAGAGCCAAATTAGAATTTTATGTGAATTGTTTGATCGGGGCGAGTTTCAACGTAGGTATTGTTAAATTGTTGTGTCATACCAGAATTTCTTATTATCTTAATTTATTTTATATAAAAACTAGAAATATAAAATTTTACGCCTTTATCTATCATATTTATCAAAATATTAAGCTCCAAATTTGCCGCGGATGGATGTATTGGTGAAGAAGTAAATTAAGTGGAAGATTCGACATATTGTTCCTGAAGATAGACAATGACTTAAAATATTAAACGAAATTAATAAGAGCATGATGGCGTATCGTATGTGGAATTTATATGAGCTACCTACTTTACGTGATACTGCTTCTGACATGGACTATTAAAGCCGCTAGGAGTCTTGAGAAACCTCGATATATCATTATCGGATTTCACAACAATGACAATTCCAATAATAGAACCAAAGTTGTTATAATTTATTCATGGAGATATTAATAATATTCGACTATATCTGAATGCTGAAGTATTTCCATATGAACGTTGGAATTTAGATTTCACAAAGAAACTCGACTCCGCGGCCGACTAAGCTTATGAAAACTTCCAGCGTAGTTATTATGATAAAGATGTGAGCGAGCCTATGATGGATCTTGACGAATTCGGAAAAATTCTATTGCTTATTATTGATTGTTCTTGTTAAGTATATGCGCTTATACTTCACGATGCTTATTTAATCTACAGCACATTGGATGGTTTAGTCCAGAGTGGCTTTATTGGTGCTAAGTAAAAGACTATAATATGGTTCATTTAGGTAGAACATTTCCTACTTTGATCATTGACTTACAAGGTTTTCAGTAGAAGGACAATGAGTTTATGGTGAAAGAATTGGCTGCTGTCTGCTGTAACATTAAATACCAAGCACATTATATTTTCAAATCACCATGTCTATTCTCATCATTAACAAATGAACAAAAGGTACAATATCAATGGTAGGAGAAGAATTTTCGTAGTTCAAAATGCATCATAGATACGTTCAACTGAAAATATTGCCACTAATCTTTGAGCAACTTTGTCAGAATGTTGTTAACAACTATCAGCATAATTTAGTATTAAACGATGATATGCAATATATACTAAAATATCTGCAGTGAAATAAAATTATAGACCTTAATGACTATTCACCGTTTCTATCTAGCCTTAAATCATCGACTATACAAGAATGTCTGGAACATTATCAGTATAATAGTTGTCATTGTGCTCTCGCAAATGTTCATTTTCAATACAAATGTATTGTAGATTTAAATATAAAATTGAAATAAGAGTCTTTAGGTATATCTTTTGTTATATAATCAAGAATTGGTAATAAAAAGAAAATTAAATAACTAAAATAGAATATACAACAAATTACCTCCACAATATTTGGGGTACTAAGCACCAACCAGTAAGGTACGTGTCGCAAGCCTGAGGCCTCGTATATCATAATACTTCTAGCTGTATTAGTGACAATGAACATCTGGACATCTTCACAAAATATTGCATCAGTTACCCACCTATTTCTGCGCCTTCTTTCTTCTTCAGAACGTGTTATGTCATCTCTTGTCATAATAACATGATATGAAGTTAGGAAATTTAAATTTCCATCGTATAAACCAATTCTGCCGTGTTTCGATATAATTGCATAGCAAAAATATTTTTCAGTTTCTATTGACACAATTTTCACAATAGTTTCTCTCTAAAAAAAATAATAATAGTATACGATGGTAAAACATTTATTTATTGCAACAATTTCATATTGTATTATTTTGGAGTGGATACTTAAGTGACCTTTATTAGTACATTTGTCACATAGCAGTAAAAATACTTGCGCAACAATGACCGATTATTTGTTGCTAATGTGATGTGATGTCACTTAAAGATTTTGGAGATTATCCATTTTGATTCCATGACCAAACCCACTGACTCATTGCCAATCAAGCGGGACTTTAACTGCCTCTTTGATGCGCTGATTGAAAGCCGTCAAATGAGCAGGATCGAAGCACTGCGGTGGAGAAAGAGTCACTCATGTGGGTCACAAATGGGTATAAGATGGTCCCTGGGGTAGGTGTGGGCGTAGCGGGTCCTAAATGCAACATCCCAACCATCTTTAGTATCCACAAGGCATCATGGCATTGGCCAAAATTCAACCAGGGACGTAAGGAAGGAAGTCCGCCCGACTATAAAAGTGAAATCTGTCTATGCGATTTTCAGATTTCTTTTATACATTTATTTAACGTCAGTTTATTTCTACAGCTAAAGCCTATCGCCGACGCCTAGATAAGAGCTACCCCCAACCAGGAATTATACCGAACCTCTTCTCAGTCGAAGAACAGGAATCTTTTGCTTGCCTTACATTTAATAGACAATGGACCGACAGCTGTACATCCCCTGCGAAAACCTTCAATGATGCCGCGTCCGCTTAGCCAGTTAGAGATGGAGAAGGAGGGACAGGGCTGGTTTTAGTTTTTATCTCTTTTTATCTTAATGTTTCCGAGCTAACAGCAATTGTATCGTTTCTTTACAATTCGCTATATGTATATTCTATGCAACGAAGCCGATTCTGTACTCCACTAGTACGTGTTTTATCATAAAATAGTCTTAAAACTGCAGCCGTAGAAGACTGTGCTGACGCGTGTAGGTAAGATGTGCACATTGTTATTTAAAACTACACTGCGTTATTTCAGTTTAACGGTGATGAAAAAAATTAGTTACCGCACCGTGTCCCATAAAATTTACAGATACTATGTATTTGACTTCATTGTTACTGTCAGTTGAAAAACTAAAGTCGTCAGAAGACACTTTGTTGGTTTGTGCATCGTGTCGTATTAATGCTGAAAAAATAGAAGATGACGGTTTAAATAATATACAGGGTATTTTTTAAACATAGATCCAAAAATATAGTGTTATGTGGTGCCCTCTGACGGAGAGAGGTGTAATTAATCCCTGGAAGAAAGTGAAGGAAGACCTGTAGTTGACGGTCACTAGGGTGGCGCCATCTGTGGGCTAACTGATAAACCACCATTTAGCACCTAGAAAACTACAGAAAGTTCTAGCATATTCGACGGGTTCTGGAAGGAGATTCGAGTACGTTCTAAGTGAGTATATAAAGAGGTGAATCCGGCCCACGCGGATAGTTCAGTATAGTTCTGATATGCACAGTTTTATATTAGACAAACAAGTAATGAATTTATGTTAGGCTAAAGTTATTATTAGTTGTGTTAGTTTATTATTGTAATTTACGTGAAAATAATTTACGTGGTTTGTGAAGATTCTTTTTGCAGTTTATTGAATCTACTACAGGGTATTTACTGGAGAGTGTGTAAACACATAACAATAGATTCATCAATCGTCATATTTTTAAAAACAGAAAGTTTTAAAATTTTATATAGGAGTTGAATAGCATTTATTTAGTGGATAGAGCTGAATTTTTCACACATATTGCTAACATTTTCAAAATAAAGAAAAAAATCCAAAAAACTTATAATTATAACTAAGAACTGATATAAATTATTTCGCGACCAACGCTAGTGTGTATTACCTTTGTATGAGGAACGCATTCTATTTGGTTAATATTTAACGAAACCTTCTGGTCCACTTTAGGACGAATGCTTTCTATTAAAAAGTCGAGGAAAACATTCCATGTAACTGTAGATGTAGCTCCCTTAGTAATACCATCGAAAAGCATAACGCTTTGTAGTGAATATTTTGAGTTTCCTATAAAAAGGAACATTAATAATAAGTTACAAAGGACCCGGCACAAAATACACGGTAAAAGTCTACAATCGTTTGAGCTAAAACCAGCTGAAATGTATTACCTGGATCATTCCGAACAAAAGATTGTATATGTAGTAGGTCCAAGAAGACCATAGATTTCAAATTACAGACACTTGAAGGTCAAACTTTCCAAGTACTATAGCAACTCTGTTGAGATAGTGGGCTACCAGAACAAAAGTTGTAGGAAAATGAGTAAGCTACTTTGTGATGACCTTGACTTTGACCTCTAGCAATATTATTCAAAGTCATTTGATCGTAAACACTTTTATTTCAATGAAACCAACATTTTGCACCTTGGATTCAGAAAAACTCATGATCATTTTAAGATATGAATCTTTCAAAGCCAGCTCTGTCCCTCCTTCTCCATCTCTAACTTGCTAGGCGGATGCGGCATCTCTGAAGGTTTTAGGAGGGGATGTAAAGTTGTAGGTCCCTTGTCTATTAAATGTTAGGTAAGTAAATAGTCTCTGCTCTTCGACAGAGAAGAGATTGGATATAATTCCTAGTTGTGGGTAGGCGTCGGTGATAGGCTTCAAATGTAGAAATAAACCGACGTTAAATAAATGCATAAAAGAAATCTGAAAATGCATAAAGTCAGATTCTCACTTTTATAGTCGGGCGGACATTCTTCCTTGCGTACCTGGTTGAATTTTGACCAATGCCATGAAGCCTTGTGGATACTCTAAATAAAGATGGTTGGGGTATCGCTCTAAATGGTCTGAATTTAGGCCCCGCTACGTCCACACCCACCCCTTTAGTCATCTTAGATCCATCTGTGTACCACATGAGTGACCTTTTCTCCAACAGCAGTTCTTGTTCTCGTTTGAGAGCTATCGGTCAGCTTATCATCAGACCCACTTTCTTAATAGGATTATGAAACCCTTCTCCTTTGGCTAGGCCAACCGTGAACTCTTGATACCCTTGTTTTCCGAATTAATTAGATCAGAAGCAGTTGATTCATTAACACATATTCCATTAGATAAATGTACAATATCTGAAGGATTAGGATCACAGGGGTTCGTCCACTCGTGGGCTAGAAGTTCTGTGAGACCTGTCAGAGGTTTCCTACTACAGAATCTCTGTGCTCAGCATTAACATAGTACCGTGCTACAGCCTGCTTTTTTAAACTGAAGCCCTTAGTAGCTTCAGCAGTTTGGGTTCACAGTCTCTTCGATTGCTTGGTCTACTGGAATTCTAGAAAAAGGGTTTTTGCTTCTTAGTTTTACTGAAGAATCTCCATCTACAAAGTATTGGTGAACAAAAGGGCTATCATTTTCCAGTTTACTTAATTCAATGAAGTGGTATGATAGATAGCGTGAGAAGTTCACCCTATCCAGTGCAAAACAAAACTGTAGCTAAGAATAGAAACCAATTTCCTTCCCGATTAGCCAGAAGAAAAGCGAGAAATAGCTCCACTAGGTCCATATATAATATGAAATAAGTAATATAAAATAAAAGCAAAAAACAATAAAATTATACAGACAGATAGATAAACCCTATTATTTTAAAATACAGTATTAATGCTCAACCCCGCTCCGTCTACTTTGGATCTCGAAATGTCGGGTTCTATTGATCCGATCTTTAATTTCAATTTTGCGTTTTAAAGGTGAGATGTTGCTCTAAAACTCTCATTCAGAACACGTTCTCGATATACCCAACCGTTAGTCTAATAAGCAGCAAAATGTAAATTTAATAAAAAATCTTATTTTTCGTTTTTTCGAGTTTTGACCGATAAATACTATTTTTTCGGCCATAAACATTGGAAACAAAACTGTCCGTTCATTCATCTACATTTAGAAAAAAAGAAATTCAAGATTCCTCCACCCGATAATTGAATTTAAAGGTTCATAGTCGGACCGCCATTTTGAACGGCCGCCATATTTGAAAGCTACCTCCCATGATGGACCCCCCTGACTTTTTTTCTCCACATGAGCCCAGAAACAGGTGGTAAAAGTTTTATTCAGTCCCCCCAAATTATAATGACTTTCGGAGATCTGGCACATGGTCTATTATGTTTGTCCAGCTCTTGCATCCTTTAAATAACATACTTCCTGACATAATCCATTGATGAAATTTTACATAGTTACTAAGATCGGATGACAATACGGTATTCCAGTTACTTTTGTAAATATCCGCACATAGGGGGCGCGGGGGTGAAAATTGATTAAATATATTATCCAACCGGCACCTCCGGCAAAATATAGAATATAAAAGATTTTTTTTCCGTCTGATTAGAAACTTCTACGGGAGGCGTCACAGTATTCATGTATGATAATAATTTAATTAAAGTATGACTAAATCAGAAGTTCCAAGCTATTTTGTAACAATAACTTTTCTAACTTTCAGATGACCTTCATGGGTTAATATCCACCCCCTGTATATAACTTTTTCTTGAAAGACTTATATCTTAAAGTGATTATGAGTTTTTTTTCTGAATCCAAGGTGCAAAATATTGGTTTTATTGAAAAAAAAAGAGTTTACGATCAAAATATTGCTAGAGGTTAAAGTCAATGTCGTCGGGGTCACAAGGTAGCTTACTCATTTTCATACTTTTTTTTTCCTATTTTTTATATAGCATACTAGAATAGTTTGACCTTCAAGTGTCCGTAGCTTGAAATCTATGGATTTTTGGACCTATTGCACATTAAGAATTTTTGTTCGGAATGGTCCAACCAATACATTTCAGCTAGTTTCAGCTCAAACGACTGTATAACTTTTACCGTGTATTTTGAACGGGGTCCATTCTACACTGCCACTCTAGGTACCATATAAATAACAAATTGTGTTTAAGAATTCTTCTCTATTTAAACCGATTTCTTCCCCATTAGTATCATTTTTTTGTTTGAAAATTGCTTTAAGTGATTCTAATTTATCCCATGCTAAATTTTGTATAAGACTAAACCAAGCGGCATTATTCGAATCTTCCTCAACAGAGTCAAAACTAAAAAAATAAATGATTAATAAAATATATGATTACTAAAAATTAAATCAAAATTGTTAAACATTGTAATTATTATGTATTTACCTTAAATTGTATAATTCACTATCAAATGTAAATTGCTTATGTCCGCTGTTTGCCATGATGTCGCAATATTATTTAGTCTTTGGTACACCCGTATTGATCAAACATGTGTCTGTTATTTTGAATCGGTCTAACGCTGTATTCGCTCTAATATATACAGAGTGTGTAAGTTTTAATAATGTCAGCAGCGGGCATGTAGAGAAGGTACTTAATTTAAATAAAATAGTTTCCTGGAGCAAACGCTTCAAACGTTTTTGGTTTTAGTTTTTGAAGGACCTGAGACAGCTTCGTTTTTTTAAGTTTTTCTTATTGTTGGATTCACCAGTACGTCCTTATTGGGTATACCAAACAATTGCTCTCCCAGAAATTGAATAACATGCCGTTGTCTTAGTTGCAGTCAACATTATAATCAATTTTAGTAAGTATTCTCAAAAATTCTAAGAGGATATCCAGCGTCTTCTTTTAAATACCTATTCATAACTGCTTAAAGAGAGAAAATGTGCAAATGACGGATACAGGTATTATAAAAATAATGTTTGAATTAACTAACCAACTTGTACTGTTAATCTTATTATTAAAAAAAATGGGTTGTTGCAGGGTCGGACTGGCCCGGTCGGCAGATCAACAATTACCGACGGGGCCAAATCAATTTTGGGGGCAAACCGCAAACAAAAGCAATGTAAACTATGCTTGGTTACATTTTTTTTAATAGACAATTGTATTTAATCTTCTAAAAGCAAAAAATGAACTGTTTTATTGTGCATAATTATTTCTTCTCAAGATATCATAACTATGCATACGTATATCTGAAAATGCATATTTCGACTCTTAACACTATATCTTTAAGGTATTAAGGGGCATACCGGGTGCCAACGGGTCGTGGTAGACCCCATTTTTTCCCCTTATTTTTAAGAATATCGGAATGAAACTTAGTAGATGTATTATATGACCAAAAAGATACTTTTGGCATACCTGTCATTTTTTTCCACTTCCAGTTTCACCGGAAATGACCCCAACTTTTGATTTTTAAGTGGAACACTCTGTATATTATTATATTTTTGGAATCCTTGAAAAATTCTGACTACGGCGATGCCCAATAAGTGACATTTTGACTCCATGAAAAAAAATTGATTTAAAATTTAAAAAAAACAAAAAAAAATAAAATAAGAAAAAATTGCTTTTGGGCACATCCACTAGAACATCCGCTATTTTATGGTAGTACTCTACCATTATGGCTCCATTTGAAAAAATTAAGTTTTGGTAAAAAAATTGTTCCGGCCAAATTTGATGGCCCACAAAATACACATTTTCAAATTTGTATGCTCGATTTCATTTTTTTGACATCACACCGGTCCATTACAAGCTAATTTTTCTGGTCATGGCATTCTAGATGTACCAACAAATTTCGAGTCAAATTTTTTTCATGGAGTCGAAATATCACTTACGGGGCATCACCGTACTCAGAATTTTTTAAGAATTCCAAAAATGTAATAATATACAGGGTGTTCTATTTAAAAATCAAAAGTTGGGGTCATTTCCGGTGAAACCGGAATAGAGAAAAAATGACAGTTATGTCACAAAGTGTCTTCTTGATCATATAATATATTTACCAAGTTTCATCCTGATATTCTTAAAAATAAGAAAAAAGGGGGGGTCTATCATGATCCGTTGACACCCGGTATACCAGGTGATACAGGAGCATGTAACGCCTCTAGTAACTTTTTTATTTTTAAAAATATAATTTTTAGGTTTGGATATGTTTATTAAGAAATAAATCCGCTACTTTTATCATGCTAAACGGTTTTTTTCCACTTCCGGTTAATTCATTACAAGCAACTTTATTTTTTGAAAGGGAATTGTAACTTTTTTCACGACTTCAATATATAATTTTTTTACAGGCCTTTAGATTCATTAAGAAAAATCCGAATTACAGTCAATTTTTTGGTAACAGAAAGGCCACGGAAGAAATATCTAAGTAATAAAATTTTGACAGGCCATATGTTTGTAGAGCAATGCAAAAAAAATTTTGGACAATAATACCCCGTTTTTTATAATTTAATATGCCATCAATCTTTAACGTAAAGAAAATGTTTCTTTTTAATTATTGAAAAAAATCTCTTTTTTAATCAACTGTCAAAAAAATTGATGTTTATCGAATCTGACAGCATTCCTAAAGTGTCATCTCTTTGTACTCATTTGTCGATCTTATTTTTTCGTCGATTTTACTCCACGGCCACAGTTTACGACCTCATGTATTACTTGATCATCATTAATATTTGAAATATGTCACGGCTTATCAATAAACTATCAATTGACGTTTTCATTTGTTTTCGTTATTAGCTTGAAAATGAATTAAAACTGTTAGCCTAATAGGCTTCTTGCAAAATGTTGGCCATGTTTCCGTGATTTGTACGAAACAATTTTTAAAAATATTTTATTTTACTTTTTGAGACAGTTGCCTGAAAAATTTGTGTGCACCTCAACCAAATGATCTATCTCATCGTTATTTAACTTCGGCCATTTCCGCGACTAAAACTCTGTTTTTGGAGAGTGGATAAGTCGTAGGGGCCAAATTACATTTGATGCCGACGGGGCCAAATGAGGCCAGTCCGACACTGGTTTGTTGTAGATCACTCTGTTAAATGAAAATGGAAAAATTAAAAATTTAGAAAAATTGATGCTTCAAAAGTCGTTATCCGAAGAACAATTTACAATTTTTATTAAGTAAATGAAGTCCCTACTCTGGAAATGATTTCCTGATTATAATTATCAATCTTTGGAAATTTTAAGAGGTATTTTATTAGAGCGCCGATATAAATAAAAAAATTAATAACCGTTTAATAGTAATGGAATCACGCCGTATTGTGGAAATTCGGCAGAAATATTTACGTTAAATAAATGAGTACAGCGAATCAAATAGGACGGTAATATAACTTGACGAGACGTGGTTTGATACGCACGATACTGTTAATTACGGTTGGGTAGACACGACTCAAAATTGTACTTTAAATGCGCCATGTTCAAGGGGAAAACGTATTATAATTCTGCATGCCGGAAGTGAAAATGGGTTCGTACCCAACGCACTACTCTTGTCAGCCAAAAATATAAAACAGTGTTCTGCTGATTATCACGAAGACATGACCGCGGATTTGTTTGAAAAATAGTTCGGTGAACAGCTGTTACCTAGTATCAAATTTAGTCAAAACCGACATATGGAAAAAAATCCGTATGAATTACGTTATAAACAAAGAAAAAGAGTATCCCATTTTGCCGCCAGTAGAACCTATTCTTATTCAGGTATTGAATGATTCTAGTAATGAGCTTACTGATGATTCTGTTACCATGTAACCATTTTTTTTTCTCGAAAGTATGGGAATTTTTTAATTTCATTCAATATTTAAATTTTCTTACTTTAATAGAAATTTTATTTTAATTGAGATAAAATAACATAACTAATTCTGATTTGTTTGAGATATAACGCCGTTTTAATGAGAATGTTTATTTTCTTTTTAACATTTTTAACAAGAAAAAATTATATTTTATTTTAATCGTTTTTAACAAGACTTAATTATAATTATGGTTACGTGTTTACATCCTGTAGTAAACACTTCCAAACATTAGGTTCAATAATTGCAAAACGAATTTTCACTAACCACTGATTTATTAAGCACTAAATTACAATCATACGTCCTTACAATAATATTCTAGTTTAACTTTCATCTACTGTGTAGTAGTCGCACCCCAAACAGCACAAGGTCCAATGGATTTCCAATGGACATCCATTGGACTAACCCATTTAAAATCATAGACATCCAATAGATGTCCAGCAGACAAACAATGGGCAGTCAATGGACGTCCAATGGATGTCCAGTACAGACAGTTTGCCACATGAAATGGACATCCAAAACTGGTCCACGTATGGACCAGAAATGGACATAATGTCCATTTCTGGACTCTACTGAACGTCCGTTGGGTGTCCATTGTTTGTCTGGTGGACATCCAATGGAAGTATTGGACCTTTTGTGCTGTTTAGGAATGTAACTTTTATGTTTGTAAATATTAGATAAAAATAATTATCCAATTTTCTAAACATTTTTCAGAGTAAATAGTTCAGAGAATAATGAATAAAGTTTAAAAGGAAGTAAGCAAATTGCTGGGTATATATTTTTATTTTTTATATATATCAATAAAAAATCTAAAGCATGAAATTATGGCCGTTGTAATCAATTTTGGAAGCTAAATAAATTTATTAACTTCCAAAAAATATATATGTATATCAAAAAACTAATTTTATGGGCATTAAATGGACGTCCAGTGGATATCCATTTATTGAACTCCATTGGATGTCCAAAATATATCCATGGTCCTTTGATTGAATATGGTATTCAAGATATGGTCCAAAAGTTTAATCAAATGGATATTAAAAGGATGTCCAATGGATTTCCAGTGGATACGTGTTCAATGGATGTCCATGTATGTAAGTTCAATGGATATCCAAAATATGTCCGTGGACATCTGGACGTGTAATGGATATAAAATGGATGTCCATTGGACGTCGAGTGTTTATTGGGACTACTATAATTCACAATTTATTACTGTCCTTTATCTTTTCCGATCACTTCACATCAAATAACTGAACTGTACTGAACTGCCCCTCGTGCGTTAGATCCGTAACGCTTGTTCTATTTCACTTCAGAACGTTCGGGATAACTTCTCAATCCTTTTAATGTCATTCCAGATCTTTCTACAGTTTTCTATAAATCTATGGTAATGGTAGTTCGTCAGTTGACCTAGAAATGGCGCCGTTTTATCGGTAGCTAACTAAGCGACTTTGAAAAAATATATCGCGACCTCTCATCGCTCAGCGGGGGTCGAGGAGGGGTCTCGACATCACCATCAAGCTCAGCATCCTCGAAAACGAGTATAACCCAGGTTTAGCCGAGAGAAGATGGCCTATCCGCGGTTTAAGCCTTTTGGGGGTGGTTTTTGGCCGCTTGGGGGGTTGGCGGGGTGGAGAAAGGGTCTCGACATCACCATCGTGCTCAGCATCCTCGAAAACGGGGGCAAAACAGGTTTGGCTGGTAGGAGACGACGGATACACGGTTTACCCCTTTCGGGGGTGGTTTCGAGGGTGGGGTGATCTCGGAGAGAGATTTAACCATCGCCATCGTGTTCAGCATTCTCGAAAACGGGGGGAGACATGTCTCGTTACGTTAGAAAACATTCATATTTTTCGAGGTTCTATCCGACTCACAGAATGCACTATATCTCCTTTGCAATAAAATTAGGCCATCACTTAGCGTACCGTGAACCTACTACTCATGCGCCAAACTTTTGGCGGTCTGTTATTCATGGTTGGTGTGTGCATATTATCAAGTTGCAGATGTACTCCACTGTGACAAGATTACTCTGACGTACATTATTAAAGGTTCATTAGCACTAATTACAAGTTTCATATAGGCTAGTAATGCACCTCTGGATATGTGGACTTTCCAATACAGTATTCATTTATAGTTACAAATAGTTTATGCTATGACGAACATTCTAAAATAATACGCATCCCGATTTAATCATCTGTCAGGGATCAGTACATGCGGATAAGTTCTCGAGTATGCTAGAGTCTTGGCTTAACAACATATTATAAACTAGCAGTATTGGTCTAAGAAGTATATGAGTCCCTGCGGACAGTACCATGAATGAATATTGATATGTATAAATACTCGTACTCTGAACTGATCAATGGAACAGGTATGCGTGTGAAACCTGATCCGGTTAGAACTGAGGAATGACGTGACCACTATTGTGGTCCAACTTGCAATGTGAAAACGAGCCTTTGGAATGTGTGAACTTAGCTTCAAGCTTAACCTTCAAATTGACATAAATATATAAATGGCGGGAACATGAAAGCTTGCTTGTAGGCTTGTTGTATTTTTGCATTCATATACTTTGCAATAATTTACAAGTGAGTTAAGTGGAGAGTCACAATTAGAAAGAAACATTTTATGTGTAATATAGACATTTCATTGAAAATTTCATTATAAATAATTATAACATAGGTTATGTTGTCAGAAATATTGCGCATTAAAAAGTAGATCAACATTCGCATGTAAAAAAAGTTTGGGAATGTGCAAAAGGAGCCACACAAGAAGTAGATAAATTTGAAAGTGTATGAGATTTATTTGATGCATTATCCCGCCTTTCAGCTGGAAAAGGCGCAAAATTTACAAAGTAAAAGTGACAGCTTCCCGCCTTTTGTAGGCGTTGTCAAGAAATACGCAGAGAGTATCGAGGTGGCCAAAAATATTGCGCTGTTTGTGTTTAGTGTGTATTTAAATTTTATTAAAAAATATATGAAAAATGGTTTTATCGGAAGAAGGAGAAGATCAGCTAAATAAGAAACACGTGGAATTATGTAACAAATTAAATTTAGACCCTGTTACCATCACAACTTCTTGGGATAATTTCAGAAGTATAAATAAAAATTTTGTGCTTGAGGTTAGTACTTATTAGTTTATTAATAAATTTATAAATTTCAATACATATTGACTTTTTAGGGTGATTCACTACACTGGTTAGGATGCTCAATTTTTGTAGCTTCCAGGGGGGTAGAAACGCCAACGTTGGGCTCCAGTGTAGTTGAGGGCAATTGTATAAATCTCACTAGCCTCCTCAGACACAGCAATTTAAGGTCGGTATATTAATTTGCTTGATATATTTTTAAGCAATAATAATTTTTTTTTTTCAGTTTTGCACAGTTTTTTTGTAATATTAATAAATGGGCAGAAATGGCACATCTTCCCGAAGATTTCCATAATAAAATAACACATTTGAAAGACACTTTCGGAGTAGCGTATAGTACCTTCAAAGAATACTATCCTATTTTCTCAAAGATATTTCACTCTCCTAGCCCACAAGAACTTGATCAATCAAAGCAGCATAGAAACAGAAAACAGAGGTAAAATGGCTTTTATTTAATTAAGTGAAAACTCAAAATTGAATCGTTATGGTAAATGGAAACGATCCACTGAACGAATTGAATTAAAGTTGCATCTAGTGTCTTGTCAAGCTCGCATATGTTACGTTTGCTGCAGTGAAAAATTTTGTAGTTTTAATATTTGTGTTACACACGTCCCCAGGAATGTATGATTTTATATTTTACATCTGTATGTCATGTGTGTGCCCCTGAGGCCATAAAATGTGACTATTTAGTGCCATCTGACGATGATGAGTAAAATTACTTCATAAAATAAATACAGAAGAGCAAGGGGAATAATAACCAATTATCTCTGGAATTTTCAGGTGCATCTCGCTATTGACTATCAAGTTCAACCATGCTTTTTGACCTCTTACACACATTTCTGGCTATCATTTACTCTTACGCTTTAAAGAGATTAATTGAAATTTGTTTTACTGCAACAATAAAGGATTCAATAAACTTTGCATTTGCCCCGGGAGGCATGTTGCACAAAATTCATAAAATATTGGTCATATACAGCACATATACCTAATAATAAATAAACACCACAGAAATTAGACAACCCCCAATCCCAGAAGCCAGAGGGTTGTGTGGAAGGAGGTTACACATTGAAAAAACGCGGACATACAACCATTTCCTCCGACAGTGCCGGAGCCGGAATTCGAACCCGGTGGCGTGATACCTGTGTAATTAATCGCGATTGTCACCTCGCACCTTTACCAACATGGCTATCGGCCAGATATCCTTGTCTTATTCTACTACTACCGTTTCATAATTACAAATTCATACCTAGTACAATTTATTTCACTTGTATCAGAACATACAACATTTTTATCGGTTTCTGCAGAGAACAGAGTTTTCTTAATTTTTGTCACTTTGGCACTGAAGTTAGAACATAAACGTGTCTCTGGGGATATGTGACGCAGTTAAAAACGAAGCATGGTCTGAATATTTCATAAAGGAAGTTTATAATTAGTAACTTTCTTTTTTTATACATTAATTTAACTTTAGTCTATTTCTGTGACTGAGGCCTATCACCGCCCAACCAGGAATTTTTTCGGACCTCTTCTGTGTTGAAAAATAAGGATATTTTATTTACCTAACATTTAATAGACAGGGGGCCAACAGCTTTCCGTCCCCTTCGAAGGATAGTATATCCACTACGAAATTCTCTCCTAAGATTGCATAACTTCTGCATATACACTGATACATAAGCCACTAGAAGATGGAGCAAGGACACTATTTACTTGATATGGGGAACCCACCCAAGGAATGACCACGTCTAATGTTACTTTACTTTGCATATCGAAATATGAACTGAACACATTAAAATTTATGTGCAAATGTTTCCTCTCCAGAAACCATCCTGTAACCCGCCCTGCAACAGTGATGCTAAGCATAGTGGCCACTACAGAACCAAGCGAGGTGAACCTGGTTGATAAAGAAAAGAGGAATTAAAAAAAAATTAAACCTGAAGGGGGTTGAACCCGAATTCTCTGTGTGATGAATAAATCAATAGAACGTTACTTAATGTTAATACAATGAAATCCTTCCTGAAGCCAGCTAGAAAACTATGGCACAAAGCGCAGTTTTTTTGGCATGAAGGGAAAGGGTGGGGGAAAAATCCTTTTCTCCACTTGAGAACTTTTTTATTAAAGTTTAATTTCCATCCGGCCAGATCGCGATAAAATGATTAGGAAGGCAGATAGAGGACGGCAAAAAAACTGAGTAAACCGGCACTGGTTAAAAAACCGCTGCCCAAGGAATCACTATTTCCACATCCAGATTTTGTATCCAAGTCTTATGCACACTAAATCGCAAAGTAATATTTTATTCCCTTTAATAATAGAGTGGAGGTGGTAGAGGGGGTGGCTAATGTAAAAAAAAAAAATTAGCCCTTGGTTCTCGTACACACACTAAATCCCAATTTAATTTTTTACTCCCTTTAATAATAGGGTGGGGGTCGTAGAGGGGGTAGCTAACACCAAACAATTTTTTAGACGTTTCGTTCTTTTATCCACACTAAATCACATTTTAATTTTTTTTACCCCCTTCAATAATAGGATGGAGGTGGTAGAGGGGGTAGCTAATGCCAAAAAAATTTTTTTGGACATTTCGTTTTTGTATACACACCAAATGACATTTTACTTTTTTTTACCTTTTTTAATAATAGAGTGAGGGTGGTAGATGAGGTAGCTAACGCGAAAAAAATTTGTTTAGACGTTTCGTTTTTGTATACACTAAATCACATTTTAATTTTTTTTACCCCCTTTAATAATAGAGTGGAGGTGGTAGAGGGGGTAGCTAACGCCAAGAGAATTTTTTTAGACGTTTCGTTCTTGTATACACAGTAAATTACATTTAAATTTTTTTTAACCCCTTTAATAATAGGGTGGGGATGGCAAAATGGGGTTGGTAGAGGGGTAGATAACGCTAAAAATACTTTTGGCTGATGCCAAAAAAATTTTTAAGACCTTAACTTTTCGTACATGCCCTATATTGCAAATTTATGGACTCTTACTTGCTTGTTTTGCCTATTTACCCTTATTTACCCCCGAACCCTTGAGCGGAATTAGATCAGAATATAATCTAGTTCCAGATTTTGTTACAATACATAAGTGTACCAAATTTCAAGTCAATATCACAAACGGTTCCAGAGTAAACATGTGCACAAAAAAGTTACAGACAGATAGGAAATTTTTTTTCGCTCAAATTTAAAATCTCGACGTTTCATGACATTTTAAGCTACTTACCCTCCTATTAGAATTTTAAGGTTTTGAATTTTTTTCAATATTCAAAATGAGTTTTGATGGCATTACCTATGTGCCTGGAAACACTTCTTGTGGGAAAGCCACTTACATTGAATTGGATGAGTTTTTGATGTATTGTCAACTTGTACTTCCAGAACTATTGAATTTATCTGTCAAATATAGCTGTAAAAATTGTTGTTTTTTTGAGATCATATTCATTAAAAAATTTGTTTTTTTTTTTTTAGGCCAGTTCCATGCAATACCTCAAAAGTGTTTGAATTTATTTGGAATTTATTTATTACGTTAAAAGGCGAAGATCCACAATATAGCACAGAATTAATAAAATCATATCATCTGCTTTATGCCTGCATAGATTTGGCATTTAAGAATGCATTTATTGCTGATCGGCGAGACCTTTTAAATCCACAATTTGAAGGTTTACCATCCGATTGGACAAATCCTGATTTTGAAACGCCTACTGAGGCACCGTGTATGATTAGCTACTTGTGCAAATGTCCTTCAATGTTAACGGATGCAATGCATATGAAGATGTACGTTTTAAAAAAATTAGTAACTAATTTAATCAAGAACAAAACTATATCTGCTGATTTGCCAAATTTAACTGGTCTTTTCAATAGAGACGTGTTTGAGCAGAATTTCAAAAACGTCGCTAATGCTTATGAAATACAGCTATTGAACAAAGGTGACTTTGATGAGAGGATATTCTTAGGTAAGTAATTTTTCATAATCCCCTTTTAACCCTACGATATTGAAGGGTACGTCTGATTTTGCAGTTGAATATACAGTGTGTAGACAGTCGGTATCTCCTCCAACTCGAACTTTAACCTTTTGAAATATAGAAAAGTATGTCACAAAAATTATGGATGGTCACGAGTGACATATTCTAAAATTGTTTAAAAAGCAAGCTATTACTCGGGGTTTTTTAATGGAAATATGGAACACCTTGTAGATTTAAAAATAATTTTAGGATATTTCGATTTTTATCTGAAACATACTTGCGAATTTCACATGGTTGGAGATATTGACCGTCTACGCCCTATTGACTCACACCACATATACAGCGTGTTCCACTTTGCTTGGAGTTTTTTTAATGTCCGATTTAGAAAATTTTTTTTTTTTTAATATAGATAAGCAAACTGTTAACAGTAATGATAAGCTACTCCTTTGTTTTTTATTATTGAAAATATGTTTTTTCTTCAAATGTCAAAAGAACATGACTTTAATGATAAGTTTTGTCAACTTAAACTGTCATTTCTGTGACACTCCGCGTCAACGAAAGTAGAAGTCTTTTACTTCTGCTCTCATCATTCTGCGTGCCAGTAAAAGTCTTTTACTGCTCCTCACGAGCACCACTAAAAGTATTTGAAGTAAAAAAGAACAGCATTATTTAATTCATATTCGCTGTTTGAAGAAAAAATAGCATCTTTTATGAGCAGTAGAATGTTTTTTTGCGTCACAAAAATTGTCAATTCATATAAAACAATATACTATTATTTGGTTATAATATTAATTTGGATAGCAATATTTTCTCTTAATTTTCAATTTTTAGCTGAATATCGAAGACAACTATTGGAACAACAATCAAATATGGCAGGTGTTAGATCATCACCATTTTGTGAACAAGGTATGACTGCCTCTTACTTAATAGTTTATTTTAATTTCATATAGCTTAATGCATGTAGCTTGTGTACACTTAGATATTTATTAACAAGTAAAGTAAAATTTACAGGGGAAAATGGAACACTGGAATCACCCAAAAATAGTACAGGAGTGGTAAATATTCTATTTGAAGTATTTGCTAAGTCAGATTTGTTATATATATAAATAATATTTTTTAGATAACCCCAAGGGGGTGTGATACTCCTCTTACTGGAAGAGGATTTTTGGGACCTAGAGAAGCCGATATAACTCCTCTTTCGATAGACCGAACTACTACTCAAAAAATCACCCGGTTACATAATATGCTCAATAATAGAGCTGCAGCCCCAAGTGAATCACTAGTGCAATTATTTCAGTAAGTAACATCAGTCACATGTATCATTAAGATTAAGCTTATGATTTCTCTTTTATCAAAAGATTATTGATGTACTACCATTTTATTTTTATTTTATTTTTTTATACTGCAAAATACAGCTTTCGATGTATGCTTGCATGTAAAGATAGGGAATATCAGTTTTTCGGACATAACTGGTTTAGTTTAATTCGGATTGAAGAAGTATAAATGGGATAAAACAAAGGGCTCGCGAATGCGCATAAACTGAATTTTGACTCGCCGAAATCGGTCCGGCAGTTCCCTACATATTGCGATTTGAAAGTACGGATTTGTAAACGGCGACTTTTGTTTCTTTTCCCAATAGACACTCAGGAGCTGAATACTGTGTCAAAATTTCAAGTCGCTAGGTTGATTAGGGGGAGGAGGGGGGGGGGGAAGCATAAATGAAATTAAAACTGCTGTAACTTCCGCAATTTTTTCCGTAAATCGCGCAGCAAACGTAACATTATGTGCTAATGTGCCTACTTTGAGTTCCGCTTATATATTTTCAATTTTTGCCATAAATAAACAAATGGTTGCGAAATAACCAATTTATTGTTTTTTTATTTTTAGAAAAAGTCATTTTTTGCCAGGAAGGAAAAAGGGTGAGAAAGATTTTTTTTCGCTATCGAATGTGGAATTCCTTTCTCTTTGATTTAATCCCGACCAGATTGCGATAGGATGATTAGGGGGGAGAGGGGGACCCGCAAAGTTTTTGCCCTGTAATAGGGAAAGGGTTAGGGACTTCAGGCCGGGCTCATTTTCAAGAGCAATCAATTCTCCTTCAAAATTTTTTTTACCCCGAAGTTCTAACTTCATCAGAGCCTCCCCTCACGCGTGATACATTTATAAAAACGAGTACGGCAATTAAGCAGCCGTGCAGCGAGATGCCGGGGGGGGGGGAGCCTTGCGGTTCCACGTCTCCCCCTTCCCTCTCACAAATACACATCCCACTCCGCACGAATCCTAGGCCCTCTTAGCTGCAGCCATTTTCTGATATTTTACGTGGAGTTTCCAAGAAAACAGGAAAACCGACATTTTCCTGTTGCGCCACAGTGGTCCTTCCAGCGGTCGATTTTATTGCGTCTTCCAGGTCACAGCGTTCCGGCTAGCGGACCACACTTTTGTTTAGATTGTTTTGCTGTTTGTGCAAATAATAATATGATATCTAATATATCACAAATCATTCATTATTATGTTGTTTTTGCATTACAATAAAGTTTTTTCCTTTTTATATGTATTTTGGCCATAATTTCTTTATGATGAGTAAAATTTAAAAAATTGCGCCACAGCAGTCCTTGCAGCGGTCGATTTTGTTGTGCCTTCCACGCCACAGCGGTCCTTCCAGCGGTCAATTTAATTGTGCCTTCCAGGCCACAGCGTTC
The DNA here is from genome assembly GCA_963675555.1 of Leptura quadrifasciata. NCBI lineage: Eukaryota > Metazoa > Arthropoda > Insecta > Coleoptera > Cerambycidae > Leptura > Leptura quadrifasciata. The sequence continues at coordinate 157,252,827 of OY776674.1, forward strand.
TGGCTAGCGAACCACACTTTTGTTTTGATTGTTTTGCTGTTTATACAAATAATATAATATCTAATATATCACAAATCATTCTTTATTATGTTGTTTCTGCATTACAATAAGTTTTTTCCTTTTTAAGTGTATTTTAGCCATAATTTCTTTGTGATGAGTAAAATTTAAAGAATCGCTATGACTGACAAGCCTCCAAAGCCACAGCGGGCCCTCATATAAATTAGATCTACTTTATTAGCGGTCCTCTGGCGTATACTGCAATATATAAAACATTGCTGACTAGCAGTCCGTAGGCCCCGCCGTGGTCTGCTGGGCCATCTAGGTAGAGGTCCCTGGGGATCTCCCAGGCGAGGAACGTGTTATATATATCTTTTTTTGCAATTTTCATATAATTTGAAACTTCTAATAATTATAAAATAAAAAAGAAACAAAAAATTTTTAACCCTTTACTATTTAAAAGTTAATAAATACCATGAAAAAAATTAATTGCGCACATTGAAATGTTTCTGATTTCAAAAAATATTGTTACGTGCTTACAGTTTTCAGTAAACACTCTGTGGATTCAAATAACTTGCAACAAGAATTTTCACAAACCGCTGATTTATTTATCACTAAAATTACACTAGTAAATACTTAAAAATCACACAACTAATAATAACTTAATTTAATATGAATTCAACTACTTTTAAAACACTATGTACTTTTCTTCCTAAACTTGTCAACTCTTGTCTAACCTAAAAACTCTCTGTCTGTTTACTTCACTGAACTGAACTCTTCTTCTACAAACTGTCTCTGTAACCAGAACTGTACTGGATACTAAACTGAACTGTTCCTTATACTTCACTAAACTGTACTGTTCCTCCATTTGCTGGTTTCACCTCTTTATATACCCACTTGGAATGTCCAGAATATCATTGTAGAACCTTCCAGAATATACTGGAATTCTCTACAATTTACTTAGGCACTACTAAATGGTGGTTCGCCAGTTGGCCCACAGATGGTGCCACTCTTCTGACCAGGGAGTAATTACAACTCTCCTCTCCGTTAGAAGGCAGCACATAACACTGCCCCCTTCTTAAGCCTGAACGTCCCGGTCAGGCATTTCAGATACCCCAGTATACTTTGCCAACCTGTCCAGGTGCACGATCTTCATCTTGGACTTCTTTCTACGTTGAATCCTATAAACAACATCGTTGATCCGAGTGATGACAGAATACGGTCCTTCCCAAGGTGAGCGAGGCTTCGAGAATCCTTCTTCACTCCGCTGTGGGTTATACAGCCAAACTGAGTCCCCCACCTTGAATCCCGCCGAACTGGCATTGCGGTCATATCTAGCCTTCATTCGGTCACCACTCCCTGTAGGTGACCTCTTGGCAGCCACATTCGCACAAACCTTGCAACTGCGACACCAAGCCTCTACATCCTGACAGCTATTTATCCAGTAAAATCGTTCCCGTACTCTAGCCAAGGCCTTATTTCTGCTAAAGTGCTCTCTGGATATTCCCTTGTGCACTTCCCGAAGTACTTTTGGTACTCGGCACCTGGGTATCAGCAACCGCATGGTAACTTCTTTCCCATCCGGGCTCTCCCATGCTCTCCGTAATAGTCCATCTATAACCCTAAGGGAATCCCATTGCGCCCATAAGGCCTTCAGTCCAACACTTTTACTGGAAACGTCCTTCCATTCAGGGCGGATTGCTTTTTCATTGGTCCAATTTCATCGTCATTCAGTTGTTCCTCTCTTAGAACTTCCTTTGTCCAGTCCTTCGGAACCTCTATCTTAACTGTCTTCACTTCTGCTATATCCTGCTGCTTCTTTACATTCTCGGCATTCACCGCATGCATCTGGTTTTGTCATCAACTGGCTTATCATTTTGTGCATGTCAGCCATCAAAGATTCCATATTTGATTTTTCTAAATGGTTCCTTTCTTCTATTTTCATGGCTCGTACTCTCGGATGTAGAGTCTCTTCATAAGCGGCTTCAACTTCGAGGGCATGGATCAAGGCTTCGCTATCAGTCTTAGCTCGAGATAATCTAAGGACTCGCCTGATCTCCTCGTCTCTTATGCCATCAATGAAAGTATCAACTGTTAACTGTTCCTGGAATTCTTTGGGTGCATCTGGGTAAGCCAGGTATGTGAGTCGCTCAACAGCTGCTTCAAAATCTTGTAAACTTTCCCCGGCCTTTTGTGTGCGTGATTTGAGCTGAGTCCGGTATACTTGGGCGAGGTGTTGGTCGTCATATCTTAGATCTAGTGCAGCCTCCAAAACTTTAAAATCCCGTTGCTGCGTTACTGGGATAGCCTGAAGCAACTCTGAGGCTTGACCTCTTAATGCTAGCACCAATACCATAGCTTTGTCTTCGTTACTCCAATTGTTTGCGTATGCCGCTGCCTCAAATTGTCCTTTATAGGTTGACCAAGAAGTTTGACCATCAAAGGAAGGCGGTTGTAATCGAGGACCTGATGATGATAATACCAGCTGGCCTCCTTGTTCTCTTAACAGTCGCTTAAGTCGCTCTACCTCTCCTTCAACTGCACGAAATTTTCCTTCTATATCGGTAACTTTCCCTTCGACGCCAGTAACTTTCCCCTCGACACCAGTAACTTTTTTTTCAACGCCAGTAACTTTTCCTTTGACTTCAGTTACTTCCTCTTCAACCTTATTTACTTTTCCTTTGACATCGCTTACTTCTTCTTCAAGTGTAATCACTTTTCCTTCGACGCCAGTCACTTTTTGTTCAACTTTATCTACTTTTTCCTTGACTTCATTGGTGGCTGACAGGATAGCATCTTGGTGCACCTGTATAATTTTTCTCAATTCTTCTAGCCGTCTTCTTTCTTTTTCTTCTTCACGTCTTTCTTGTTCTTCTTTTTCTTCTTGGCGTAGTTTCTCTTGTTCTTCTTTTTGGTGTAGCATAATTTTTCTAAATTGCTCGAACATGTCTTGCATTTGTTTTTCAGCAGCCATGCTTCTTGTTTCCATTCAAACAACACTAACAAATCTTATGTAAAGTCTATATCAGGTATAAGTCAAATATGTCCACAAAATCCTCACACTCGCACAAATAAGTCTTGTCCAATATCGATATCACTTTCCAGTTCGACTCACTTCACTATCTCCAGTGGTTTCCAAATAGAACACTATGGAACTTCGTCGAATTCTTCAGAAATTCTGTTGCAATTCCGCTTCTGACACCAATTGTTACATGCTTACAGTTTTCAGTAAACACTCTGTGGATTCAAATAACTTGCAACAAGAATTTTCACAAACCACTGATTTATTTATCACTAAAATTACACTAGTAAATACTTAAAAATCACACAACTAATAATAACTTAATTTAATATGAATTCACTACTTTTAAAACACTATGTACTTTTCTTCCTAAACTTGTCAACTCTTGTCTAACCTAAAAACTCTCTGTCTGTTTACTTCACTGAACTGAACTCTTCTTCTACAAACTGTCTCTGTAACCAGAACTGTACTGGATACTAAACTGAACTGTTCCTTGTACTTCACTAAACTGTACTGTTGCTCCATCTGCTAGCTTCACCTCTTTATGTACCCACTTGGAATGTCCAGAATATCATTGTAGAACCTTCCAGAATATACTGGAATTCTCTACAATTTACTTAGGCACTACTAAATGGTGGTTCGCCAGTTGGCCCACAGATGGCGCCACTCTTCTGGTCAGGGAGTAATTACAACTCTCCTCTCTGTTAGAGGGCAGCACATAACAATATATAAAGACAAATATTTTTTTTTTTTTAAATCATCAAAATCGGTCCTGTCCCTGAGTATTAATAAGTTTTAAGGATTTTAACGCTTCATTGACCCAACTAAAAATACGAGAATTTTATAAAATTCGCAGACTTTCAGTTTTGCTCCTCGTGCTCTCTGCATAAGTAATACTTTTTGATTATTTGGTGCTGGTTTTACAATAATTTACCTAATAATTCGCAACTACTATTTTTGAAATTTTTTTTACATGCTGTAACTTCTAAACTTTTACCTCTACGAGAATCAGCCAATGAAGGTAATTTGCAGAAAATTTATTTAGTACTGAATAAAAAAGTTCCACTAACTTGGTAAAATACTCAGGAGCCACTTTGAATGTTTTAAAAAAAGAAAATTACCTGACACTATTTTTGCATTACAAACCCATTTTTTTTGACTGATCCCATAGTTCAGCTTAAGAAAATGATGATGTAATTTTATATAAAATTTATTCATACTTAAGAGTTTTAGTAATTTAAACCAAATATAGGAAATAATGTCAAGCCTAAACAAATTATGAGTTAGGTGAATTATCTCGCCTAAAACGAGCTAGAAAATTGTTGGGATCATTCACCTTGATGTCCATTAAGATTGCAAATCATTTTTTAAATCAAATTATGGCTGTGTGTATCTGATATACTTAATTAATTGAAGATTATTTTCCTTTATAACCATTTTGGCAATGTATAAACTTGGTTTACTTGAGGTAATTTTTTTTTTTTTAGGTCATGTGAAAAAGACCCTCTAGCTAAAATTCAAAACATTTTAAGTTTACTAGGAGAAAAATTTGTTACTGCTTATGTACTAAACAACCCTCAAAATGAAGAAGAAGCGCAAAATAGATTACAGATCAGCATCACATTATTTTATAAGTTTATAGAAAGTATTTTACAAAATGAAAAAAATATACGCAACGATATATCGGTAAGAACGATTTTAATTAGGACTTACATGCTTAATTTAACGTAAATTTGTTTTTCAGGCGTTAGTGGAGAAAGATTTATTTTATCAGTGTATGTTTACATGCTGTTTAGAAATTGTAATATTTTCCTACAGCAGTCCATATAAGTTTCCATGGATTTTGGATGCTCTGGATATTGAACCTTTCCACTTTGTAAAAGTTATAGAACTGATTGTTCGTTTGAAGGATCCACTTTCAAGGGAAATGATTAAACATTTAAATAAGGTATATCTATTTAAGCATATTTTATGAAAATATTACAAAAGTTATGAAAACTGTAAAAAGAATTGATACACTGTGTGTCACAGGCACCTAAAATGAATAATTATTATTTATCCAATAGGCTAACATGATACAAACAAATATATAATGATCAAATACAAACAGGAAAAAATAGCTTACAAAAAATATTTATCAATTTATAAAAAATCAATTAATGATAGTAAAATATCGGCGTCAAACAATAAATCAAAAACAGTCTGGAGTATTTTCAATTACATGAAAAGGAAAAGGAACAACAAATCAGATAATAGCTTAACACTACTTGGAGAGAATAATACAATTATATTCTTTCCTATTATTTGGGTTTTCTACCACATGTATTGTTATCCTCTTCAAAACAAATCACTGAATTTACAAAATAATAGAATTATTGGAAAAAAACCTCTGCACCCGTGACGTTTACGCCAAAGGAAAAGTCAGAGGTTATGTTTTGCAAATAATATAAATCGGAATAAACACAGAAATAATGTATTTTGCTGACGTTTCGGAAAGTAATCTCTTTCCATTTTCAAAGCTTTTTTTTGGAAGAACTCTTATTTTGCTGTGTATGTCAAATACACAGCTTTAAGATTCTGTTTATGTTATTTCCATAGATACTTACTACTTACACAGAACATAGAACTGGTGATATTTTCTTTTAGATAATTTTGAGTTTGTTAAGTTCTTCTTTTAACATTGGTAGCCAGGTTGTACAAATATCTACAAAACAATTCGATACGCACTTATCTTCATTTAATGAGATTATTGCTGATTCTTTAATTTTTCTTTTTTTGGTATCTGTTTCTTTTGTTAAAATTTTTGCCGAGTCCCAGTTTATTCTATGTCCGTTTTCCCAAGCATGTTCACAAATCTTTGATTTATATCTTATCCTGAAGAAATTGCTGAATACTTTAGTAGTAATTTCACTGTACCAAATCAAAATAGTAGTGTCAACTACCATACAGTTAGAGAAAATATAAATTCAATATTCTTACAGCCCGCAACACGTAATGAAGTTTATAATGTAATTACTCAATTACCACCTAAATATTCTTGCGGGATAGACGACATTCCATCTTACATTATTAAGAAAATAGCTGATCACATAAGTGATCCTATGACAGATATGATAAATGAGTGCTTAAGAACAGGTACCTTTCCGAATGACCTAAAAGTAGCAAAAGTAATCCCAATATACAAGAAAGGATCAAAATTAGATGCGAATAATTACAGACCAGTGTCACTCTTACCATCTCCATCAAAAGTCTTTGAAAGGATAATATACAACCGATTAACACCATTTCTAAAACAAAATAATATATTAGTAAAACAACAGTATGGTTTTAGAGCTGGAATGTCTACGGAATTGGCTATTTTCAATGCCATATCAAATGTCATCGAAAACATGGATGACAGGGAAACAGTAGCCGGATTGTATTTTGACCTTTCAAAGGCTTTTGATACCATTAATCACCAGCTACTTCTAAGGAAATTGGAAGGTTACGGAATCCGAGGAGTTTGCCTTGAACTCATCAGGTCATATCTGTCTGGACGCTTGCAGACTGTGTGTATAAACAGCAATGGTTCTCATTATTATTCTAAATCAACAGAAATTACCCAAGGGGTACCCCAGGGATCCATTCTTGGACCAATTCTTTTTGTGCTTTATGCAAACGACCTTGGTTCTAGTCTGGACATTGATTCAGTATATCAATTTGCCGATAACACATCTGTGATAATGGCAAATCGTAATATACCCGGACTATCGCGAGAGTTATCACATGTAGCAGACAAGATGGTGAACTGGTGTAATGACAACTTTCTTAAACTAAATACAGCAAAAACAGGCTTAATATTTTTCAATAAACCCAGACCACAAAATCCAACTGAATCGCTTTATTTAAAACTACAAAATACATCAGTAGAAAATCTAAATAGTATCAAGTTTTTAGGTGTTTATATAGACATCAATCTAAGTTGGAACATACATATTGAGAAACTTAACTCAAGGCTCAGTTCAATTTGTGGGGTGATACATTGTCTAAGAGACCAGGTTTTGAACGACAGTCTAAGAGTTTACTATTTTTCTTACATGCAATCAGTTATTCAATATTCAATTACGTTTTGGGGGTCGTCACCTAACGCTGATAAAATATTTATAACTCAAAAGAGCATAATAAGATATATCATGAAAGTCTGTACAAGAACTTCTTGTAAGCCTTTTTTTACTGAATTCGGAGTTTTAACTGTCCCTTCATTGTATTTTTATCACTAGTAAGTTTGTTAAAAAAAACTTATTGCTATTTCCAACAAATAGTGAGTTTTACTCAAATGATATGTCGTTAATTACACGGCAGGCCAATGAAATTAGATTTCCTTTTCACAGAACCACATTCTTTGAGAAAGGGCCATATTATGCAGCTATCAAGGCATATAGATCACTACAAGTGCTTATTAGAGACATTGCACATATAAAAAAATTTACAGCATCTGTTATAAATTATCTAGAAGATAAATGTTATTACTCATTTAATTGCTGGTGACAGCGAAATTTTAGCTATACACTATTTTTTATTAATGTTCGTTGTATTTGTTAGTTTGTAGTTTATATTCTATTTTATTATACACTTGATATGTTTTTTTTATTATTCTTTACTGTAGAAGACCAAATTTTTGACGTTGCTGTGTCCTTTGTAGACCTTATAGCAATAAAGTACTTTACTTTACTTTAAATAATTCATTAGCTTTCTGCTAGGAAGCGTCAGAACGGTTCAATTTATCTCGCTGATCCCATTTTTTGTTTATTTTTCAGATAGAGGAAACTGTAATAGAAAGTTTAGCGTGGAAATCTAGCAGCCAACTTTGGGACATAATAGCAATATCAGGACAAGGCATTCCAAAATTTGAGGATACCGCTCTACCTGGACACCTTTTATATAATGAACAAAATACTAATAATAGAAGGATACAGAACCCTGAAGTATCTTCAAGTAAGCTTAAATTAGAAGAAACCATACTTACTTAAATTTTTATTTTATCTATTAGACCAGTGAAATTAGAAAAGTTTGTCCCAATAAATTTATGTACAGGTTATAATCTTCAAGAGGCAATATTGCTGATCATCTTTCATTATGGCATATATCTAATGAAAGTAAATGAAAATCATAATTATTATTAGAATTATGTTTGTAATACTTGTACAGAGCTTTCAGTAATGATCGCAGGACACGTGACCGCAAAAATATAGACAACACACATGGACTCTTCGTTTCATATTTTCAAATACGTTCTATAACTCATCAACAGTAATATTGCGGATTTTTCTTTCTATTGCCTCTTGTAATTCATCGATGGTATGTAATCTATTTTTAAAAACATTGTTCTTCATGTGTCCAAATAAGAAATAATCACAGGGCGTTAAATCTGGAGGCCGTGCAGGCCATAGTCCTTGGCTGACTAATCGGTCGTCATAAAACTCTCGTAATAAATCAAGTGAAGCTCTTGCTGTATAGGCAGTAGTGCCGTCTTGCTGGAAATAACCATCTTGCAGTTCATCATCATGCAACTGCGCCAGAAAGGGCTCTAAAATAAGAGTTTGATAACTTTGAGCATTAATTATTTCACGAAAAAATATGGGGCCTATAATTCGCCTTCTGGATATTGCCATCCATACACCAATTTTTAAGGGGTGTAAACTTGTTTCTACGTAAGTGTGAGGGTTTTCTGTAGCCCATGTCCTGTAATTCTGACTATTGATATAACCTGTTAAGTAGAACCACACTTCATCAGTAAAATAGGTTACATCCATGCATCATCAATATATATTAAAATCGTGTTGGTGCGAGCCCCTTGCATTTTGCAATTTTGCTGGCGCATATTCTCCGGTTTGCGGCAGAGCCAGAGGTCGGGAGCGGGACGAGCGGAAGCAGGAGGCCGAACTACGTCCCAAGTTCGTATTGGCGACGCGTGCCTTTCGGGGTTGATATTTTTAATTAGGCTAATAATGTCGGCCATCTCTTTCCCTACACGCTTTTACGACCCACAAAATGAATTTGCGTCGCTCCTTTTTGATGACGTAGGCGCCTGCTTATTTTGGTAAACGTCAAAAATTTCCGTTTTTGTTTCGTTCCTGGCGGCCTTATAATTCGATTATGCCGGTGGGATTTACGATTTGCTTTCATTGCCATTCATGTACTTTCTATATCGACATCGTACGGCCGTCTGGGGGGTGTTTTTCGCCAGATATGAGCGTTTAAAAAATGCGTGTTTGGTGGTTTTTCACGATTCTGGCGAAATACGCACATTTTCGGTTTTCCTTGAATAACTTCTAAACCGCTGGAAATTTCTTGAAAATAAAAACTCCCAAAGGACAAGATTATTTAATGAGGAATCGTTTCCATTTTTCAGATATCACCTTCGACGAACCGTTTTCGAGCTAGAGCGTTTTGAAGGAAACGACGTCGGGTGGCCAAAATACGTAACGTTTTCGTTAAAAGCCGAATATCTCGGCAAATAGGCCGTTTTCGGCGAAAATGTTCGTACCTAACGAAAATAAAGCTAAATAAATTATCTGCCGCTATGCAGAGTTTCATTTCTCTACTATAAATATTAAGAAAGTTGTGGCCTTTAGAAAATGCTACTTTATAGTAAAATGGAATATTTTGTTGCCGTCAAATAATTGCTTCTGAATCTCATGATGTACGTGAAACTTTTGGAAAGGCGACGCGGTAGCCGGACGGTAATAGTCGACGCGTTACAAGCGGCAGGTCCTCGGTTCCATCCTCACCCACAGCAACTCTTTTTTTTTTTGCCGTACATTTTATCTTAATTGAAAATTCATCTTTATTTCTCTCTTTAAAATTTTTAACCTTATTATGTATATAACAGATAGAATACCCTTATTTATTTTTAGAAATAATGATTAATTTAAGTAGGTTTGAATAAATTTTCCTACACAATATAATAGATAAAATATAATCAATCATATAGAAAAAATAAAAAATATCATAAAATGTTAAGAAATGATAACAATAAATAAATCTAAAGCATATTGATTTCGGCTACCACCAGCCAACCTGTATCTATGAGGAACTACCTATTTTAGAACAGGATAATTAGTTTTTGTATGCACATTGTGCAGGTTTATAAAAACGTTAGCTCAGGGAAAAATCAATATAAATAGAATGAATTGTACTTATAAAACAATAAAAAAAGCTTTTAATTGGTAATTGGTTCCATCCTCACCCACAGCTCCTTTTTTTTGCCGTACATCTAAAATTTTGTCTGTATAATGATTTAAAAAATATTTTCAGTGATATACCGTTTTTTGGGAAGATTAGCTGTGATTGACTGATTTCATATCCATTCTATGGACTGTTCGGCAAACGGCAAATTTACGCAAGGGAGTAGAAAAAAATTTAAATAGATTTTCCTCATCTTTCATTACATTTTATCGATATTTCTTTCATGAATTCGTGCCTCGAATGATTCGGGGAATGTCGTTTCAATATTCTATAACGTATACGAACTTAAAATATATGTTCGGTTAATATTGAAAAATGAAATAGGTACTGAAAAATGAAATCCTGAAAAATGAAATACTGAATATTGGCTTTGATATTTATTTTGATAACGGTTTTGATATTGATTTTAATATTGACTTTGATACTGAATTTGATGTTGATTTTGATATTCTTTCATGTTCATTTCGACATCTTTTCATGTCGATTTTGATATTGATTTTAAGTCTGATATTGATAATAATAATGATTAATTTTGAGGCGCATTCAGGGACGATTCCTTAGAATTTTGAGGCTAATCCGAGGACCGATCCTAGAATTTTGAACATATCTCCGACTTTCATGCGTCCTCAACTGCGGGGATGCGACCGGAGGGAGCATCCCCGCGTGGCGCCGCAGGCGCCACTATGAGCGCGAAGCGCGAATGCCTCTGCAAGAGCTAGAAATGGCCGTACGGCCATTTCTAGTCTATATATATTAAAATCATGTTGGTGCGTGCCCCTTGCGTTTTGCAATTTTGCTGGCGCATATTCTCCGGTTTGCGGCAGAGCCAGAGGTCGGGAGCGGGACGAGCGGAAGCGGGAGGCCGAACTACGTCCCAAGTTCGTATTGGCGACGAGTGCCTTTCGGGGTTGATATTTTTAATTAGGCTAATAACGTCGGCTATCTCTTTCCCTACGCGCTTTTACGACCCTCAAAATGAATTTGCGTCGCTCCTTTTTGATGACGTAGGCGCCTGCTTATTTTGGTAAACGTCAAAAATTTCCGTTTTTGTTTCGTTCCTGGCGGCCTTATAGTTCGATTATGCCGGTGGGATTTACGATTTGCTTTCATTGCCATTCATGTACTTTCCATATCGACATCGTACGGCCGTCTGCGAGGTGTTTTTCGCCAGATATGAGCGTTTAAAAATTGCGTGTTTGGTGGTTTTTCACGATTCTGGCGAAATACGCACATTTTCGGTTTTCCTTCAATAACCTCTAAACCGCTGGAAATTTCTGAAAAATAAAAACTCCCAAAGGACAAGATTATTTAATGAGGAATCGTTTTCATTTTTCAGATATCACCTTCGACGAACCGTTTTCGAGCTAGAGCGTTTTGAAGGAAACGACGTCGGGTGGCCAAAATACGTAGCGTTTTCGTTAAAAGCCGAATATCTCGGCAAATAGGCCGTTTTCGGCGAAAATGTTCGTACCTAACGAAAATAAAGCTAAATAAATTATCTACCGCTATGCAGAGTTTCATTTCTCTACTATAAATATTAAGAAAGTTGTGGCCTTTAGAAAATGCTACTTTATAGTAAAACGGAATATTTTGTTGCCGTCAAATAATTCCTTCTGAATCTCGTGATGTACGAGAAACATTTTGTAAAGGCGACGCGGTAGCCAGACGGTAATAGTCGACGCGTGCCAAGCGGCAGGTCCCCGGTTCCATCCTTACCCACAGCAGCTCTTTTTTTTTTTGCCGTACATTTTATCTTAATTGAAAATTCATCTTTATTTCTGTCTTTTAAATTTTTAACCTTATTATGTATATAACAGATAGAATACCCTTATTTATTTTTAGAACTAATGATTAATTTAAGTAGGTTTGAATAAATTTTCCTACACAATATAATAGATAAAATATAATCAATCATAAAGAAAAAATAAAAAATATCATAAAATGTTAAGAAATGATAAATTAAAACAACAATAAATAAATCTAAAGCATATTGATTTCGGCTACCACCAGCCAACCTGTATCTATGAGGAACTACCTATTTTAGAACAGGATAATTAGTTTTTGTATGCACATTGTGCAGGTTTATAAAAACGTTAGCTCAGGGAAAAATCAATATAAATAGAATGAATTGTACTTATAAAACAATAAAAAAAAGCTTTTTATCGGTAATTGGTTCCATCCTCACCCACACTCCTTTTTTTTGCCGTACATCTAAAATTTTGTCTGTATAATGATTTAAAAAATATTTTCAGTGATATACTGTTTTTTGGGAAGATTAGCTGTGATTGACTGATTTCATATCCATTCTATAGACTGTTCGGCAAACGGCAAATTTACGCAAGGGAGTAGAAAAAAATTTAAATAGATTTTCCTCATCTTTCATTACATTTTATCGATATTTCTTTCATGAATTCGTGCCTCGAACGATTCGGGGAATGTCGGTTCAATATTTTATAACGTATACGAACTTAAAATATATGTTCGGTTAATATTGAAAAATAAAAAACTGAAAAATGAAATCCTGAAAAATGAAAAACTGAAAAATAAAAAACTGAAAAATGAAATCCTGAAAAATGAAATGCTGAAAAATGAAATACTGAATATTGACTTTGATATTTATTTTGATAACGGTTTTGATGTTGATTTTAATATTGACTTTGATACTGAATTTGATGTTGATTTTGATATTCTTTCATGTTCATTTCGACATCTTTTCATGTCGATTTTGATATTGATTTTAATTCTGATATTGATAATAATAAAGATTCATATTGAGGCGCATTCAGGGACAATTCCTTAGAATTTTGAGGCTAATCCGAGGACCGATCCTAGAATTTTGAACATATCTCCGACTTTCATGCGTCCTCAACTGCGGGGATGCGACCGGAGGGAGCATCCCCGCGTGGCGCCGCAGGCGCCACTATGAGCGCGAAGCGCGAATGCCTCTGCAAGAGCTAGAAGTGGCCGTAGGCCATTTCTAGTTGTTATTTAAATTTCTGTTGAACCAACGACAATATCTTACTCGATTTTCAAAATCAGGGGGTAATAGTTCTTGAACAACGATTACCTTGTATGGATGCAAATGGAGATTTTTGAGTGCTTTATGAGTTGTCCCAACTGAAAGACCTAAAAAAAATAAATTTTGTTAATTTGTCATTTAGGTATATTAAGACACCTTAAGAGAACCAATTCTCAGTTTTATACATTTTTTTATTTGCATTCAGGTTTTATGTATAAACAAGAGTTTTAGTAGGTATCGTTATTAGTTGTTGATAACAATTTTTACTAAAGAAATCCATATTTTAAATTTTCAAGGAACTAAATTTAAATGGTATGTAACGTATTCAGTAATAAAAAAATTTAGTGTAAAAGTACCTACCTGTTTGAGCGGACAACTTTGGTAGAGACTTTGTCGGATTTTGATTCATTCTTTCTCGAACGTCATACATAACCACTTCAGTTAAAACAGTTGGCCTACCAGTGGAGTTTCCCTTGCAAAGGCAGTGTTTCTTTACAAAACGATCAACGACCACATATTTATGATTTGAAAATGTGTCATATAGAATATTTGCGTCAGGAAATTTTTCCATAAATTGTTCGATGCATGATTGCAATGAATACTTCCATGATCCATCTTCGTTGCGTGTTCCACTTCGAAAATGATCCATCAAAATGAAGGCATCTTGCTCTGGGATAAAAACCATTGTAAGATAGGACTAGAATAAAATAAAAAAAACGTTTCTTAACCTAACATTCTTTTTCTCTTTATCATTACTGGCCAGAAGATACTTGATGTAAATTATGTAGTTCTGAAAAGAACTGATTAGTACACAAATAATAATTAGAACAATTCAAATCTCGTTAAAAGGAACTGATAATTATGCAATATCCACCATACTACTACGTGTCTATGATATGACATTACAGATTAAATAATTAAATGCCTACAAGAAGACTGCACAGCGCTAAATATTCGGCATAGACACACCGTTGCCTTATTGGTTTCACGGACATGTTCAGTTTCAGAGCCACTTAAACCATGGGATCCGTCGAGATTTCGTATAACTTCGTCGAAAAAAACCATTACCAAAGATCATTGAAAACGCAACCTTAGATATATACGAATTAAAATATTCTTAGTATGGAAGGCTCTACATTGCTAAAACATGACAAGCCTAAAAGATGAACTAAAAAATCATATGTCCTTTGATCATAATTGAAAGCTCTGTATTAACAGTAGCATCCTCTTTAGAAGAATCCAATTGTCTATTTATAAACTTGCGGTACAGACAATTTCAGAAAAGTTTAAGATGTTTGAGACCCCCTCACCAAAAAATTAAAAAATAAAACAAATTTTTAGTAGCTCTGGAGATAATCAGAGTCACTTTTTGGTGTTCATCCCATCTCCCTTATTGAAGTCCAGATCTGTTTTTTGCTTATAACATACAGTTCAAATCATGAATGTTGTTGTTCACGTTATCATCCTTTAATTTCGGAATCAAATAGTCTCAAGGTCACACAGAATGGCACGCACGGACATATCAATGTATGCAAGTATTTTGTGATGAAAATATCTGGATAATAGTAGCATGTGATACAATGAATTTTAACATCCGTTGCCGCATTTAATTTTACAATTCACTCCATGGATTTCTTGCGAAGGTAAAAGGGAATATCCGTTACTTTTTTCCTGATTAAAGCATTCGTTTAATTTCACCAGCCTGTCTCTGGCTATTGCATTTGGTCTTTTATCCACCGCAACTGACAGAATGCTCAACGTTGGTTGCGGCTACGACTAACGCTTGTAATATTCATTTGTAAAACGAATTGTTATACTCGTAACTTCTGTCGTAGCCTCAGCAGATGTGAATTTCTGTTATTCACATCCTATGAGTTTCGTATTTGCAGAGATAGAAAAATCGCATGTTGTTGATAAGTACATAAATTTATGACGTGAACGACAACATTCGTGATTTGAACTATAATGTATGCACATTAATTATTGTCATTAAAATGAAATTATGTTTCATAACTACAATTTTATTTATCCTGTTTATATTTTAGGTGTACAGTCTCCTGGACCATCAGCTACAGATTGTTTTCAGTCGCCAGTGTCAAATAATTCGTCAGTTAATAGGCAACTATTTCCTTCAGTTCAGTCAGGACAGTCTGTACTTCAAAAGCATACACATATAAGTAAGTTACCTGTTATAAATAATTGCTGTGATTTTTTTTTTTTTTTGTCAGCTTATTTACTCAGCATTCGCAAGCCATGATTCACATAGTAACTATATCTTCTTTAGACTCTTAACTAATAATTATCTGCTTCAAAATGTCTTTCTCCTTTCTCAGTTTAATTGAGATGCACCGACGAAGTCTCACCCTGGCTTTTCCATTTGGGATATTTATTAATTGAGCTCGGTGTAACCAAATTTTTAATTTGCTGTCAAAATTGGTGCTCAGTGTATTATATTGAAATTTAGGTCTCTTGTAAATTAAAAGTAGATATTACAGAAACAAACATTATATTATTTTTATACATTACACTAAATATTTAAAACCATTTACTAATAGTTTCCATTAATGTGTGATCTACATATCGCACAGGTATGTCGATGCAGGCATTTCCAAAAGGTTTGAAACTTGAAGTAAACTAAACGTTTTAAGGTTATGATGTTTTAAAATTATTATAAAAACTTTATTTAGCAAAGAAATACTAATACAAACAATGTCGGTAATATATAGTAAACATTATTTATCCTAGAAGGCAATATTAATAAATTAACACTAACATTGGTAGGTATATTAAACTACTAAGTACTTGTTTTTTAATTTCGAATGGTGATACATAAAATTTTGTATATAACTCGGAACTAAAATGTGTTTTTTTTTTACTTGTGTGGTGTATAGCACTCGTCTTCGGCTTGTACTATAAACTCCTCACATGTAAAAAATAAAATACCATTTTAGCCATTTGTTATATAAAATACTATTATATAAAAGTTTCTTTATGTAACAATGCCTGATAGCATAATAAAAATTGCAAAAAAAATCAATATAAAGGAACTTTTTCCATTAGCAATTTTATGGTTGGATCCTGTTGGGGAGATGCTCAGGAGTACCCAAAAAATTTTTGTACTTCAAAGACTGTGCTCCAATTGTTACTAATAATTTAATTTTTTAAACCGAGTTTTTCAACCTAGAAATGTGAATAACTCGACTTCTATAGGTCCGAACTGAACAACATAAAAGAAACAAAATCTTTGTAATTTAATTTTCTACAAATCTACATTTAGTGTAGGTTTTAGGAGCGCAACCATAACCTACAAAATTGAAAAAACTGGCCAAAAATCGTTTTTTCTTCATCTTGCTGCCCAGAGCCACTGGGTGAACCGATCAGCTTCAAACTTTCAGACAATCTGTCTTTTGCTCTAACAAAAACACCCTGAAAATTTCGTGCAAAAATATTAAATCCAGTGTGTGCAATTGAGTTTATTTAAAATTTTAATTGGCCGCCATTTTATGCCATTAAGTCGAAAACGGATCATTTTTTTAGAAAGTTAGGTCTCGACGCCAGCTTTTTGATGCCATAAAAAAAATTAATCTATTTTGGCCATTTTTTGCATTTGATTAAAACCCAATTAACAAAAAATGAATTGTTTCGACCATTTTGAAGAAAATTTTAATACCTTTACTTTAATAAAAAAAAGTGTTTATTTTGGTCAAAATTTTTTCCAAAATGGCCGATGTCATTTTTTTTTAATTGGGTTTTTCAACTAATGCAAAAAAAATTGCCAAAATAGGTTTAAAAAAAATTTTCGTACGACTAAAAAAAAAAGAGTTTATATTGGTCAACATTTTCTTCAAAATGGCCGATAAGTCATTTTTTTAATTGGGTTAAGGTTTTAATTTTCGTACAGCATCAAGAACTGGCGTCGACACCAAACTTTAAAAAAAAAAATGATCCGTTTTGGACTTAATGGCGTAAAATGGCGGCCAATTCAAATTTTAAATAACATTCAATTGCATACACTGGGTTTAATATTTTCGCATACAATTTTCAGGGTGTTTTTGTTAGAACAAAAGGCAGATTTTTTGAAAGTTTGAAGCTGATTGATTCACCTAGCGGTTCCGGGCAGCAAAATGAAAAAAAAGAACGATTTCGTCACTTTTGTATGTTATGGTTGCACTCCTAAGACCTACACTAAACGTAGATTTGTAGAAAATTTAATTACAAAAATTTTGTTTCTTTTATGTTGTCCGGCTCGGATCTATATATCTCGAGTTATTCACATTTTTAGGTTGAAAAATGCGGTTAAGAAAATTAAACTGTTAATAACAATTGAAGCACAGGGTCTTTGAAGTATACAAATTTTTTGGGTACTCCTTAGCACCTCTCCAACAGGATCCAACCATAAAATTGCTTATGGAAAAAGTTCCACTTCAAATCCTATTTTGACTGCATTATGATACAATTTTCTCAGCAAAGGAGGTATCAAAAAACTCAAATATCATTGAATTGGGATTTATATTTTCGTTTTGTAACGCTGTCGTCCAAGACAATATATGGTGTACAGTATGTGCATTTTAGTTGCACAATCTGATGTTTTCACATGTATAGCAACAACCACCTTATTTTGAAATAAAGTACATGATAAATTTTCTGTGTCATTAAGTTTCCAGATAATTTCATAAATTATCCCATTTTTCATAAATTTTGGTACAAGAGAATTAGAATATCATTGATTATTCTGTTTGTTTGCATTAGAGAGTATCTTTTTGTGATTGTAAAAGTGAGACATCTTGTGTATGCTTAAAATTAGTGATTACAGATAAAGATGGTAATAGAAAATTAATACCTCTGGTAGATGCAGATAAACAACCACAAAATTCAACGGAATCCACGAGTAGCTTACCAAAGAGGACAGGCAGTCTGTCTATTATATTTAGGAAGGTAAGTTATAATCATAGAATGGGCAAGTAGACAATTTTTTAATTATTATTTTAATAACATCTACGTATAAAAACAGTTGACCTGTATTTTTTATTTTATTTTTTTAATAATGCCTTATAGTAAAAAAAAATCATGAAGTTTAAACTATGTTGAAATGGTTAGATATTGCCGCAAATGTTCTAGTTATTCTATTGGCTATGACGTAATAGCATAATCAGCAGAGAAACGAGCGCTAGTGGATAG
This sequence comes from Leptura quadrifasciata, assembly GCA_963675555.1. Lineage (NCBI taxonomy): Eukaryota > Metazoa > Arthropoda > Insecta > Coleoptera > Cerambycidae > Leptura > Leptura quadrifasciata. The sequence continues at coordinate 157,271,270 of OY776674.1, forward strand.
GCGGAGCTAATAAAGTTGTGCAAAACGTATGTGCGGCTCTGTCGAGGTTATATTAAATGCGCGCGTATGTGACACTATTACGTCACGAGATAACCGGCAAACCGCTGTATTTTAAATACGCTCTAATCGTAAGCCTATTCGTTTTACAATAAAACCAATAATAGTCGGTAAAACTATCTTCAAATTATATTTATAACATATTGAAGAGTCATACTGTAATGCTATATTATTACCTTTGTCATTTTCGTTATTGTCTACTAGCCCATTTGATCATTGAACATTTCAAACGCCCTATTTTGTTTTAGTTTTATAATTTGGCTGGAGTCAGAATGGAACATCTTTGTACAAAATTAGGTTTAATAGATCTAGAATTGAAACAAAAAATATGGACTGTATTTGAAGATTCTATTCGCAATACTGATTTGATCAAAGATAGGCACCTCGATCAATTATTAATGTGTGCTGTATATGTGATATGTAAAGTATCTGGCAGTGCTTTGAAGTTCCAGGATATCATGAAATTTTATAGGGAGCAACCTCAGTCTATTAGTGATGTGTACAGAGATGTTCTTCTAACGAGAGAAAGAGTGGATACTGGTAGGTTGGTAAATATAGTACAGAATTTAGAAAAATACAAATCAAATATTTCTCAGGTCTATATTAACCTTAGACCATTCAATGTGTCGCTACGCTCGAATGGACTGGGATTACATTAGTCTATAAGAGATAGAAAATCCAAACTATCTCTTTTCATGCGAAAATTAGGTAGATTAAAAGTACAGTCTTCAAAATGTACTTCCCTTATTTGTTCATTTATATATTTTTCCTTCGTAGTTCTTATAACGGCTGTACTGTAAACGCCACGAGTGATGGCGAGCAAAGGGGAAGCTATATGTAGAGAGTTAGTATAAATTCTAGATAGTGCCAGTGATCTGTGCCGTTCTACGATAGGTCGATTATATTCCCCTACAGTCTCCACCGCTCGCCAACACTTATGGCATTTACTATACATATGTTTCGTTCTCTTGTATACTGAGCCCAGTCCTCGTCTAGTTTATTTATTTGTTCATTAAAGGGATAGCCCCTTTAAAATACAAGAATAATGAAAAAAGAATAAAAAGGCTTAAAACTAAAAGTAAAACTAACAAGAAGTGTAATACTATAACTCATTTACAGCACATTTAAAACTTTGCAGAGTGATTAAAAAAATCTAGCTTAGTATCGGCACCATTAGCAAACCGCAACATTCTGGTCATAGGCCGATGAAAGCCATAATTAGAAGAGTGGTATTTAATATGAAAAAATACTTATCTCTGGTGATGTTGATTTAACAGTGTAGTTAGTATTTTGAAGGAGTTCAGGACGGATGATAATGCCAGATAGCAATTTAAATACAAACAACAAATCATCTCGGGTCCTCCTGCCACTCAAAGATTTGATATTCAAAATGTTACATACCTCGGTATTATCGAACAGGAATGAATTATTACTATTTGAATACAATTTATGTGATATACATCTCACAAATCTATTCTGAACTGATTTGATTGATTGAATATGATTGTTATAAAATGGACTCCACAACACAGCAGCATACTATAAATGTGAACGAACATATGCACAGTAATAATAATAATAATAACTTTATTTTCATAAGACATGTTTTACATGCATGGAAAAACGTCAAAAGAAAAAATAACAATACATTGTATATACATTAAAAATATTAATACAGCATGATAATTATATTTATACATTAAAATGCAATAAGCATACAGCACAAAGCTTTAGTACAAACATTAATAATACGTTAAACAATAAAACAACTTTATTCCGACATTTCAATGTGAGAATTAAAATACTCGTCAACAGTATAAAACGATTTATCTAGAAGATATTTTTTAATGACTTTTTAAAATTTATTTAAATTGTATATTTGCTTTACATTGTCCGGCAGATGATTATATATTTTTTAAAGGCATTAATTTCGGTCCATTTGCTGAAAGTGACAAATGATGATTCGACAATAGAAGGTTATCTTTCATACGTAAATTATAATTTATTTTCCTATCAGAGAAATTTGTCATTTGAGAAATATTTTTTTTTACATGAATAACACAAGCCAATATGTACAGTGAAGGTACCGTTAGGATGTTTAAATCTTTAAACAACTGTCTACAAGAATGAATCCTATTTTTAAACAACATTGTTCTTATAATTCTTTTTTGTGAAATAAGAAGTTGACTTGCTCTGTTTGAATTGCCCCAACATATGATGCAGTAATTTAAATGTGAGTTCACGTGTGCAAAGTAAAACATTCTAAGTATTTCCATACTTAGATAATTGCGCAGTTGCCAGATAATGTAGCACATTGTTGCCATTTTGTTATTTAAAAATTCGATATGAGCAGACCATTTTAGCTGACCATCGACTTTAAGACCTAAAAATTTTATATCTCTATTTTCGTTAATTGATTTGTTATTTAATTTTATAAGAAGACTAATTAAACTCTTTGGTAGAAAATGCCATAAGTTCAGTTTTACTAGAATTTAATACAAGTCCGTTATTAACACTCATTTCCTTGACTAAATTGGTGCACGTGTTGGCTTTATCAACTAACTGTTCAACATTATCTGCCGCAATAACGACAGCGTAATCGTCTGCAAAGAGAGAACCTAAGGAAATGTCAATTTTGTTGCTAATGTCTATATCCTTAATAAATATAAGAAACAATATGGGTCCAAGAGTGGAACCTTGTGGAACCCCATTTGGTACTAACCTTTTCTCTGACGCAAAAGCTGAATTATTATGTTTTAGTAAGACTTGTTGGTGACGCTCACCAAGATAGCTGGCTATCCAATTTAGAGGAGCTCCTCTTATTCCATAATTTTCCATTTTCCCAAGTAGTAAATTATGATTCACCGTCTCGAAAGCACGGGTGAGATCAAAATAAATACAGGCAACTTTCATTTTGTCTTCTAAATAATCTATAATAAAATTATACATACTTAGTAATGCGTCTTGTGTGGAAAGTCCACTTCTGAATCCATATTGGTTTTTTGTTAATATATCATATTTGTTCAGAAAGTTCACTAATCGGGTTGCAAAGGACATTTCCAGTAATTTGGAAAATACTGACGAGTGAAATACCCCTGTAATTAGACATTTTATCTCGTTCATTTTTTTTATAAATAGGTATGACTAAAGATTGTTTTAAAATTGTAGGAAAGGCGCCTTTTTCAAATGACAAATTATAAGTATAAAGTATAAACTTTTGAAAGTTTGAGCTGAGAATTGTTTCTCAATTCTAAAAATAAATCCAAGCATTTTGCTAACCTTATTACAAACAAAATGCCTAGATCTTTTATTTCAGTAACCAGTTTTAGAGAAATGTTATTTACAGTATAATTGAAATCTACCGAGGAGCATAACCGATTAAAGTTCACACAATAACATTTGTCAGTATTCATTTTCATACAGTTTAGATCACACCAAATAACAAAGCTATTCAAGTCTTCCTGAATTAACAAACAGTCAGACTGCTTATTTCTAAATAAATTTTTAAATCATCCGCAAAAAGCAGAAACTTGGAATGTGTTATATAACCAGCTATATCATTAATAAATAAATTGAAAAGTAAGGGGCCACAATGACTACCTCGAGGAACACCAGAGGGAACCTCAATGGTATTAGAGAGGAAATTATTGATTTTTACCCATTGATTCCGTCCTATTAAAAAGCTTTCAATCCATGCAAGTAGTGAGCCACCAATTCCCAAAGAACCTAATTTTGATATCAGACGTTTATGATTAACGGTATCAAATGCCTTTGAGAAGTCACTATATATAAAATGAATCTGTTGTTTCCTTTCAAAAGCATCAAGTATATCATTTTGATAAATAAGTAAGTTAGTGAGTGTCGATTTACCCTGATGGAACCCATGCTGTTCATTAATAATAACATTCTTAAATTCCCAAGTTAACAGTTGAGAGACAAAATAATCTAGCATTTTTGGTATACATGACTGTAAACAAATTCCTCTATAATTCTTAATATCATTTACATCCCCTTCTACTTTTGAAAATAGGTCTTATGAAGCTGTATTTCCAGAATTGTGGGAAAACACCCAGATTTATAGACAAATTAAACAAGATATGCAACGGGCTGCTAACAGTATAAATACAATTTTTTTAAAATATAGCTGGAATTCCATCAGGACCACAACTTAAACTGTTCTTTAACCCTTCAATTTTCGAAAATATTTCACCTAGAGTAATTTGACACATATTGACATTAATAAAAACATTGTCATTACAATGATTGTTATCCACTATATCTGCAACAGCTGCAGTGTAAACAGAAGAAAAGTGATCAGCGAATAAGTTAACCGTATCATAGCCATTATCACTGCTTATGTCATTCAAGAACATATTGTTTGGGTACGAGTAAGTGTTGTTACCAACGTTCACAAATTTCGAGAAATTTTGCGGGTCCGAAGAAATATTAGCTTCAATTTTATACAGATAAGATTTATAACAACTATCCGTTCGAACTTTACATCTTGCTCGCAGATTAGAAAATTGGACATAATAATCATTATTATTAGTTGACTTATATAATTTATGCATCCGTTTCTTCTCCTTCACACAATTTTTTAATTCAAAAGTAAACCAACAAGGAAAGTTTGAAGATCTACTGATTTTGGTTGGTATAAATAAATTCATAGCTGTATACACATCATAAAATTGTTCGACAGCAGCGTCAACATTGTCTTTGCACAAATAATTATTCCAATCAACAGAAGCGATAAAGTTGTTAATAGCAACATAATCAGCATTGTCAAAATCAAATAGTACTTCTTCAAATTGGGTATATGTAGCATCATTGTTAGTTGGTATATCAAACGTAATAGCAGTATGATGCATGGTATTGTTTAGTAAGACATCAGTTGCAGGAGTTTAGTGCTTACACACTTATCATATGCCTTTGTTTTATTCTCTATTACTCTGTAAACTTCACCATGTTGTCCCTTATAGTAACAATTCATAGACTTGATCTTGGACATTTTTCATAATCGCATCCGTAAAACATTTATAGACATTTTATTGATAGAACTTCAATAACTGCTATATCCAAAATTTCAGAATGAAAATAATTCTTAATATGGTTTAAAGAAAAGAAACTGCTGGTTATAAATTTTTACAATCCAACTGATAACATTGAATACGGCTCCATTGGACTTTTTTGTATGAGGTTATATAAAAAGTATTATTTGTGATGATAGTCCTTTAACGACAAAAGAAAATTGACAAGGAATAGTTCGAAATGTTTTCAAATCACTCACTCCCCAGCAAAATGCCTCTACAAACTGTGAAATATTTTATTTTAAAAAAATTAGTCTTGGCAATTATTGGACCGTAAGTTTAGTGGTATTTCTTGATTACCCCATCTGGTTATTCTTGCTTCAGTTAAAAAAACTAATACTGCCTAAACCATAAATTTTTGATATGGAATACATAATATATAAAATAACATTAAAATTCACTTTAGAATGCAAAAAAATACAGAGTATTCCATTTAAAATAATGAGGTAAAATATAAATATTTTACAGGGAAACCTGTATCAAAGAAAAAACGTAGCTGTACTGTTAGTAGTTTAGGAAATACAGAAAATTTAAAGTGGTGACACATCCTGTATATAGGGTGTAATTAGTTTCATATTGTTAAAAATAACTGGTAATGGAGAATGATCAGACAACCAAAAAACATAAATAAACGTTGTCAAAAGCCCATAGTTTCCAAGAAAAAAAAAGAAATTTGCTTGAAATCTCCTATCTAGAAAATGTACGTATAATATTGATGAGGCAAGTAACAACTGTCAAACTAAACCGAATTCAAGATCTCCTTGCGACTTACATCTCCCTTTCTTTAATAGATGTTTAATACTGCCACCATTTTTTATATATCAGAATTTATTACTCTCTTCTAAAGAAAAGCGTAAGGATCACCGACTTCTGTTCTTTCAATTAAATTTAACGTAGAGTCAATCAAATGTGATGAATGTATGACCCTATTGCTTTAATGTGTCTTAGTATCCGTGGACTGCTAGTTGAGCTATAAAATTGAATTGTCATGATAACCAAATGGCAAAGTAATACTCACTTATTCCTTTGCAACTATACGTCCATTGACTCACAGCAGACTAGTCATATTTATAGGTTAATTATTTTTTCAAAGTGTTCCTATAGGAAAAAGTTATATAGGTTTGTTTATTTGGTCTTTCCCCATTACGTTTTTTTAATGACACCCTGTATATTAAATTTTTCTAATTTACCATTATTAATATACTTATTATGAAATTGTATTTCAGATGGAACAATCATTGAAGCTAGACGAAGTGACCTTATCTATTTCTATAATTCTATTTACGTAGATGTAATGCAGAAGTTTGCTGTCAAATTTCGGAGTTCAGTAAGAGTAAGTATGTCTTACATATTACGTATAACAGTATACATAGTTATTTTTTGATTAATTTTAGAATAATGCCCTTCTCTTAAGCCCACTTCCTGCAATAAAGAGGGATTTAGTGTCTCCTAGCGTACAAGTAGTAGGAAACGTTTTTGTGAAGCCTCTTGACAGTCCATCAACTGCTTCCGGAGCTAGTTTTAATTACTTCTTTAGTCGCAGTCCATCAAAGGTATGTAATAATATGAATCTGGAACTAAACTTTATAAAACCAATCAAACTTATTAAGGTCTTTAAAGAAAAATTACAAAATTCAATTTTACTTACAGCTGGACAAATAATTAGGACATTTATCACTAACATACGAAATTGTTATATAAATACAATATGTCCAGGGATGGGAAAGTCAGATTGCTTAAATTTCCAATTTTTTGAGGAAAGGTTATTCTTATTATGCATGTTTTTGTTTGCCAAAGAAATTCGGGGGAAAATTATTTTCTGTGCAAGATGCCCAAAAATTACAAGAAGTTGAAATTTGATGAGAGTGAATTAGCCATGTCTTTAATTTTAGAGCAATATGTTAAATAAAGGAGGTTTTTTAAAGTTTCATATTCAACAAAAATCAAAAACAGTTGAACACTGTTTTATTACGAGTTTCTCATATTTTTTTTTTTTTTACTAAACGTGGTACTTCTGACCAGAAAATCTGATGAGGGCATCATTTCCACATATAAAAGGTACACCTGGTAGAACTTGATAACTCCAACCGTTTTCAAGGAAAGTGCCGTTAAACATTTTCAGACCATAAGACTTTCAAAGATCTGTTTCGTCGTTCGGGAGAAACGGGTTCATTTCGTAGGACAACCAAAACGAATTACTCCAGATCAAGGACAAGAAATTTTAGTTTGTGTGGATGAAGATCCTCAAGTCATTTAGCAGCAGCAACAGGTGTGAGTAAACAATCTGTCCTAAGGGTCTTACGTGAAGAACGCTTCTGCCTATATCATCTCACTCCTGTACAAAACTTACTTCGAAGGGATCTTCCACAAAGGCTACAGTTTTGTCAATTTGTTCTAAATAAACACAACAGGGATCGAAATTTTGTTAAGAACACTTTATTTACTGACGAAGCAACATTTACTCGCCGTTAAAAAAAGGCATTTTCGACAAGAATTTAAGATTATCGTTTGGTGTGGTATCATCGGCGATCAATTATTGGGACCATTTGTCCTTCCTCCAAATTTAAATTGACAATCTTCATGAATTTCATTATGACTTAACATAAATTTGCAGATGTTGTTTCACATAAAGTAAGTTCTGGTTCACAATAACGGAAAACAATGACATGATTTTTGCCTCTATAAATATTGTTTTATATGTTCCATCACAATTAACGTTGACTGTACTTCTTACTGCTGATTTTTGGACTACAAATAATTTTTGTGGCTGTGTGCTGCATTCCCCCAAGACAATATCCCATATGCGAAAAGGGAATGAAAAAGTGAGATTCAGGTTCTTAAAGCAGATTGTTCATTTAGGGTGTTTCTTATTTTCCTGGCATTATATAGATTTATTTAGTTTTCTACTGTGTTCATCCCAAATTAGATCATATCTATATAAATATCTAAGGAATTGACGAAATTTATGTTTTGATTTGAATTGTGTTAATTCTAGAATTTGAAATTTTACGTTCATTTAATATCAGTTGATTAGGTGCAACCAGGCTCTTGTTTTTTCAAGGATGTTATGATATGCTGTGAAACATCTTCCTCGTCTAGAGTGACCCCAATGTTGCATCGTCTGAGTACATTATAGTTTTCATATTTATCGCCTCCAAAGATTTAGGTCCTAAGAGTTTTACATAAAGAACGCTTCTACCCATATCATCTCACTCCTGTACAAAACTTACTTAGAAGGGATCTTCTACAAAGGCTACAATTTTGTCAATTTGTTCTAAATAAACACAACAGGGATCGAAATTTTGTTAAGAACACTTTATTTACCGACGAAGCAACATTTACTCGCCGTTAAAAAAAGGCATTTTCGGCAAGAATTTAAGATTATTGTTTGGTGTGATACCATCGGCGATCAATTATTGGGACCATTTGTCCTTCCTCCAAATTTAAATTGACAATCTTATCTGTTTTTTCTTCAAAATGCTCTTCCTGATATATTACATGCTTTCATGCTAGACATACGGAACAGAATGTGGTTCATGCAAGATGGAGGTCCCCCTCATTTCTCCATTGAAGTCAGGAATTATTCTGATGAGACTTTCCCACGCAGATGGGTGATCGGTCGAGGAAGTGAGTTTGCTTGGCCACCAAGTAGTCCTGATTATAATCCTTTGGATTATTATGTGTGGGGATATATGAAGTCCTTAGTCTTTGCAAATACTATCAACTCAAGAAAAGAACTGTGGGACAAAATACAAAACGCAGCGAATTTTATTAGAGGACAGGAAAATGTATTTTTCAATGTAATAATAATAACAATAAACGTCTTTATTTTGTGGGCGAAGTTTGTCTATACGACATTCTTCCACTTAACCCTCACTTTATCAACTACATATTACAAATACAACTGTGTAATATAGTTATAATTAATAATAATAATAATACATAATAAATAACAATAACAATAAATAGTAACTACAAATATAGAGACGAAGTTCCAACATTAATAAACTAAGTAGATGACAAACATGATATAACAAATAAAATAATAGAGTAATGAGAATGTAAAAAATATTTTATGAATAGCAATCTCCTTTACACAGGAAAATCTCGCGACAAGCTTTTATATCATAAAAAAAAAATTATATGATATAACAAAATGATGGGTTTGATTTACTTCAAAGTTTATTTTCTACTTTTTAGAGCATTTAAATAAAACCTTTTTTTGTAAATATTTTTTTTCATTTCCATCATAGTTTTCTTTACGTGGTTCAGTCTGACTTTTGACTGCCATGATCCATCATGGTTAATTTTCCCTATGTATGATTCTATTCTACTTTCATCTGCTATTTTCTTGTTAATACTAGATACATAATAGTAATTAAGTTTCCCTGCAATGAGAATAATGGGTCAGAAATACCAGTCGTTCTCAAACAGTTCATGAACAAATAATAACTGTGATGTAGTCGCTAAATAATTATCAAAGTATTGATATGTTATCATAAAATGTTAAAAAGTATTAATTTATTAACTCCATTGTTTAGTGTAATTCACTGAACTCTATTACAGTAAATGGAACGCCATTATAGACATATGCACATAAACAAAATGTGATAATCATGCGATTTAAAATGCATAGACAAGCGCCGACGCAGTAGGAAGTCTAAGGTTAAAAGTATGTCGGAGCTTGACTCAAATAGCTGTGTACGGAAGTTATGCACTGACGCAAGTTTGTGTTTTATCTGTTTCTAAAGCGTAGGTCTTAAATTGAATGCGAATTACAGAGTCGGTCTTCGTGATTTTATCCTTTCGTTTGCGAAAAGTTGTGAGATATATTGGTTATTTTGTATATAATTTTGTAACTTATAAACAGTGTGTATCTTAATTAAGACAATAGGTGCGTACTTGTATGGTACTGTTTTGTAAGAACTGGGGCGAAATCCCGGGTTTGTTATATTTTAAGTAAGTATACCTACTCAACTTTTGTCTGTTGTATTAAAATAAGCTACCATCTAAATATTGGCAAGACAGTCCGATTTTGGATTTTTTTTCTTTTAAAATAAGTACTTTTGCCTACTTAAACACGAATTTTTATTAAAAATAGGCTGTATATACTTCCCGAGATATCAGGATGCAAAATATTCTAACCTCACATTTTTTCATTGCTGCGATTTTTAAGTTTATTATTTGTGTATTGTTACCTAAATAGTATTAATATTAATACGTATCCAACATATTCGGGATAATAATACTGAATCCAAGATCTTTTTGAAAACACATAACGTTATCATATTTTTTATAAATTAATATTACAATTTTATGAAACAAGCAAGTTCAAACTGTGAAATGTGAGTCTAGTCTGCCAACGTGGTAAAGTTGACAATAGGAACACTCAAGTATATTACTAGTAAGTTTAATAGAATGCGGCAGCAAGGCACCTCAATTATTTGTGTATTGTGCGAAATAAATAAGGAACACATTACCCTCCTTTGCTTAGCGCAGTCGGCTAAAAGTAATGCAAATATGTGCCAAATGTTTATGGAAATACAAACAGAATGACAATGTTTGACATATAACAAAGCGTTTTGTGAATAAAAAGAGAATTTCCTGCAAATTTTATAACTGTGTTAATTTATATTTTTAATTATGTAATAATTTATTTAAAAATTTTGTTTTAATTTATATATTTTATTAGCGAGACATTTTGTAATATTCAAAAACCAAGTTCTGCTATTTTTAAGTAGAAGTTTCATTCATTAAAATTTTTAAATATTTTTTGCACACCATGGCAAGATACCACTGAAATCTATTATAGCAAAACAGTTAAGGACGAGCGCAGCTCTGTCTTTATAGCATTGACTGAGATATTAAATATAAAGCAAGAGGAGCCGCAGTTAGTGCTTGAATGGGTGACTTTCAGAGAAACGCAGCAATCTTGTCTCACCTTCTAGCGGCTTGTATTTCAGTGTATTAACAAATGCTATTTAATTCTAGATGGGGATTGTGTAGTGAATATACCATCTTCGGGAGGGTATGTAAAACAGTTAACCCCCTGTCCATTAAATACTAAGCCAGTAAAAAAAAATCCCTACTCTTTGATAGACTTTTGGCAAAATTTCCAGTTTAAGGGTAGCTTGTCTCCTGGTATTGGTTCTTGCCCTTGGTAGCGGAAATAGACCGATGTTAAAAAAATCAAGGAAAATAAAGCAATAGAGTTCAGTGCAAAATACTTAATAAAAAGTAAGAAAATTGTTGCTTCCCTTGGTTCATGTTTACATTGTATTTGTCAAAAGTACAGTACAAGATTTTATCAGATTTTCCACGTTTCGGACGAAGTATATTACGAATTTTAGTTATTCAGTTACTTTGTCAAAAAAATTATTTATGTAGCAAGTAAACATTTGGTATATGTACACTACTACCGGGGATGAAACTACATACTTTTAGTCAAAATATAAATGGACATTATACTTTTATTTTCTCTTACAAATAGAGAAGGAAGTTTTACGTAAACACCTTTACATATTCTTTTACAATTCATTGTCTCATGAGTAGTATCATATTTTTATAAACAAACGAGTAAAACAATCTATCACTTATATATCAAGGCATTTGATCCTAAACAAAAAAGCTAAGATCTTGAAATTCAAATAATAATACCACACCAAGTATTTGAAAATAGTTAATTATTACCTTTTCTTCATTTCATTTGTCAATTCAAACATGTGAATATAAAATGCATGATTTTAGTTTTCAATAGAAATTCACTAGTACCTACTCATATATTTACTGATTGATCGTAGAAAAAAAGTATAGTTTTTTTTCAGGCCTCGATTTTAGCTTTTATTAATTTTAAAATCATATTTCGACCCCAGAGATAGAAAACATATGACTGTTTTTTGCGAACTATATATTGAACTTATGATCATACATATTCGACATTTGCTACAAGAAATTGAAAATAAAATGATTGTTTTGGGAATAACAATAACTTTGATTTTTTTTATAACTATCAAGGCAAATAAATTGTTATATTTATTTATGCGATTTCTAAAAAAAAGTTTAAAATATGAAACACGCAATAAAAATAAGGCCGGCCCTGACGTATTTCATAGTGCGATTGCGCGCTACTATGTGGCCGCCATACTTGCACGATATTCAATTGTACGTAGAAATTTTTGTGGGCATTGGCATTTCATTTTCTGTAATAGAGTTCAGTGGTGTAATTCTGATAACAAATGGGTCACAAGTGAAACTGATAACAAAAAATGAATTGCTTAATTCAGTCAATAAAAATATTAATTATTAGAAAAGAAAATAATCGAAAACTAATATTGCTACAATCCGGTTAGAACCGCGAGAAGGTATGGGCGGGCATTGCTTGGAAAGAAGAGGATGGTAATATTAGTAGGAAAAGAATAGTAGTAAAATAAAATATTTCATGTAATAACATAAATAAATATGATCTCTTCATTAGAAACAGAACTGATCGAAAACTACAGGCCAAATTCCGACTTGTTGTCGCAATGGTGGTGCACCAAGGGAGTATCCTAGGCCCCTTACTCTTTCTAACCTTCATAAATAATATAGTTGAACTGTTTCATAAGTATTGCCACAGCACAATAACATTATTTGTGGACAATAATAATAAACACCACAGAAATTAGATAACCCCCAATTCCAGAAGTCAGAGGCTTGTGTGGGTTACACATTAAGAAAACGCGGACATACAACCATTTCCTCCGACAGTGCCGGAACCGGGATTTGAACCCGGTGGCGCGATACCCGCATGATTAAGCACGATTGCCACCCCATGGCTTCACCAACACGGCTATTGGCCAGTCTAAATATATATTTAAAAGTTTTGGAATTATCCCCAACTTCAATTATTTTAGCTTTTAAGTACATATTCCATTTTTATCAATGGAAAATTTTTCGTTTATTCTTTCGTAGATATATTTAATACATTTTCATGTGAACTGAGTATCACTTTAAATAGGTGGTACTTTTGAAAGAAAAAAAAATTTCAAAGAATAATTTGCAATGCATAATCTCTAATTAAGTTTACTTTTCTTTGCAGGACTTGAAAGATATCAACAAACTTGTAAGTAATAGTGGTGTAACAGGTAAAAGGTTACTTATCGAAGGTGATATGGATCTACCACCAAGCAAAAGGATATCAAACCGAAAATTGCAATCACTTGTTGAAGAAAGACGAAGCCAAAATGCCGAATAGGTGGAAAAGAACTCAGTATGTTATTTACTAATTAAATGTCGACCTTCCGTGTTTCTTTAAAATGAGTATCTAAATTACCAGTAATTTACAATGTGCAGCATTGTCTAATTTGATTTCTGTACTGTACTATTGCATTATATTGCCCAATTAAAATGTGGGGCCAAAATTATAATTTTATCAAGTCATAGAAAAATTATGTGGCAATTATCTTGAGTTTACCTGTACAAATTGTAATATTGCACTAATACTGCAACCAGAAATTTATAACTTTCTCATTTAAATTAGATGATACTGTGCTTTTAATAAATGACATTACATTATTGTAATAATATAGCGCTTCCAGAATTTTCTATAATCTTGATAATTATTTGACACTTTGAACCGTTTTAATACCATTGAGTTAGAAGCACTCGTTATTCAATATACGGAAGTGCAGTGACAGAAAATTATACAAAGCAATTCCAATGTTATTATTTCTGTGAAGAAGATTTGACGAAATTTATGTTTTGATTTAAATTGTGTTAATTCTAGAATTTGAAATTTTACGTTCATTTAATACCAGTTGATTAGGTGCAACCAGGCTCTTGTTTTTTCAAGGATGTTATGATGGATATGCTGTGAAACATCTTCCTTGTCTAGAGTGACCCCAATGTTGCATCGTCTGAGTACATTATAGTTTTCATATTTATCATCTCCAAAGATTTAGGTAACATATTTATGTAGGCAAGGAGGAGTAATGGTCCCAGCACCGCCCCTTGGGGTACTCTTCTTTTAATTTCCATCATTTGGCTATGATCATTTCCACACTGCACTAGCTCTTTTCTGTTGTCTAGGTAGGAGCTAAATAAATTTAAGCAATTCCTTCGAATGCCATAAAACTAGTTTATTTAATAAGATTATGATCAACACAGTCGAATACTGCGGTTAGATCTATAAATATTCCTAGGCAACATTCTCAGTTTTCAAATGTATTTTTAATCATGTGTGTTAAGTATAAGATTGCATTTGAAGTAAACATGTCCTTCCTAAAGCCAAAATGGTGAGCACTTTTGAGTCCAAATAAGAAATCAGATTATTGAACATCATAGTTTCTATAGTTTTTTTATATGGATGGTAAAATTGAGATTTGCCTTAATTTTCGAGTTGTGTGATTGATGTCCCCCTTTTTATTAGGAATTCATTTCTCCTTTTTTATTGAATCAGGAAAGTGACCTTCGACAGTGCATGCATTAATTAAATCAGGTTAAGGTTCACGTATCTGGCTCACACATTTTTTATTATGTATGTATTAATTTATGCCTTATATATCTTCAGTTCTTTTGGTTTTTAATTTATTAATTGATGATGAAGAAAACAAAAAGGTCTAGTCTCACTAAATTCTATTTTTCTATGGAGACTAGAAATTTTCTTCGCATCGTCAGGCTACAAGAATAATGTGAAGAGAATTTATAGTTCATGAAACTGTTTGCCAAAAAATAGAATTTAGTTAGACAAGTCCTTTTTCTTTTACTCACGAATAATAACTCGCTTGGGGTCTACTCTGTAGAATTTATTAATTATTTTATTTGATTTATTCGGCTGTGACTGGATTAAAGAGCTCAGAACTTCTATTTTGCAAATTTTTGTCCATGAGCTTTTCAATATTGGTTTTACATGTTTGGTAAGTTATGCACAATAGATTTTATATTATTAATCAAAAACTACTTCAATTGATCTGCAGTTAAATTGCCAAGATATATAATTGTCGTTTTTCCCTACCTGTTTTAATGTTTATTATATTCCAAACAGTTTTACTGTAGTTATCCGATTTACAGTTGTGCAAAAATAATAGCATATTGGCTGCAGAATCCTCAGGATATTTCTCCACGGACAGTCTTCGTTGGTAATTTTTACATATTTACCTTAGTTGGGATGACATTTTCAATAATCATTTTATTAATATCCAAATGACATTTTTCAAAATGTCCTTAAAATTAGCGAAATATTATCGCTCATGTCATTAATGTAATGTGGTAAATTTATGGCCTGTCAAGATCTCTGTCATGGCGTTTTGAACATAGTGTATTTCATATACATTTAGTTTCTATGGTGTATTTTAAGAAAATTAGTGTGGATTCATTGTGTGCTGCATATTTTAAATTGGACACAAACGCGATGTAAATTTTCCGGTCAAAAAGAAACAACCAAGTATCTTTTGCTTATTTCCGTTTAAGCCGGAAATAAAAATCAAATGTTAGAGCAATCAAAATTTGCATTTTATTTCATCATACAGCTTCTCAAAATTTTAAATCAATATATTTTTTTACAAGAAAGTTATATTCTGGCTAGTAATATTGTAGGCACCGGGTATATATAAAAAGTCTTGTACTACCTAATAAGCGTGCATGATACTCGGAACGTTTTTTACATACCAAAACTTTAACTTTTGTATAAAAAGTGTACTGCATTTCTTTTTCGTAGTGACTTTATTTGTAAGATAAATTTTATGTTTTTAAAATAGTTGCAAATGTTCATTTAGTATGACCACCTATCTCCACTATTGCAGAACCAATAAATATGTTGTATGTAGGTATTTATGATTTGCACATGCTTAATCTGACAATTTGTATTGAAAGTTTTAAATATGTATATTAAATCCGGCATAGGGTTATGATAAATGCAATTATTTCTAGCAACAGTGATGTTAATTTCAGAAATTTACACTATTAGGACTATTTAGTAGGCTTAAGTGCAGAAATCTGCCAAAATGAACGTTATTAATTCTTCAATAGGTAGTTGTAATTTGTGTAGAAACTTTTATTATTACCCATACCCATAATGCACACAAGAATATTGGTAACTGTAACAGTTACAAAATTAATTTATTACAGGCTGACGTATTCACAAACAAGTGTTGCCATCTTAAGGACAAAAAAAGCTAAAATTGATATCTTTCGCTTATCTTTTCAAAATACGGTTCAAAATGTATACTTTTATGTTTTTTTTATCACTGATATTTTGACAACGATGTGAGATACGTTGAAAATGTGTATATGTTGTAGTCACATGGTGAAATACGACTTTTCGGGAAAAGCCTAGGCAGTTCATGAAATGCCGGCAGATAGTGTCAAACACCTCATGTTACATCATGTGACTAGGCTTTTCATGAAGTGCCTTAAAATTTTAGTATTTTGGTGTAATGAGAAGTTTAACAGGATTTGCCGTGATTTAGGCCATCGGCATTTCATGAAGTGCCTAGACTTTTCCCCAAAAGCTTATGTAGGTACATAGTGCAATATGGCTTTTTGGGAAAAGCCTAGGCAGTTCTTGAAATGCCGGCAATTAGTGTAAAACTCCTCATTTATATCATTTGACTAGGCTTTTCATGAAGTGCCTTAAAATGTTAATATTTTCATGTAATAAGAAGTTTATGATGATCTGCGTGATTTAGGGCATCGGTATTTCTTGAAATGCCGGCAGTTACTGTGAAATTTGTATGCTACACGATTCGCCTAGGCTGTTCATGAAGAACCTGGTTAGTCATCAATTAACGTTATGATTCATGCTTTACATGATCTGCCGACTTCATCGCTAGGCTCGTTCACAATATGACTAAATCACGTTATTTCATGAAATGCCGATGGCCTAAATCACGGCAAATCATGTAAAGCACGAATCATAACATTAACTGACTAAAAAAATAAACCAGGCTCTTCATGAACAGCCTAGGCGAATCATGTAGCATACAGATTTCACACTATCTGCCGGCATTTCGATACCCGTAATTGATGCTACAGCAATATGTAACCGTTCACACAACTCAATAAATAAATCCTTATCTGGCCATTCAGATTCATGAATAGTTGCTGCTTTGCACCATGTAAGTGCTGGTATTTTTGAAATGTTCACCAAAAATAAATGATGGGAACGGTCTCGATTTTGTTGTAAGCGCCATGACAAATGGAACAAGTGCACTATTAATATCATTTTAATATTCAAAAGCTAGTTTTCTTTGATTGTTTGTTAAATCTTGTTCCAAAAATCTGTGATCTAAAATATTTGCAAGAAAGTCAGGTTTTTTCGTTTAAAAAGACTATTTTTTACAGGTAATGGTTGATCAGACAAATCTAGTTCTAATTCATGCCACACTTCTACACATATTGATATTGTAGTGAAGTCTCTCTGGGTCCTATCTAGAGCCACAGCAATTGGGTTTAATCGAGTTATTAAATCTAGCATTTACAGTAATTGGATATCATTCACAATTTTTATTATATCATTATCAATAACATCTTTGTTGTCTTGACATAATTGAACTATTCTACTCCTATTCTCTAAATATGATTTTAGTGCATTATTCATAGTACTTCACTGTATTTCTTGAGGCAGTATTAGTTTCTTACCTTGGGCTTCTTTATACAGTCCCGATGGTATATGCTTGTTACGGAAATATTTAATAGGGTCGTTTCCTTCAACAAAATTTATAAATATTGTTAAATGGTCAAAAAGTATATTAAATATACATATTAAAAAAGTTCTAATCATCACAAGCAAGAACAAATTCACTTGGAAAATAAAAGGGCGGTAGATAATGATGTATATAATGAGATTTCAATTTTGTTGTTTACACATTGTGTTGTATTTGACAATGTTTTATATCTTTTTTATAATGGAACTTGATTTTGTGAAACTGCTTTAGAAAACTTACCTATAATGGATTTTTATATGATTCACGAGCTTTATGTAAGCAATTTGAAGTATTTGAACTATTAAAGTGCTGAACCCCAGAGGGTTAAAAATTTGGGATTAGAATTTCTTACTCACGTCGATACTAACAGTAAACCATAGAAGTATATGCAGTAAACGAATGACGCCCATTGATTATTCCTTTATCTGTTAACTGCGGATGCTCTCACTTTTTCTTCACTTAAATAAATAATTTCACTAATAAAATGAGTTTACAATGCAAAATAAAAAAATACGAGTCAAATAAAATTTAATAAAGTACTTGAATATAATTTTTTTTTTAAATGGTCAACAACACTATAACTCTTGTAATATTGTCAGTTGCCGAAGGAATTTCTAAGTCTTTTGCTAATAAGTTAAGAATATGTGCCGAACAGCTATATTGTATTATTTTGGTTTCCTTTTCTAGTTCTAAATGCATTTTTTGTACATTTCCGGTGTTATCTGTGACGAAACTTCTAACTTTTACATTAAACTTCTTTTCAGCCTATTCCATTGCACTAAGCGCTACTGTTTTTAGTTAAGATGCTGGTGCGAATGAGCTACTGTTTCAGTTGTATCTACCAGAATTGAATCACCGTTTTGAGTGACTATGCCGCTGCACACTAACAGCTCATTGTGAATATTACTCCATCCATCCAGTGATATGCAAACTGTTTCTCCCTTTATTCTCTCCTTATTCTTTTAAAACATCTTCATGTACCTAACGTAAAATCTCTCCTCCAATTTGATACGATAATGAAGTTTTAAATCCCGGCCTTAATGCATTTACTATTTTCTTGAATTCAACATAATCAGCATGGACAAAAGGCGTGTTAGTTGAGTAGAAATATCTTCCAATTTGCATGTTAAGTTCCTTGGAGTAGCATTCTAAGGTTGCAATAATGTCCTTGGCCATATTTAACTTTTCTGCTTTTTAGCCAAAGAGTATACACTACCGTAATGATCTGAAACAACAAATGCATTATATACATGGTTGATATTGACCAAAATATACTTCAAAAAATTGTACTCATACCCTGTGTAAATGTAAATAATTAAAGTTTAAAAAAACTTAAAAAACACTCTTTAATAGCAAACCGAACTAAAAAGTAAAAAATAATGTTTAAATATTTTTGACAAAATTTTTTTTATTTTATTGTAAAAACGTGAGGTGCTTGATATCAATAATTGTTATAAATATTTTATTGGTAGCAATTGATAAAAATAGAATTATAAAAAATATAGTAAAAAGCATCATACGCCTTTTACAATAAAATGAATTTATTTTGTCTATAATATTTAAACATTATTTTTTTAATTTTTAGTTTGGTTTGCTATTAAAGCGTTTTTTTTTTTAGTTTTTTTAAACTATAATTTTTTATTTTTTACTTTTTAGTTCAGTTTGCTATTTTTTATAAAATATATAATATAAACAGCGGCGCCTCCGGCAAAATATCGACAATAGATTAGAATTTTTTTAAAAAAAATTATTTTACCTGAAGATCCTGGTGAGGACATTAGGCCATAGTTGTCAAATTATTGTATTGTCATCTGTTCTTGATAAGTGTGCAAAATTCCTTGTATTTCTTTAATATACTTTTTACATTTAGCCCATTTGCCAGTACTATACAGTACACCCAAACCGGATACTTTGGTCACAGTATTATCCAATAAAACACGAAGGGTAAGTAAATAACAACAACGGCGATGACATTTCCTAAGCAAACGAAGCCCAACAAATCAAGAACTAAATAAATCCGGTTATTAGCGAACTCTATACGCTCAATATTTATCGCGATATTTGGATCACGATATTTATTGATTGTGTAGAGTGAAAAAATGATGGATCATGATATGGATCTCAGGATTTCTAGAAGTCCTGAAATCCGTGGTCAATCCATGGATCACGTGATAAATATTGAAAGTGTAGCTTCTATAAAATATTTATTGTCAATACGCATTCTGTTTTCGGCCTTGTACTATATCTGAAGACGAAAGTGACTGCGTGGAACCTTTGGCGTCGACTTCGTCCCTTATAGCGGAACAGCTATATTTAAAATAGTTTATACTAAATTTGGGAAGTTTGCCAGAAATATGGAACTTTCAACTATTGATTATTCGAACAAATTGAAAACAACTCATGCCCATGAAAAGTTGTTAAAAAATTATTATTGTCTCGATCTTGAAGCCATTTCTTTGTCGTCCACTTCCTTTTCACTCATCGCTTTAATGAAAATGTCAGTAAAATAGCTACACACTCTTTAATTTGATTTTCTCTCTCCATTTTTGAGATTTGGAACTGGCTAGCGCAAAAATTATAAAAATACTGACACGATACAAATTGTGTGTCTAGTGTCACTTGTGATCCATTACTATATATCGTAATATCCAAATATCGCGATAAATATTAAGCGCGTAGCGTTCGCCTAAGACAGTTTGAATTTCAGTCACAGTATTGAATCTATCGGCTATTCCTGTCGAATCAGTCGATCGTCGGTTAGCCTTCGCGAAAGGGAAGAATTGCTCTGTTGCCGTTATGTAACTTTCAGCGTGAAATATAAACACTTTTGCTATCTATAAGATGAGAAAGTAAAAATATAAAACTGATATATATCCTCCGAACCCTGATTTAAATCTAAAAATGATATTAATATAAATGCATTTAGGCTTTCATATTTTTTGATACATATTAACGCATAATTTGAAATGAATTTTTATATAGTGCAAAACACCCCATTGTATGTGCATTTCAAAATATCTCGCATTGTTTTCATAATATCAGTGGTGAAAATATTAAGGAACCGAATTATGGGTTAAAAAAAGTTATGGACACAAGATCTCGAATAAGCATTTTTGTTGGTTTTTAATGGCCGCTAACACCATCAATTCATAAATATTCCAACTTGTGACAAATTAATTCTGTTTCGTTATCTAACTATACTGACCTAATATATAAAACTCGTTACTAATTTTACCATCCGCATATCTATTTTTTTTTAATTTACACAAACATAATATCTAAGATTTTTGTAATAGTAAATGAATCTAGAACATATCTAGTTACCAGTGGAGTATCATTTTGAGGAGGGTATTAACAACCAAAGAATTTATTACTACTGACAAATATTCAACATTTTCATTAATGAATATTGAAGCAATAATTGATATTTTTCAAATACTAATACTAATATTGTTTCAGTTATAATCATTCAAATTGTGGTTCTTTTTATCATTTTGATGCTAGCGACAAGTGCCAAAATCTTGAATGTTCTCGTGTTTGTAAGCTCACTTCCTCTATTCCAAATTTATTAATATTTTTAATTATGTCGTTTAATTAATTCTGAAATACTTATGTTAATATTTTAGGTATTTATACAAATTATTTTTAATGTAGACGGAGAAGTAAATTACTGGTAATAAAGTAATATTGGAAGTATCTAATAAACAATATTAAGAATTTTAAAACAAACGTTTTGAGAAGTTATTACGGAACATTGTGTATTTTTATTCCTATTGTGATTTTATTGTTAATCTTACATTGTTTATGTAATTTGTCAACTAATTGTCAATATAAAATTGTGCAGTTTCTAGTTTCAAGTGAATTAAGATTTTACTGAAGGTTTAATAAAATTATGTCTTATTTTGATCTCAAATTGAGTAATTGGTATTTATATTAATTTATTTATTGTTTGAAATTGTTGTAATTAGTTTCCTGCCATAAATTAATTTCTTGGCTATTTTTAATGCTTTTTAGAGATTGTTCTTTTTATTATATTATGTCGACTACATTCTATTGTGTTAATAATTAATTAATTTAGAAAAGCTTTTTATATATACAACTATATAAATATTCTGGTGTAGTTTGTGGGAGGGACAATTTGTTACTTTCATGGCACTGGCCAAAAAATGTTTATTTTTAAAATTGTCCATTTAACAAGTTACATCAGAAAAACCGTAAAAATTACACTTGGTAAGTTTAGTATGTGGGGCAATTTATTAATGGTAATTTTACATAGATTTTAATAAATATATTTGATATTACAAATATTTGTTTTACCTATCACATTCCATTATTATGTAAACGAATATTTAAATGTTTTAAAACTAACGGAAAAATTTGAACGCTAGAAAAAAGTTAGTTGAAAAAAATTAATAAGAATAATAATAATATTTCTTTATTCATTTATACTATATCAGATAGTGTAGAACAGGTCAATATACAGAGTACATCGTAATTACATATAGGTAAGTATAAGACAGATAACCATCGTTTACATACAGATAAATATAAGATATAAAAATATAAAAAGACAAACAATTAAATGAAAATAAATGTATAAAATATTACGGTTCACTTAACACAGAAAAATCAAAATGGCGGTTAAAATATTCTCAGACGGAATAAAAGGATTGATTTGTCGAGTATGTCTTTAGTTTCACTTTAAAGTTTTTTGTTAATAAATTTTTATATTCATTTGGTGTTTTATTATAAATTTTTATTAATTGCGTTACTGCATTTCGTTGCACTTTGGTGAAAGTAGTTTGTGGCTGACACAGTACTGATGTTGCACAACCTCTTGTATTGAAAGCACGTTTGATTTCGTATCTACTAAGAAATTCGTTGTAATTTTTTTTTACAAAGCATGCATATTGATATATATATATAAGGATGGTAAGGTAAGTATGTTTCTCCTTAAATGTTTCCCTACAGGTTTCTCTTTGAATTGCAAAGTAGGTACTTATTTCTACCAAAATGTGACAAAGTCTAGCTAAGTAACTACTCTACTCAACCACATGCTGGTAGGTGAAATAACATATTTACTTTTACGAATTAATATAAGACTAAACTAAGTTAGGATTTGCTAGACATAATTTTTACGGGTATACATAAATAAAACATATACAATAATAGTAGTGGAGGTACTATTGCTGATCATTCAGTAAAAAGTGCTTATACTTTAAATTTATTATCGTTCAATTTCACATAATCAGGCTCTAATGAATTGTAGATCTTGATAACATTATAGATAATAGATCTTTTAAACATGGCTGTTTTATGGTGTGGCATTGTTAATTGGTGGCTATTGCGCATATTTAATGTGTGAATGTTAGACCTAAGTACAAATTTCCGCTTGAGAGGAGTGCAACCGTCCTGTCCGTTTATTATTTTTGTAGCGAAACTACCTAAGTGTAAGGTTCGACGATTTTCCATATTTAACCAATTCAGAGTTTTAACTATGTGATATATGATCATATTTATGTAATCCAAATATTAGTCGACAACAGGAATTTTGCATTTTTTTAATTCGACTTTTGTCATTTTGGTCAAGACATGGCCAGTAACTAAAATCACAATAGTTAAAATGTGCCAGTACAAGTGAATCACACAGCCTTTTTTAATTGGAAATTCAAGATATGCCTACTGGAGTAGATAAGTTTCAGTGATAAAAACGCCTCTTGTAGTAATGATTTCACATGCTGTCTAAATCTAAAATCGGTTTCTAAAATCACGCCCAGATTTTTCGCGGAATTTACTATTGAATCCAACACCAGAAATATTAATGTTCATGTTATTTTTCAAAGCGTCAATATGATTTCTATTCCCAAACAACATCACAAATGACTTCATGAGTTAAGTTTCAAATTGTGTTCTCTAGATAATTCATTTATAATATGCAAGTCACCATTAATAATATTAAGCGCATGGCGATGATCTCTAAAAGAGAAGTGCAAATAACATTGTATGTCATCACCATATGCTTGAAGTTTACAATGCTTCACTGATATTAAAATACCTGACGTGTAAATTGAAAATAATAACGGGCCCAATATTGAACCTTGCGGCACACCAGATAAGATGATGTTTTGTTATTGCATTGAATTTTCTGAAACCTTTCAGCTAGGTATGAAATTAATAAGTTTGTGCTTGACGGATTAAAATCATAATATTTAAGTTTTGCACAAAGCAACTGATGACTTATTTTATCGAAAGCCTTATAGAAAAGTCCAATAACACCAATACACTGTCCTCACCCAGGTAGAACACTAATATTGAACCAATATTGGTTTAATATTACAAAAACGTTGTCTCAATGTAAAAAATGCAACATTGAACCGATAAAAATTGTGAACATTTTTGTGCATAGACTCAATATTGGTTAAGCTATATTCATATATATAAAATATAATATATATAAAAATAAATAAAATCATATATTGGCCCAAATATTTAATAAAAATTTAGCCTAATGCCCAAAGTTGGTAAAGCTATTTCTTGTAATTTTCATAAAGTACAATTTTTGAATAATTATTATTATTTTAAGAACCTCACTAACAAGATCTAGAAGTGATTGTAGTAAAACCTCCAGCTGAAATATACCTCCATACCTGTGTATGGTAGGTACAACCACAGTAGAGAATAGACCAGTACTCTCACTCGGCCGGAACAGTGGGATAAGATTTTCAGTGCGCAAGCATGCTCCTGGGCTTAAAATATCTGATGTGCAGTTGACAGCAGTAATGTACAGGCAAATGCGCTTGGGATGGAAATAGTGGATGCGCAGTGGAATAAAAAAAATTAAATTGAGTACAACAAACAGCAAAGGGACCGCGAGGAGTGAAACTACTGCTCTATTCTCTACTGTGGTACAACTACATCATCTGTAAAATTACTAAAGGCATCTTGGGCCTTTGCTACTACAGATTAGTTGAGCATCACCACAGTGAATTTCTCTTTGTCATTATTGAATCACATTGCCTGGAGATCCTAAGTCAGAAATTGTACGCTTGTACAAGCATATTGCAAGGAGAGCCATCTATCCAACTTATTGCAATCAGCCTAGGCACAGCATGACTATCCAATATAGATATAAATCGGTTAAACAATGTTATTTCAAAGAGAGCTTAACAATATAATCTCAATATGAATGTCCCGATATTTTAAAATTAATATTTGTCATTATCAGTCGATGTTTGTTGTGCAATATTACTAAAAAGTTCAATAACAACATAATAACATATACACTTTCCAATATTGGAAAATCAATATTTATTGGTATTATAGAAAATATTCCCTAAACAATATAATTTTACACATAGTTGACAAGTATGAGTTAAATATGACTTTTCAAATATTTTAGAATCAATGTTTATCTTTATCAATCGATACTTTTTGTACAATATTATCAAAAAATGTAATAACAATATAACGCGAACATAGACAGTTCAATGTTGTAAAATTAATATTAACAGATATTTATCAATATTGTCTGCGTATATCTGGATTGGAATGTGTTAAAACAATATACTACCAACATAGGCACGCCGATATTTTAATACCAGTGTATATTAATAATAATAATAATAAACGTCTTTATTAATTATAAGAAAAATCTTACAAAATTATAAGAAAAATTTTACAAAAAATCTTATTTTTGTTACAATTTCAATGTATATATATATATATATATATATATATATATATATATATATATATATATATATATATATATATATATATATATATATATTGATCCAATATTGAATCACGGTCCAGCCAATATTATGTTCTACCTGGACACCATTGTCCCATGCTTCCATAATGTCACTAGTTACATTTGCAAGAGCTGTCGCAGTGCTGAATCCTTTCCTGAAACCACATTGAGTATTTGGGATCATTTTATTACTTACAACATAACTAAGGAAGGAAGATCAGGAAGGTTTCAAGAGGGAGTAGGAGGCCGAGTGGAAGTGAACGGTTGAGGGGACGTCAGGGGGTAGGTAAAAAGGGCCCATTTGTGGCCTACTTGCCAGGCACTAGGCCTCCCCCAATAATTACTACTACTACTACAACATAACTATACAGTATTTTTTCTAGAATCTTTGACATTGCTGGCAGTATACTAATTAATCTTAGGTCGGCAAATGTTTCGGGATTTGAATTTTTTGGTAAAGGCTTAGCAATTACAACTTTCCATTGTTTAGGAAAATAATTTTGTTCCAAAGAGCAATTTACGATGTGCAAAATATACTATCTATAAACGGACTATACAACTTCAACATTGCCGCTGAGATTAGTTAAATCATCCTAACTGACAAATTGTTAAAACTGAGATAGAATATTGATAGGATCTTTTATGTTAGATTAGATTAACAAGGGAGCTGGCTATTTAGCCTTTACCACCACGACCTTTTCAGGTCTATTGTGTTGCTCCTAGAATACATTCCTTATAGTACCTCATCCAGCTTTGTCCTTTGTACTAGACTCCACAGCTTTGACAAAGGCCCTTTTGTTAGCTGTCCGCCATTGGTTTTTCTTCTCCGAGTACTTGGAATCTCAGTCTCGCCAGGCCTTCACAGTGGCACAATACGTGAACTGAGGTTTCCATCCATCTTTTATGTTAGTAAATACAGTTATTTTACACATAGGGCAATGTATTTAGGTAAAATTAATGGATATCAGAAGTAGTTAGGAAGTTCTAACTTAGTAAAATAGATATAAATAATAGTGACTTACCAATATAGATAGGAACCCAGAAAATGAAAAAAATGTAGATGGAACGATTTAAGTAATGAGGGCAGAATAGTATTGGACTTAAGGTTACTTAAATAAAGCACTATGAACATCTTCAACTGTTTCAAATTATTATTAATGTTGAATATATTGTTATTACAGAGATTTATTTTATTGTCACAATTATTAGAGATAGTTTGCAATATTTTTCCAAAGTGATTATTTATTTTGTCTGGATCAGACAAAACAGCTGGGTATTTATGGATTCGTTAGACCAAACATTTAAATTTTTTAAAGCACTCCCAAGTTTTTTTAGAGCCATTTTCTGAGCTTACGGTATTCAAATATTTCAGTTTTTCTCGTCTAACCATGGCCAATGTACTGTTACGTAAATGCTTGTAGTTAACCCAGTCATTATCTGCTCGTGTTCTTTTATATGTTTGCAGTGCCGTTTCACGTTCATTCATAGAGTTCTTTGCAGTCTCATTCAGCCAAAGCGCTTTGGGTTTTGTAACCCTAAACACTCTATTCGGAGCATGTTTGTCAAAAACCGTCAAAATCATGTTATTAAATAAATCAACTTAGGTATCTATATTATATTCCCACAGAATATTATGAAAGGAGACTTTTCCAAGTCCTCCAAAAATTTATTAATGTTAAATTTAGTAAAGTCTCGACAAAAAAAAAATGTAGATGTAACTAGTTTCGGCTCCATTTTATTTTTTTGAATGTTTATGTCATTTCTATGATCAGATATATTATCAGCTGGCAAAGTTCCAGACAAGTTCACTAGAGCAGGGTTCGTAACCAGAATAGGATCAAGCAGTGTACTAGAGTGATTGGATATTCTAGTAGGCTCATTCAGCAATTGTGTAAAATTATATGATTCAAAACACATACTAGCAGGATTGTCAATATTTAAAAAAATTATATTAAAGTCTCCGAAACACATTACATCATCAACAATGGGACCTACATAAGACAAAATATTATCTGCATCAATTTCTTTCAGTAGCTTTAGTACTGCAGGTACCTATCAAATACAACTTTAACATTAGTGTCATAGTTATTGAGCAGATATTTGATGTATTGTTTAGAAATGTAGGAAAACTTTTGATTTTGTTCCCATTTTAATCTGTGAAGCAACATATCACCATCAATGATGTAGTAAAACTTACTAACATCGTTAACATCTTATCCTTCACATTGTTCAAAAATATCCTATAGCGATGATTTCTTCGATTTTCTCATTGCCGCATTATCAAAAAAAGGAAGAGGATATGGGGTCAATTCATAATCAAAATACATCCTAAGTTCGTCATTAGTCTTTCTCAAAAAGCATATGCATTGAAAAATTAAATTTGGGTCTACAGCAATTTCATTATTATTTATTTTAACTTTACTGTTCATACTTAATAATGATTTAATCGTCCATGCCATAACCTTTTTTCTAATTGCACTCTCGCTACAGAAAATATATCAATAATATATTCAATTTTAGAATAATTGACATACATTTCATAGATTGGTGATGACATAAGGATATTTGTTCATGTCGTACGACCTGCAATTACATAGTTATATCGAGCACTAATTCTGGATACTATATAAAAAGAGGAAAATTTGGACTTAGCAGCTCTTCAATTGCTGAGACTTTTTAAGTCGAACATTTCCAGCAATTCACTATGTGGAAACCCTCTTTTTAAGAACCTACCGTATTGGAATTGTAAATTGGACTCCACTCAATAGAAGCGTATTCAAGGCAAGATCTAACGAAAGTTATATAAAGTAGCCGATGGGTGGAAATATTTTTAAAACCTTTGCAGTTACGTATCACGAAACTAAGGCTTTTAAAAGCGGAAGCAATAACCATTTCTACATGTTTATTGAAAGATAATTTTGGATCGAAATAAACTCCAAGGTCTTTGATGAATTCAGGCCCTTGTAAACTTTCGTTGTCAACGTTATATTAAACATGTACATGTTGGTTTGTCTGCCAAATGACATTACAGTACATTTGCTGACATTAAGAGGTAAATAATTGTCATTGCACCAAGTATTAATGGTATTTAAGCAGTCTTGAAGATTAACACAGTTATCAATTGAGTCAATGAATCGATATATTTTTAAATCATTTGCATACAGGAGGAAATGGGTGCTATTATCGAAGCCTTCCAAAATATCGTTAATAAACATAACAAAGAAAGGTGAGCCAAGTATCGACCCCTGTGGCACACCTGATTTTTGTAAGAAACTGCCAGATTTATAACCTCGGTACTGAACAAATTGATATCGATCCTGCAGATATGATTCAATATTGTAATAACGAATAAGAAAGACTGAAGGTGTCCAGTTTACTAATCAAAGTACTATGATCTAGCTTGTCAAAAGCCTTGGAGAAATCCGTGTAGATAATATCAACTTGGCCTCCTCTGTCCAGACTTTCGCAAAGAGATTGTGTTTTGCACACAAAGTTTGTGACAGTTGACTTACCTTCCATAAAACCATGTTGATCGATAGATATTGTCCCAGAGACATGAGAATATACACAGGAGTGAAGAAACACATTTTTCCAAAGATAAAAATGATAGTAATTGGTTTATTACCTCGTTCAAGTCACCTTTTTTAACACACGTGAAGATTTCCATTTATGAGGAAAACTTGCACTTCTTTATATTAGAGTATAGATAATTAATAGTGCTTTGGCAAATACAGCCGTACAGTCTTGAATAAGGAATACAGGAATTAGATCAGCTTTAGTTTTTTCTGGCCTTAATTAGGTATCTCTTCTTTTTTGAACAATATAAATATTTAATTGCGCACATTGAAATGTTTCTGATTTCAAATAATATATAAAAACAAACATTTTTAAAAAAGAATTGTCAAAATCAGACCTATCCCTGAGGATTAAGAAGTTTAAGGATTTTGACGCTTCATTGACTCGACTATTCAGTTATTTGGTCGTAAATTGCTTTCATAAGTCAAAAATTATTTGCAGCAGTGAGTGCTTGAAACTAAATCAATAAGCATACAATGACGTCGTTTAAAAGAAGTATTTAAAAAAGTTTAAACATATAAATTTTGCGTTTCATCTCATTTAAATGCCACAAAGAAAACTTCAGTAATAAATGTTTGAAATTTTGTCGTGTTTCAAAAATAAATACAAAAAATTCACCCATCAAATATGTAGACATATTAAAAATATTCACTTTTATAAGATATTTTTTTTGCTTTTATGTACCTATGTACTTATCTATAGAAATGGCATGCATACATATACCTAAGTACTTAGGTTATCTAAAATTACAATTCATTAAGCAGCTTATTACAAAATAAATTATTTATATGATTATATGAGTGTTTGTAATACTATCTTTCAATTATTAATGAGCATAACAATATCAAAAGTATAATAAATAAAATAATAAAATAAATATGAATATTATGAATTATAATTACAAAACAAGATTATTAAATTAAAGGGCGCAGACGCAGATTTTTATTTAGTATTCTTTTCATCCTGTAAATGCGCAGAGGGTAGTTTTTTTTACAACTGCAACCTCGCATGCGCAGTGTTCAGACGCGCCCCAAGCCATTGAAGCGGGAGCACCTGTTACATCCTTCATTGTTCATCAGAAAGCCGGCCGGTTGCTCCGAACTGCTTGCTAACTCATTCACGCGAGTGCTACAAAGTTAAAATTTAAAAAATGTCTGAACAAGAAGCCGTTGCTGCCTCAACTGAGGAACAGAAACCTGAAAATCCACCAGAAGAAAACAAAGACGTTAAGGAAAATGGTACAGGAGATGCGGAACCTGTTGCCGAAGTAGAGAAAGAAGCTCCTAAAGAAATGAGGGCTGTTGTCCTAACCGGGTTCGGCGGCTTAAAATCTGTCAAGATACTGAAAAAACCTGAACCTACCCTTAACGAAGGAGAAGTTTTGATCAGAGTCAAGGCATGGTAAGTATATTATTAATTAAGTAGTTTTAATTATTATATTGCGTTGAAACCGTTGAGAAAACATAAGTTTGAATGGAATAATAAAAAAAATTCTACTTGCTACATTTGAAACATTATTTCTGTGGGTTCTTTAATAAAATATGCTAATGATTGATTGTTGTAATTAGTGTACTTATCCGTATTATCAGTTATCGCGTTTGATTCGTTTGAATTCTTTGTAACTGAGTAGGTACCTACTTATGTGTCGAACACAATTTCAAGCTTTCCTATGCTTAATGGAAAAATTGCAGATAAAAAAATTAACTAACTTTCCGAAACTATAAAAGTATATTTTTCGTACTTATTATTTCAGAAGAGCAAATTGTTGGAGCTTTCAATAGTATAGTAGAGCAGGTATCTAATATAAATATCCTTTTATAATTTAGTTTAAATGTAAATGTGTAGGTATCTAATAAAGTTTATACCCGTCCATTAAAAAACAAAAATCCCTTGTCAATAACTAAATTAAAAACTAGAGATACCTACCTATTATATGTACATATTCAACATCTGTGTGTCCGTTTAAAATAAAATATCTATACTATAACTTTACCTTATCTCAGAAATGAGTGAAATAACCTGAAATAGGTAATCTTTTTTAGTTTCTATAACTACTTACCTACCTACTCGTAAAGAGACATACCTACTATAGTTTACGCTTTTAAAGTATGTAATACGGGTACAGTACGATAATTTTTGGGAAATAAAACTATCTATCGATATTGAAATACTTAGATACTACGAGGATACCTACCTACTATTTCCGAAAACTTCTACCATCATTCCTATGTTCGATTATTATTGTTTATTTGGGAATATTGTATTTTTAAAAATATAATCGTGTTCTAAGCACCGTAAAAACAAAACAACAATGCAGTTACGAGCATGATTCTTTACTATTCTTTACTATTTGACATAAATATGAAATTAAGTTTTGAAAGTATCTCAATTTATCGAATATAAAAACAAATAATTATATTGTTATGATTCAACCATCAGTAATCAAAACCGTGACTGTGATTCATTTAAACCGGAAATGTTGTAGTATATTATTACTACTAATAATGTAATAATAAGTGAAGTGAACTAATAAATATAATATTATATAAATAATAAAGCATTATCCAGTGTACTGGTTTTTTGACTCTCTAAGTGTTATGAAAATCTTAGAAAAAGCGTTTGCGAATTTTTAGTAGGTAGGTATTTGTAATTAATGTACTTAGCATAAATGAAATAGATTATTAGTACCTATATTAGAATAAACAGAGTATTCCTTCACAATTCATTTAAACAAAATGGCCCTTGGCCCTTTTACATTTAGTCGAATAAGGTGTAGCTCATACGTTTACTTTGGCGGCCATTTTGTACAAAACACTATTTAAATGTTTTTTTTGTTATTTTATTTCATTAGGTAGTACATATACCTACGCCCTTCTCTAGACTTATAGTTGCATGATTTCTTTTTAAATTAAACTTTAGCAAACTTTTTTGTAATTCTCGAAAAGATGACCAATTTGATGTCCCAATTTTATTTATTTTTTTGATGTTTAAATTAATTATTCAAGAATTCAGAAATCACAAAAATTCCTCATACTAGGTATACCTAGAAAATGATCTACATGGAATTTTTAATGGTTTGTACTCTAATATGTTTTTTAAGAGTCCAGACGTCGTGAAAATCTGGCATGTAAGTTACACCGAAATTCAAAATGTAAAAGGGGTTTTTGTGAAACCTTTTGAGCTTTCTATAGTACCACATTACTGATATATAATAAAATGTACCAAATAACCCTTTTTACCGGGGTGGGAACCACTTTTATAAATGGCAACAGGACACCATATGTCGGCTCGATAATGTGTTTCTAATTCCATTTTATTGAAACGATTTAGTCAGTTTTTAAATGGTTTTTACTTGTATATTTTTTCATTAATAAGAAATATACTGTTCAATACTAGTCCCTCCGATATATTATTCGTAAATGTTAAATCGTAAACAGGAAATCCCTACATATTGATTTTTTATTTTTACAACGTAATACATATTTTCTACCATCTGGTCTCAACACTGTTGCAATATGTTGTACATAATTGTTTATGATTATATTTAGAACAATTTTTATGAAGTAAATAATATATAAATAGCCCACTAAATATATTTACTAGTTTATTAAACTGCAATAACCGCTAAACTGATTTTATTTGGTGATAAAATGTAATAATTAAATGTTTATCTAGGCTTAAATGAACTTACTTTCGTTTATCTTTTAATAGCTCGTTAATTCGTAAATATATGTAAAAATGTGTATTAATGTTAATATAATTTTAATAGCTAAACATTACTCTTCGCAAGTTTATTGATAGCCCAGTAAAGTAATAAATACATTTGCTAACAGTTTTTTGGGGACCTCGGATTTTTTAACTTTAAATGATAGTATTATAGAATGGTATTTATAAACAGAAAAAAGCTGGAGTAAATTTCTTTGGGATATCAACCTCAAAGACCGGAAAGATATGTTTTCCACTCGGTTTTCCACGTTTTTCTCGAAACCTGTTCATTTTACATAACTTTTAAACACTACATACGTCTCGACATATATTTAGTCGAAATAGTGTAGAGTTTTTTATTAATTTTTTAACAAGTAATTCGGTCGTTGATTTAGTTTATCGAAATTTATTATTTTTACGCTCGATTTTCTCATTGGTATCGCCAAGGATCAAACTCTTGAAGGTCAAAGAAGAAAGTTATAGGCGAAAAATATTACAAAAAAATTAAAATGGCGAATTTTTTTTTTTAATTACTAGATATTAAATTATAGTAAAAATATGCATGTTAATTTTAAATATTACTTCCGGTTAACAGGACTGGGACATCCTGTATTTAAAATAGTATTTTTTAATAAAGGGATTTTTTTTAGAATTTCTTATTAGAAAAATTATTTAAAAAAATAATTGTACATATCGAAAACCTTTGAAACGACCCCAAGAACGTTAATTTATCTGGATTTTAACTCATTTTCTTAACATTTATATACATTCATACAGTGCTAAAAAACTACCCCTTTTTAGAATAATCCTAAATTAAGAAAATAAATAAATTTTAAAAATATGTATTTAAAAAAAAAGGCTTTTATTAAATGCTCTAAAAAGTAGAAAATAAACTTTGAAGTAAGTCAAATCCATCATTTTATTATATTATATATATTTTTTATAATATGAAAGCTTGTCGCGAGCTTTTAGGTATATCGTTAAGAAATTATTTAATGCAACAAAATGATGGATTCGATTTGCTTCAAAGTTTATTTTCTACTTTTTAGAGCATTTAAATAAAAGCTTTTTTAAACATATTTTTTTATATAATTTTATTTTTTACTTTTTAGTCTTTTGATATGCTGTAATCTCTAGATATCGATTTTGAGACGAATCGGATCATAAACGGCCAAGTCGTCCGCCATCTTGAACTAAATTTTTTACTAGAAATTCGTAATCCGCGACCCCGAAAACCCCCCAGACATCGATTTTGATCGATTTGGACCTAAATGACAAAAGTCGTCAGCCATATTGGCGCCGCCATTTTGAATTTCTGAATTTTGACTAAAAATTCATAATCCGCGACTTAGAAAATCCCCAGATATCGATTTTGAGTTGAATCGGATCTTAAACGGTAAAGTCGTCCGCCATCTTGAAGCCGCCATCCTGATCTAAATTTTTGACTAAATTCGTAATCGGCGAACCCGAAAACCCCCAGATATCGATTTTGATCGATATGGACCATAAGACAAAAGTCGTCCACCGTATTGACGCCGCCGCCGTTTTGAATTTCTAAATTTTGACCAAGAATTCATAATTGGCGATTTCGGAAACCCCCAGATATCGATTTTGAGTCGAATCGGATCATAAACAGTAAAGCCGTCCGCCATCTTGAAGCCGCCATCTTGTTTTTTTCTTGTATGAAAATGTTAAAGTGTATTGTCACCGGACATATACACATGTGCAAAATTTCAAAGCTCTGGCTTAATTAGAACTAACCGAAATTTTGATTGCAAGATTTGACCTAAGCAAACTAAGTGTTCTCATAAACTATACTTCTTAAAGTTTCGAATGTCCATAGTGTCAATTCTTTTTTGCTACTGAGTTTAGGTTTAGAGGAATTGATATTCAAAATAGGTCTATTTTCATATTTTTCAGCGTTATGGATATTTCCATATTTTCCAATATAAATCAACGCGTTAGGCTTGAGAGCAATGACTTCCGGGTTCAAATCGTGGCTAGGATATGGATATTTACAGTTTCATATGAATGTATTGTCATTTTGCATGCTTTAAAACTATACTTTACGTTAGCAACCCTCCATATGCTGTTGGGTTCATTTGACTTGTTTCCATCTAAACAAACAAAAGATTTTTCCTCAAAGATTTTTTACTTAAGGTGGGAATATCCAAGGGAGAAAGATCCGATAAGGAAATATTTATTATTTTTGGCCATAACTTTTTAATACATACATATATCGGTAAAAAAGCATAGGACTACCTAAGAAGTACTATATGACAGGTGTAGGTGTAAGTGTAGTAATACGAATTTTCACTCAATAATTTCAGTTTGCAAAATAGATTTAATTTAAAAAAATATGCCAATCTTCGTATTTCCTAAATTTAAATCTAACTATTTCGCATATGTTTGAAATTATTGAGTGACAATTTCTAACACTACTCTTGTTAGTTATAATAGTTCTACTTAGGTAGTCTTATAGTTTATTTGCAATATGTGTTTTAGAATAAGAAGTTATGATAAATATTTCCCTGTCGAATCTCTCTTGGATGGCGATCTTAACCCTGGTTAACCGCAATTTTACTGCGTGTTTTGGTTTATATTTGCGCCAATACCTTGTAAAACTCATATTTAAACTTTATAAGAGTAATATAACATTCACTCTCGTAAAGGTCTTGACTAACATGACGGTCATGACGTTAGACAGTATCAAAACTAATGAGGTTATATTTTTTTTAACTACCCTTATACCTACAACCATATCCTTAAATCATGTTCAATGTTGTATTGTAGTTGATATATCGATCGCTTTACAACCCCATAATGGTATTTTAATTACCATTCATTTTTGGTGTTCAATTAGTTTTTTTGTGCTTACCATAGGACATACGACCTACGGTTACGGTTGTTAAATGTGTTTTTAAAGACTAATTTACAACCGTTAAACAACTAATAGGGCATATAGATAAAAAAAATTATAACTCAAAATGTTACTTTGGAGATAGTAATGGATTAAACGGGGCTGTGCGAGAGTTAACACGTCTAGTCACTTTACCATTCCTGAGTTCAAGCCTCAGCAGCGGCAGATGGCAATGCCATAGGGAATGGTCGTTGTGTAACTGTCCTAGTTGAGTGGTGGAATAGCTAATGCTATACTCCGTCTTGACGGTAATCTACTAAATAAGGCGATCAAAAATACCTTTCTTGAAAATGAAATTTTCTTTCATTTTATTTTTATTTTATTTGTTCTAAGATGATTCTGGAAGGAGATATAATCAGCTGATCTCATGCGTAAAATCGCCAATTTACAACCCCTAAAAATGGCCAACTTTGAACAGTACTAACTTTTTATTCAGGGCAAATATTACAAAATCATTAACAGCATCTTATTACAAAGGCGTAGAAAAGCCACGACGGTGTATTTTATAATGTACGCTTAGAAACTGGAAATTATGTTAATTTACATTTAGCAACTGGGAATTATGTTAATTAATAGTTATTATGTGGGAATTATGCTAATTTACAGTTACCAACTGGGAATTATACTAATTTACATTTGGCAACTGGGAATTATGCTAATGTACAGTTACAAGCTGAGAATTATGTTAATTTGCACTTAGCAGCTGGAAATTATGCTAATTTACAGTTATAAACTGGGAATTGCGTTAATTTACACTTACAAACTAGAAATTATGCTAATTTACACTTAACAACTGGAAATTATGCTAATGGCCAGTTATAACTGGAAATTATGCTAAGTGTAAATTAGCATAATTCCCAGTTTGTGTGTAAATTAGCATAATTCTCTGCTTCCAAGTGTAAATTAATATAATTTCCAGTTTATAAGTGTAAATTACAAAATAAATTACACCGTGGACTTTCTACTACGTCTTCGTATATTATAGAAACAAGATTAATTAAATTGTTACCTAGGATTTTTAAACCTCTAATACTAAACGAGTAAAAAAAAAGAACGATGAAGGTTCGAACGCGCAAATCGATGAAATGAGTTGTCTGTTATTTTCAAGTTAAAAGAGGTTGATAATAAAATATTGCATTTTAGTCAATTTCTGGAAATTCATGTAAACTATTTTCCAAATGGGAAAATTTAAAATTATTAATTTATTTAATGGCATATAGTAATTATAGAGTATGCATAAGTGCGCACGCCTTGCTTTTCTTGCAGTCGTACATTGTTATTTTTTCCTTTTTAGTACAACTTTTTATAGAAAAGCAAGTTTTTAAAAAACTTTTTTTTATTTTGTACTTTTTACGTCACAAATTATTGTCACACATTACCTAAGTTTCATTAGTAGGTTAATTTAGATTTTCAAAGGTAACATTATATATTTAGGTTAGATTGAGGGTGGGGAGGCGGGGGGCCGCAGGGGTTAACCCCTCCCCCCCCCCCCAGAGAGCGCGTAATAAAAATCCGTCTCTTAACGATTTGTTCTGATTTCTCGCTCCTTCGTTTTTTGCTCCTTCGTTTTGCAAATTTTTTAATTTTCACCCCCACGCCCCCTACGTGCGGGTATTTGTAAAAGTAACGGTGGAATACTATATTGTCATCTGATCTTAGTAACTGTGCAAAATTTCATCAATTGGTTATATCACGAAATGTGTTAAATAAAGGATGCAAGATTTGAAGACAAACATTCTGAAAACTGCATTGTGAGTTAAAGAAAAGCAAGTAAAAATGTATTTGTTCTATATGTGGAACCCTTAAATCCGTAAAACTTTTAAATAAATGGAAACCTCATTTACCTAAAAAATATTTAATAAGATATAATCTGACACTTTTGTCACCAATTTTAACGACAACATACCACAGATATCGAGCGTACAAACGTGGTCAGGTAACGTTAATGCGGAGAGCTGCTGTGTGGAAGAAACAACAAAATATTTTGGCATCACCATGCATCAATACAGCGTCCGAAGAAATTTTGAATATGATTTCCTGCAACAGCAAAAATGGCTGCACAGCTTATAACAGAAAGCAGGGTTTTGCTTATTTTACTGAGGTATGAAGTTTATTGATTGTTAAACATAGGATTTTTTTCGCAATTTTATGAAAAAAATTCCATTTGTAGCTAAAGTTACGGTTATGTCGTGGTGATTTGATAGGACCAAGTAAATTCAGACATATCGATATTGTAGTTATTCAACTGTTTTTGATTAATTCTTGTAAATAATGATGCAACGGTCATGATTACTTACACCCTGCATTGATACGTAATGTATTGATTAAAATTTTTATCAGCTACAAGATTTTAAATGAATCATCATCAACAACAATTCCGATTTTATTTTTATTTAATAATATGGTCGTGTGTCTATTTTCATCTGTGTAGTGCATAAATAACTTACTAAGATTCACAAAATATGCAACTTGACATGAATTTGTTGATGACTTTGCCTAGTACACTTGATATAATCGAAAATGTTTATACCTACTTTACTTGAAGAAGATATATACTTGAAATGTTTAAAAATGTTTCTAACCGCTTCCTAGGTGACCTGAATGATCCTCTTAGGTCTAGGAGATCTATATTTCCCTGAGTAAAGGAGACGGGACCGTACAGTTCATAGTGGGATCCGAACCACTTCTTGCGATAATTTGTGATTGAAAATTACTTCGCAGTAGGTGGGGCTCAAACCTACCTCTCTTGGTATGCTGAAAGAGAAACCTAGACGCTCTAAACAGTTATATTTTTGCCGAAACTTTGATATTTTATGAGACTATTCTAATATTGAAAACGAT
Source organism: Leptura quadrifasciata (assembly GCA_963675555.1). Lineage (NCBI taxonomy): Eukaryota > Metazoa > Arthropoda > Insecta > Coleoptera > Cerambycidae > Leptura > Leptura quadrifasciata. The sequence goes on from OY776674.1 coordinate 157,309,889, forward strand.
ACAATTTTGCGTATATATCGTCAATAACTTGACTATCTCAAATCAATTTAAGATATTTTTTAATATAATTTTAAAATATTTGGGATAATTTGTATGTATAGGGCAACTTGCAGAGAAGTTGCTTTAAAATACAGCTGAACCTTCTTCTCCAGCAAACGTTGTATGTGCAAAAATTAGAATGCGTTAATTTTAGTGACAGAAAACGAAACATTTTTAAATCGCTTGCCCTCATCATAATTGCGGTCTAAACTAGTATTATTATTATTGTAAGAATTTTGTGGTAAAACATCAGACAAAGAGAAATGCATATCTCAATTTCTTCCACGCGTCGTCTTCTCTTATATTTTACTCTTATCCATAAATTAGACAAGCGTAATTTCTAAAATGTAAGTAAGTTACAAGTAGGGATAAGGATTCTTTCTATGCCTTCTCTAATTATTTTTGTTATTAGTTTAGAAAATACCGGGAGCAGATTTCCAGTTAACATTCTAGTAAACTGCGTTAGCTAAAGATTTAGAAAATACTCTTAATCTTAAATTTTCGAAATCACAAAGTGGTTTTGAATATTTCTTTATGTATTTAATTTATACTTAAAATATCCTTTAATCCGTTGCTTCTATGTAGCACATCTAGTTATAATAGTAAAGTTATCGAATAACTCAATATTAACTAACTTTTTCTGATAATGTAAGCTTAAAAAGTAAGTAATAAATAAAGCACTTATAATAAATGCAGCACTATATCTAGTGTAAGTTTAAGCATTGTTAAGCCAAAATGGAACCAAAACTGCCTACAATTATTTACCCTTGATGAGGGCGTAAGCCTAAACTGGGTTTTGTAGAACTTGATTTGGCTTTAAGAAGATTTTGTTTTAAATGTTTGCTCATTTTTTTGTTGCAACTTTCAAGAGCAAACTAATATATGTATGCAGAGATCCCAAGTGTTTTCATACAATGGACAAAATATATGTTTATTCTGACTGAAAAGTTATAAATGCATTGATCGAGATTTTAATTAAGCTTTAACAGCAAATTAGTTTGGGTCTTAACAGCATATTGTCAATATTTAAGAGCAAATAAGAAAATGTAAATATACTTATGTTTACGACCTCGTTGTGATAAATATAAATGCTATCACAATTATTGATAAAAAATAGGAATAATATTATGATAAATAAAAATGGAATTATTAGCACTTTTGATAATTACTATACATACACATCATTCATTATTACATTGGAAAAGGGAACTCTTCTGTCAAAATCATTTTCAGATAATTTCGGCACAAAGTTCAGATTGTACAAGAGCTTTTTTTCAAATGTACGAACTTCACTCTTGCGTCTGTATCAATGTCCGTTAGCCGAGGCTCTTTAGCACTGGCGCAGTTAAAAACACCTTAGTCTCGCAACCGTTTTCTGACCGTTATAACGGATGCTGGAAAGTTGGTTTCCTCTTTGACCTGAATAGAGTTGGAAAATGAATTTTGCCTCGCATACCCCCCAAGTTATTGCAGTTGCTTTTCTTGACCAACCAGAACACACGCCTTATACACTTTCGGCTTAATTTTTGAATCACGCCTTTGCTGTAATTAATTTTATCCGTTGTACGTTGTTGAGACCAACCATGTCCATGCTTAGCGATAATATAACATTTTTCTGCTTCACATAAGCATAATGAAATAATAAATAAAAATCTATTTTTACTTGATATGACAACTGACAGTAAAACAATATTGTGATTGATGCGCAGTTACTGAATAGAACTATATTGTTACGAGTTTACAATTTTCAGTAAACACCCTGTACGTAGGTTCAAATTATTGCAACAAGACTTTTCACTAACCACTACTTTATTTAATACTTAATTACAATAAATAATCGTTATTATAACACACTAAGTACTATAGACATTAATACAATTCACAACTTGTTACTGTTCTTATTCCATCCTTTCATTTGTTCGTCTAATATGAAACTGCTCTCTGTATGCCGATCCACTCCCTATATACGTGACATCCTTCTAAAACCGTCCAGCCTATCCTTCGCGGCGTTTCTGGCCGTTCTCGTATATTCTATGAGGCAGCGGTGTAGGCGTGCACATAACATTGCCCCCTCCTTAAGCCTGAATGTCCCGGTCAGGCAATTCAGAGCCCTCAACATACTTCGCCAGTCTGTCCAAGTTCACGATTTTCATCTTGGACTTCTTACTTCGTTGAATCCTATAAACAACGTTATTAATCCGGGTGATGACAGAATACGGTCCTTCCCAAGGTGGGTGAAGCTTCGAAAATTCTTCTTCATTCTGCTGTGCTGTGCTGTGTTATACAGCCAAACCAAGTCCCCACCTTAATTTTATTTTTGATTTCATCAGAATCTTGTTATTCTTGTTACACCTATATAATTTTTCTCAATTCCACCTTTTCTTCTTGAGGTCGCTTCTCTTGTTCTTCTTTTTCTTCTTCTTCGCATCTCTCTTGTTCTTCTTTTTCTTCCTGGCGCGGTTTTTTTGTTCGTTTTTTTCTGCCTGGCGTTTCCTTTCTTTTCTTCTTCGCGTCTCTCTTGTTCTTCTTTCTGGTCTAGCATCATTTTTCTAAATTCCGCGAACATGTCTTGCATTTGCTTTTCGGCAGCCATGCTTCTTGTTTCCATACAAAATGTTCTTAAAACAGCACTAACAAGTCTTATTTAAAGTCTATATCAGGTATAAGTCAAATATTTCTACAAAATCTAGAATAGAATCTTCTAGAGATTTTCTGAAAATGTCCTCAATAGATTTTATTCAGTGTCTAACTAGTTTCCAGTTGACAGAACTGGATTAACTGCACTAGTCTCCTATGGAATGTTCTGGAAGTTTTCTCAAAATGTCACAGGGTGTTATTTAATGTCTATATCACTTTCCAAATCGCAGAACTTAGCTAACTGCACGAGTTTTCAAATAGAAAGTTCTGGAAATTTTCTTAATTAATTAAGTTCAAAGCACTTCAATGTCTGCAGTGGTTTCTAAATGGGACACTATGGAACTTTCTAAAATTCTTCAGAAATCATGTTGCAATTCCGCTTCTGGCACCAATTGTTACGTGTTTACAGTCTCCAGTAAACACCCTATATGTAGGTTCAATAAATTGCAACAAGAACTTTCATAAACCACTGATTTATTAATCACTTAATTACAATAATTAAGTCCTTATATACATTAGTACACACTAATTGCATGTCCCATCTACTATAATTCACAACTTATTACTGTTCTTTATTCCAGCTGTTCACATGTTCAACTCATATAAAACTGACCCGGTGCGCTTGGGTCCACTCTATATATACCCGCGTCGAATGTACTCGATCGCTCTAGAATCATCCGGGCGGTTGTTCGCGGCGGCTTTGGCCCTTTCTCGCACATTCTATGTGGCAGTGGCGTAGGCGTGCACATAACGATTCTTATTTTAAGGTATTAATCAACTGGTTGTAGACATTCAAGTGTTGTATTGTAATTGATAGCCAATTCATAGCCAAAGAGAGTTTTTAAAATTAGTGAAAACACCGAAATATTCATTATTTTATGTCCATAAGTTTTGACATTCACTAATTAAATTTTTATTAAATACAAAGTTGAAGAATTATGAAGATAATTTTTTGACGAAATAGAAATTCAATAAAATCCGTCCATTTCTAGTCACATGTCAAAATTCATCCAATTATTAAAGGATTACACTGATAATCTCCCGAATTTACCTCGTGCACTGACAAATCCTTATAATTTTCTGTAATAATGACCCTCAAGTTTGTTGCTTAGTAATTACCCTCCGCCTTGCGGCGTCGGGTAATTACTACAGCAAGCTTTGGGTTCATTATTACAGAAAATTATCGCGTGATTATCAGCGCCCTTGGTAAATTACAGCTGACAATACCCTTTTGACAATTTTCCAATACTCACATTACCTCCTATTAATTTTTAATGAAATTATCACATGAGTATGAAGTTTCACAAAAATATTCCTCTACTAATACTTTTTTAATAAAATAAATAATGAAAACGGTTTCGCTGCCTCTGCATTGCAGAGATTCGTTTATTGGACAGCAGTCCAATGAGCCACGTCTCATAAGCATACTACATTATAAAAAAACAGTAAAGGAAATAAGCGTATTAATTAATTCTTTCTTAGAGTTTATTGAGATTCCGCAATTTCCGCAGTATTGCAGACCTTTTATTATTTTATTTATGCTGCCCCTTTTCACCTATTGTACGCGATATGGTTGATAACTGGTAAATAAAAACAGCGAGCAAATTACGCAAAGCCAGTGAACGTCCGTCCACATTGAACTTCTACGTTGGTTAGTCATTAGGCAATTTATTTTCTACGAGGTCATTAACTCTGATCGTTTTAATTTGATTGTTTTATCCCATTTGTTACAGTTCCGTTTCGGATAATAGAAATGGCTCCCTTTTTGAATGCAATATATGCTGAACAGTAAATAACAAAATTTTCAAATGTCAAATGATCGATTAATATTCATGAAATTGGTGAATTTCTTTTATTGATTTGCTTATATTCGTTTCATTATAAATTGATTTCATTTTTTAATGACTCTTACGTGAATGTTTCGTAATTCGCTACAAATTAAAAAGAACACATTTTTTTCTGAAAAATTAATAAAAATCAAAGAAAATACGAATTAGTTCTGTGTTGCTACGAATTAAAAAAAAATAGAAGAATTTCTCAAGAACTTTTGCTAACGATGATATTACTATTTTTAATTAAAAAATAAAAGTAATAAAAACTAATAATATTGAAAGCCTTTATTACATAAGAATTCCTACATACAATGTATGATTTAAGTAATATATTGGCGCAAAACATTTTCAAAATTACTTTAAAATTTATTCTTTCCTATTATTTGGGTTTTCTACCACATGTATTATTATCCTCTTCAAAAACAAATCACCGAATCTACAAAATAATAGAATTATTGGAAAAAAGCCTCTGCGCCCGTGATGTTTACGTCAAAGGAATAGTCAGAGGTTATGTTTTGCAAATAATATGAATCAGAATAAACGCAGAAATAATGTATTTTGCTGACGTTTCGGAAACGTTTCCGTTTTCAAAGCTTTTTTTTGAAGAACTCTTATTTTGTTGTGTATGTTAAATACACAGCTTTAAGATTCTGTTTATGTTATTTCCATAGATACTTACTACTTACACAGAACTGATGATATTTGTTGATACGAGTTTTCATAAATGTTGAAAATAGAGACAATCAGGTACGACAAAAACCTGAATGTCATTATACAGCAATAATTCCTTATGTATACGGACTATCGGAGAAGCTACGCCGTATAGGTGACAAATTTGATGTTAGGACGATGTGTCAAACGGGGAACACTTTAAGATCTATTTTAACAAAAACAAAACCAATAAACAGGGAGCAGAATTCAAAAAACTGTATTTACAATATCTCGTGGATGAGTCATCCAGACCTTTCAGTGTGAGGTTGGATGAGCACAAGAATTACATTAGAAATAATGAAATTCAGAAATCAAAGATTTGTGAACATGCTTGAGAAAACGGACATAGAATAAACTGGGACTAGGCAAAAATTTTAACAAAAGAAGCAGATACCAAAAAAAGAAAAATTAAAGAATCAGTAATAATCTTATTAAATGAAGATAAGTGCGTATCGAATTGTTCTGTAGATATTTGTACAACCTGGCTACCAATGTTAAAAGAAGAACTTAACAAACTCAACATTATCTAAAAGAAAATATCATCAGTTCTGTGTAAGTAGTAAGTATCTATGGAAATAACATAAACAGAATCTTAAAACTGTGTATCTGACATACACAGCAAAGAGTTCTTAAAAAAAAGCTTTAAAAACGGAAAGAGACTACTTTCCGAAACGTCAGCAAAATACATTATTTCTGTGTTTATTCTGATTTATATTATTTGCAAAACATAACCTCTGATTATTCCTTTGACGTAAACATCACGGGCGCAGAGACTTTTTTACAATAATTCTATTATTTTGTAGATTCGGTGATTTGTTTTTGAAGAGGATAATAATACATGTAATAGGAAAGAATATTTGTAGAATGCCACAAATAACTTTCAGACAATACTTTAAAATTTAATCGAATACTGAAATATTGGACCAACCTGTTGATATTCTGTCTCTTGTATCTCAGTAACAATCACTCTCCTGTTATTCTATTGCCAGTTCTGTAATAAAATGGAACTTACAACATTTTAATATTAATTGCCCAACAGTCCCCCATTTACAGGACAAAAATACAAAAAGAAAAATACAAAGTAGAAAATAGAATATACAAAAATATAAAAACAGAAAAATTTGAATGAACATTGACACACGCATTTGTTAATAATAATTCTAATACATTATGTTTTCAAATTATATCTTATATAAACCATTCATCATCCAAATAATTCACTGCTATCTGTAAAACTTTCTTTAAACTACAGAAATGTATATCACTTAAGCGACAGTTCATTGAAATTGCTACACATAACATAAATATGAGATTTAAGCAACACATATGGCACATGAGAATTTCGCTTAAATCATTAATAAAAAGGAGAAATAGTAACGGTCGAAGATTAGACCCTTGCGGTACTCCAGATGTTGATATGTATGTGAAAGAGCCATTAGAAGAGACATATTGCTTCCTTTGACTAAAGTAAGAAATAAAAAATGTTGGCGCTGAAATAGTAAAATCAAAGCTGGTTTATTTAAAAGAAAACAGTGGTCAATCTTGCCAAACGCTTATTGCAAAGTCAGTGTATATTACATCCACCTCCCCCTGAATATCTAAAATTTCACATATATAAATTGAGTAAATGTTGTTTGATTGATCATAGCTGATCTATTATTTAAAAAGCCATGCTGGAATGGTTATATTTGATCCCGTACGGACAAGTATGTAGAGTTATATAAAACGATTTTTAACAATTTCGACAGGACAGAAATCGGCCTGTAATTTTAATTAAGGTTTTATCGCCGTTTTTAAATATTGCGCAAACTCTAGCAGTTTTCCATACTTCCGGAAAAGTTTTACATTTTACAGCTAAGTTAAATAAAAAGCAGCGGGGAACAAATTTGAGTCCATGACTTTTCGTACATGCCCTAAATTGCAATTTTATGGAATCTTATCTGCTTGCTTTGCCTATTTACCCTTATTTACCCCATTCACCCCCGAACCCATCAACGGAATTAGATCAAAATATAATCTAGTTCCAGATCTGACTGATGGTTGAGAGGTGAGCGCGCTTGCCTCTCACCCAAAAGTTCCGGGTTCAATCCCCGGTCGTGGCAGTAGGGAATACTCTGAGAGGGATTTTTCCACTATAGACGGATATTGGGTGTGTGTCCCTTGTCTAAATTTGTAGCCCCCTCCCACACAAGGCTCTTCTAGAGCCTTCCGGGATAAAGGAGGTCGTCATTACCTGTGGTGTATTTATTTATTTATCTCGTTAACATAAGTATATCAAATTTCAAGTCAATATCATAAACGGTTCCAGAGTAAACGTGCGCACAAAAAAAGTTACAGACAGAAATTTTTAAGCCCATTTCAACAACAACAAAAAAATGTTTGCGTTACTATACTTCCACTGGACATGGAAGTAATAAGGTATATTATCTGGCCCAGAAGTAAGTTTGTTTTTAAGCTTATTGGCCGCAACGAGTATTTCTTGCTCAGTAATTTATTGAAAATGAATGTTGTGGATACTAAAATTACTTTCAATTGGAGTAAACTCTTCATCAGACATAGCAAACACATTAGCAAAGAAATTACCAAATACTTTAACAATATTCAGAGGTTGATTAAAAAATATATTTTCGTCCTGACGATATTTTACCAGGTATCGTACTAGTCTTATTTTTTGAATGAACAAAGGACCAAAATTGTTTAGTATTATGTGGAATCGTCGATTGCACTTCATTAATATAATTTTTATAAGCAATTCTTGTTTCTTCTTTAATAATGCTTCTTAGTCTCTTAAACTCTTCTAGTATGAATTAATACCTGTTTTTTATACTCTTTAAATAATTCAACTTTTTTCTTAATGTTATTTATAATTTGAGACTTGTACCAATAAGGATGCTTATGTTTGAATGATCAAAAATCGCGTAAAGCCTGGTGTAAAACTCATGCAATGCTACTTCAATATCATCTAAATTCAACAAAAACGACCAATCCATTTGTAATATTACATTATAATAGAATGCAGCAAAATTGGCTTTTTTAAATTATATCATTTAACATCTCTATTTGGAAGCATTTCAGATTCTTTCACAGATAAATTCGTTATATTTATTAATAACGCTGGATGATACAAATTGTACAAGCAGTGCATTATCACATAAGACTTCACATTTAATATTAGACAACAACAAATCAAGTAATCTGTGAGAAATATTTAGTATGTTAAATTGTCAAAAGTCAAGAAAATTTATTAAACTATTAATTACAAATGTTTTTCTGCAAATATTATGTTAATTAATGAAATAAGGGACATTTTACGAACATCATCGGTTATTTAATTTCTTGTTAAGAGTAACAAGAAGCCAGTATTCATAAAAAACTGTTATTCTAAATAAATGGTTGAAATTTTCTAATTTGTTTTTTCTTGGTTGCTTATAAAAGTGAATAAATTTTAGGAATTTGCAATGGTGAAATATTTATATATTTTTGTTTTGCCTTTCTAACGTTTGCACAATCCCATTTGTAATCGTAATCATGTTTATATCCCAACTGTTTTTGAAAACGGAGAAGGCGACGGGATATTCCATCTCGAGCATACTTTGTTTAATAAACATATTATTGTAATCACTTGTTTGTTATTGCAGTAACACCACAACTCACATTATAATAACAATTGCGTATAATAACAAGTTTGTTTCTAATAGGTTGGCTCATTTTTATATTTCAATGGTGTAATTTATATTATAACAGAAACCCCCCTTTTTATTGTTGAGTTCATCACCCTTTCAGTACGTTATGTCGTAATAGCTACTTTTTACCTATTTACGCTACACATAGGGTAATCAGTGGTGGGTTTACGAGGGGGCGTACAGAGCGGCTGCCCAGGGCCCTAAACACATGGGAGCCCCAAATTAATTGTGATTTCTTGCAAAAGTTTATGAGAATGAAAAGAATATCCCACCATATCCACCGATTTATAAAGCGAATTATTTTATTATTATTATGTTATGTGCCCTCTAACGGAGATAGGTTTAATCAATCCCTGGTGGCAAAATGAAAGGAGACCTGCCTGGGTGACTGCCGGCAGGGCGGCGCTATCTCTGAACCAACTGGCGAACTGCCATTACCATAGAATATACGAGAAGGGCCAGAAACGTCATGAACAATAGTCTGGATGATTCTAGAAGAATGCCACGGATATATAAGAGGCGGATCCAAGGCACGCAGTTCGGACAAAATAAAGGACAGTAATAAGTTGCGCATTATAATAGTGAGACTATGTAGATGAAAATTATAACTAGTGTGTTATTGTAAGGACTGATTATTGTAATTTAGTGATAAATAAATCAGTGGTTAATGAAAATCCTTGTTGGAATTATTGAACCTGTGTCTGTAAATGTTTACTACAGGGTGTAAACACGTAACAATATTTGATTGATTTGAATTACTTTGATATAAAAATGTACTGCAAATATGGCAATTAGTGCTTTACTCTAAACACTTAATATTTGTGTATTGGTATTGTTACGTGTTTATAATCTCCAGTAAGCAGCCTGTATGTAGGTTCAATAATTTGCAACAAGAACTTTTATACACCACTACTTTATTAATCACTTAATTACAATGACTAGTCGTTACAATTACACATTAGCACACACTAATTACAAGGTTATTCTACTATAGTTTCACTACTATAATTCACTAGTTACTGTTCTCCATCTTATCTTATCACTTGCTCATATCATACATAACTGTCCCCAGGGCGCTTGGATCCATATATATCCGCGTCGAATGTGCTCGATTATTCATTCGCGGCGTTTCAGGGCCGTTCTCGAATTTTCTATGAGGCAGTGGCGTAGGCGTGCACATAACACTACCCCCTCCTTAAGCCTGAACGTCCCGGTCAGGCAATTCAGAGTCCCCAACATACTTCGCCTATATGTCTAAGTGCACGATTTTGATTTTCATCTCGAACTCCGTAGTTCTTTGAATCCGATAAACAACGCCATTAATCCGGGCAATGACAGAATACTGCCCTTCCGGTGGGTGAAGCTTCTGAATTCCTTCTTCACTCCGCTGTGGGTTGTACAGCCAAGCCAGGTCCTCTACTTAAATCCCACCGAACTGACGTTACGGTCATATCGGGCTTTCATCCGGTCACCACTCCCTGTAGGATTTTTTTTTATACATTTATTTAACGTCGGCCTATTTCCGCTACTGAGGCCTAACACCGACGCCTGTAGACGAGCTACCCCCAACCAGAAATTTTGTCGAACCTCTTCCCTTAAGAAGAGTAGGGATCTTTTACTTGCCTAACATTTAATAGACAAGGGACCGACGGCTTTACATCCCCTCCGAAGGATGGTATATCTCCTATACAACCCTCGTCTAAGGTTGTATAGCTCCCGCGCATACACTGATATACAAGCCGCTGGAAGATGTGTGAGGCGAGAACACGGTTTCCGTTGGAATGGTCCCTGTAGGTGACTCTTTGATGGCCGCGTCTGCACAAGCCTTGCATCTACGACACTAAGCCTCTACGTCCTGACGACTATTTATCCAGTAGAATCGTTCCCGTACTCTATCCCTGGTCTTGTTTTTGCCAGAATGCTCTCCGGATAATCTTCGTGCACTTCCCGAAGTACTTTTGGTACTTAGCACCTGGGTATCATCAAACGCATGGTAACTTCTTTCCTATCCGGGCTCTCCAATGCTCTCCGTAATAGTCCATCTTCAAGCCTTAGGGAATCCCATTGCGCCCACAAAGCCTTCAGCTCGACACTTTTATCCGGAACATCCTTCCATTCTGGTCGCGCGCCTTTTTCTTTTGCCTTCAGTATAGGTGCAATTCCGTCGTCGCTCAGTTGTTCCTTCCTTACAACTTCCTTTGTTCGGTCCTTCGGTACTTCTTTAATCGTCTTTACTTTTCCTTTGACTTCACTTACTTCAGTCTTTATGTTACCCATATCCTCTTTAATTTCACTCTTGAGGTAGCCGAAAGGACAGCGTTTTGTTGCACCTGTATAATTTTTCTCAACTCTTCTTGATGTATTCTTTATTTTTCTTCTCCGCGTTTTTCCCGTTCTTCTTTTTCTTCTTGGCGTTTTCTTTCTTGTTCTTCTTCGCGTCTTTCTTGTTTGACTTTTTCTGCCTGACGTTTCCTCTCTTTTTCTTCTTTCTGGTCTATCATCATTTTTTTAAATTCAGTGAATATATCCTGCATTTGCTTTTCGGCTGCTATGCTTCTTGTTTCCATTCAAAAGTACTTGAAACAGCACTAACAAGTTTTCTTTAAAGTTTATATTCGTATAATTCAAATACATCCACAAATTTCGGAATAAAATGTTCTAGAAATTTTCTCGAAATGTCACAAATAGATCTTATTTAATGTCTATATTACTTTCCAGTTGACAGAACTTGGCTAACTGCGCTAGTTTTCAAATAGAAGGTTCTAGAATTACAATGACTAGTCCTTATAATTACACATTAGTAGTAGTACTAATTACAAGTTTATTCTACTATAGTCTCGCTACTATAATTCACAACTAGTTACTGTTCTCCATTTTATGTTATCACTTGCTCATCTCATACATAACTGTCCCCAGTGTGCTTGGATCCACTCCAAGTACTTAAGCAAACACGTAAGATACGTGATTAATAAATATATAAAACTTTAACTATCAAATTATAGTTTCGTTTGCATGCAGTGTATGCTCGATATAAAAAAAAAATTATAGGGATGTAGCAGCATTTGGAAAGACATTCATAATCCTAGGACGCATATTATCTTGTGAATACATTCGTTACAAAGGTACTCTATAATCCCCGGTTAATTCATATCTTACCAGGTGTTTTGCTTAAATTTGTGTTAGGTGTCCTGTGTGACGTCATAAGTACAAAATAGTAAGCATGTGAACGATCCATATGTACAGTTCAAATCATGAATGTTGTTCACGTCATCATCCTTTAATTTCCGAATCAAATCAACTCAAGATCGCACAGAATGACACGCATGTATGTTGTGATGAAAATATCTGGACAATAATAGTACGCGATACAATGAATTTTAACATCCGGGGCCGCATTTAATTTTACCATTCACCTCATGGATTTCTTCCAAAGGTAAAAGGGAACGCCCGTTACGTTTTACTGATTAAAGCAATCGTTTAATTTCACCACCATGTCTCTGGCTACTGCATTCAGTCTTTTATCCACCGCACGCTACAGAGTTGACAGAGAACTGACAGAATGCTCAACATTGGTTGCAGCTACGACAAACACTTGTAATATTCATTTGTAAAACGAATCGTTAGCCCCTTTTCACACTGGGCGACTTAGCAGCGCGATTTAGTAGTGCGGCAGAGTCAAAGGATAGTCGCGCGGTTCTAATCAAAAGACATGACCCGGGTGAGTCGTCGCGGCTACTTCCGGCTGCACGACTCAGCCGCGCTGCTAAATCGCCCTGTGTGAAAAGGGGCTTCCGCTCGGAACTTCTGTCGTAGCCTCAGCAGACGTGACTTTCTGTTATTCACATCCTATGCGCTTTGTATTTGCAAAGATAGAAAAATCGCATGTCGTTGATAAGTACATAAATTGATGGTGAACGTCAACACTCGTGATTTCAACTATATTTGTGATACATTGATCTATTTTATACCTATAATATAAATATAGTTTTTCAAGAATACTGTTAGGCAATCAATGCTTTGTTAACAAAATCCGTCTTACCTGTACTGGTGCTTCATTAGCAAGAATTCTAGAACGAGCAGTTAGTATTGTACGGTAAATGTTATTTATTTTATTTATCAGAAAGTTAGTATTATAGTTCTATGAGCTTAGCTTTGAAAATCTATTTTTAATCAACGGTTTACGATATGTAATATTCTACGAAAATTTATTATCTCCAAAAATAAGTTTCTTATACCACCGTGAAAACTGTTTTTTGCCATTCCTTATCGTACTCAAAACATGTTTGTGGTAATAGCGGCAATAGTAAATGGTCTGCTTATATTATTTTTATTACAGTTCAATAAAAAAAATGTATGTTTTTTTTTTTTAAGAATACAAATGACAATGTACTTTTCTCTGCAGAAGCCAAGGCAACGACGGGTATTTTTCTGACGTACATAATCTAAATAAAGAGCAATTTATGTTGTGATGAGTAGAATATGTTATGATGTATCTGTCTTTTTACTTGCTGTTCTTTAACAATGTTTTATTGTATTAACGTTTGTGTTCAAATCTTGCATTCTTTTTTTAACACACTTCCTAACATAATCAATTGATGAAATTATGCACAGTTACTAAGATCGGATGACAATACAGTATTCCACCGTTAATTTTGCATATATATCCGCACGTAGGGGGGGTGAAAATTGAAAAATTTGTAAAACGAAAAAGCGAGAGAGCGAGAAATCAAAACAAATCGTTAGAGACGAATTTCTATTGAGCGCTCTCTGGGGGTAAACTCCCCAAAAAGTGTGACTGAAATACAAACATAATATACACCAGATAATAATATAATGAATAATAAAAATATAACAGAAATTTGGTTGGAATTTATGCAGATATAAACTCAGGGTGTCTAGCAACCGGGAATTATACGAGTTTTTATAGTGCCCTTGAAAATGCGGGAAATTTGGGCCATACCCTTGAAAAAGATTACAAAATTTTGGAGATAAGTATTAAAATTCTTAGGTGAATTGCATAAATAATCTCCACCTGCTTAAAAACTACAGAAAAAAAGAGTACTTGCATTCGATTTTGTAAATGAAAGCGTTAAAGAAAGTGCTGTGGTAAAATTTTAAAACGTTAGGCAGCTACCTGGCCGCATCAGCCTCGTGTTCAAGTGATTTATTTGGATGTCATCCTTATTGGCCCAACATTTAAAAAATATTTCGACTGCTTACTTTACAGCTTGTTAAACCAGACACCTGGGGTTAGGGCTTACAATTAGTCTTATATTTATTGTCCCTAATTACGGAATCAAATGGTTTATAGTCTGTGAATATTTGCAGGGTGGATCATAATGCCATAAACTTCACAGTAGTGAATCATTAAATTGTATGGCTTTATAAGTGTCCAGTGAGAGTTTTTTTTGTTTAGTATTTGTCTGATATATTGATACATACAAGAACATTCTAAATTCCAGATGTAGGACACCGATGCTTTCAGCAAACATGTGCTTAAAAAAATATGACAATTTTTATGACTTCTCCATTTCGTCCCAAGAGACTCTGGCTAAGCCGACAATAATACACGATATTTTTACTTTTGCGCATAGTTGTAGAAAACCAATAAAAAATCTTATAAATAGTATATATGCAAACAAAGCCCCAATTTCTTTTTAGTTTTTGAATAAACCCAAATTGAAAATGTCTTATTAAGAATTTAAGTATTCATAATTTTTAAATGTTAATATGGATAATAGATCTGCCGCTTACATAAATGGGAGCAGTTTAATCAAATATAAGTTGTAAATAGAGCTTTTTGATTTTTTACAAAGAAAGGAAGAAAGGTTAACTTGCTTGGTATGCTAAAGCGTTTATAGCTTAGTAAACTGAAGAAATAGATATAGAAATTTAAGAATAAAAGTGCAACATTATATTTTGCCGACAATATGCGGCAAGCAGTAAACAAATATACAGTGTGTCTCAGTTTATGTTACACTTGATATTCTCTGTAATGTTTGAGATAAATTTTTGGTTGAAAATCCAGTCTGACAGTTTTTTATGTAGAATCCAATCCTGGTTAATAATAGACAGTAATAAAAGTTATGGTTGAAAAACTGATTTCTTTAAATAATTCAGAATGGCCGACGTTTGCATAATTTTAACTGACTATAAAAGGAAAGTTAAAACATGTATGTAAAATTTTAAATGTCACTTCAGGTTTACACGGAAAAAACGTTCTTTTTCCCAAATAATAAATTTAAAGTCGAAACATTTCATTTTTTAAAAAGCCTATTATTATTAAATTATTGAAACTTTTGAAATATTGAAAGAAAATAGGCAATAATATTTTTTGTTATTGTTTTCCTTTTTGTATTCTTGTTATTGAAATAAAAAAAAAAATGAAAATCTGTGTTTAAAATTTTATCACAAAATATCATTTTTAAGCGCATATATAGTACCTACCTTATCTTTTTTATTAAGAATTGTGCGATTAATATGACGGTATGAAAAAAAATGGAGTGCTATTTTTAAAAAAACTAAATTTTTTGGATTATTTTCAATTTAAACATTAGACGAACACTCGAATTAACATTTTACTTGGAACTTTGGATAAATGGTTGGATATTCATGAAACTTTCTGAATTGGTCCCTAACTTCAACTTTGCCGCTCTTTTTCAGAAATTGTTAAAACAATAATTATGTTGTTAATTTGTGAACGTGCAAAAGACGAGCAAAATAAAACATTAAAAGAATTTTCATGTTTTTTGTTAAAAGCTAATGACTTTTTACTCTTGCCAAATTTTTGAAAAAACGTCGTTTCCGAAATCCAGTAATATGAAATTTTCCAAAAAGGGGAGAGGAGAAACCATAATATTACTTATATAAAAAATCCGAAAAGATTTTAATGAGCATACTTAGGTATTTTTAAAATACAAAACTTTTTTTCATTATCGTGTAAAGTTTTCCCGGAAAACCTTATAAAATAGTAAAAATTTTGATAAGGAAAATCACTGAAAAACATTTTCTTAAAAATCTGAAAAAATTCACAATAGTACAACACTTAATTTTAACCAGTTTTCGTTTCTTGTAATTTTTTTAAAATGCGTATTTTCCGAGATACGAGCATTTGTGTGTGAAATAATTGTATATTCACAAAAGTAATATTCGATGCTAATATCCTTTTACTCAATTCACAAACTTTGAATAGTAAAAAAATTGACAGTCTGTATTTGGACATTTGTGATTACGAAAACCTGAACTTTTTGTGTTTTTAACGAAACATGGGAAACTTCAGATTCAATAGATAATCTACATATAAGTGAATATTTACTGGCTAGTCATTACTGCAGATCTTCTTTCAAAGGGTGGTGGTGTCGCAATATGGGCAAAAAATTACCTGGAGGTAAAAAGTATTGATATACAACAGTTTTGTATTGAAAAACATTTTGAGGCCTGTGCTATATCTTGGAAAGATAATAAGAGTATTACAATTATTGTTAATTGTTATAGATCTCCCTCCGGGGATATAAATTTGTTTTTAGATAGAATTACTGATTTATTAAATTATTTGATGAAGCCCAATTTTAATTTAATTGTCTGTGGAGATTTTAATGTTGATTCATATACTGTTTCAAAAGATTTTAAAACTTTATGTAGTGTTTTGTCATGTTTTAATCTGAGCAGTGTTGTGAAGTAGCCTACTCGAGTAACAGACACCACTCTTAGTACTATTGATCATATTTTTATTAATTTCAAAAATGAAGAGTCATGTTGCGTTTTCGATAATGAAATTTCGGATCACAGAACTGTTCTCTTTAATATAAAATCTGAAAATTGTTGTGTAAACTCAAAACATACCTACCACATTGTATAAAAGAAGTTACAATGAAAATGCAATTGCCAATTTTGAAATGGCAGTTCTAAATGAAACTTGGGAAGATATCTATAATATTAGCGATATTCACGATGCATGCATGTATATACATGCATGCATGTATAAACATGAACATCCTCAAATAGTCGCTTCACTTTTTAACGATTTTTTTATAGAGGCTCCTAAAAACATAATTGAGCAAATACCACCCTGTAATACATGCATACCTACTGTAGTTAAACAAACAAATTCGTTATTTTTAAAACCGTTTACAACCGAGGAAATGTTAAAATTATTAACAACAAAATTTAAAGCCAAAAAATCATCTGGCCCGGATGATATTCCTTGTTTTCTTATTAAAAAAGTGTTGAATTTCATCGTCGAACCACTTACATATCTTATTAATTTATCATTCGAGACAGGAACATTTCCCAATAGCTTAAAAATTGGAAAAGTTGTACCGATTTTTAATAGGAATGATAAGCAACTGTTAGAAAATTATAGACCGGTAACTGTGCCCTTTGGTATGTCCAAGGTGATTGAATATTGCCATTTGTATAGATTATTAAATTACTTAGAGACTTTTCAAATCATGACAAAAAATCAACATGGCTTTTCTAGCGGTAAGTCGACCAGTACAGCTATTCATTCTTTTTTGAACAAAATATTAGAATGTGTAGACGCGGGAGAGTGTCCTGTTGGGATATTTTGTGATCTCAGCAGGGCATTCGACTGTGTCAATCATAATTTATTATTAATTAAACTGCAGGATTATGGAATAAGGGGTCCTGCACTTAATTGGGTTACGACATTTTTTGGAAGGTCGGAAACAATACGTAACACTAAAACATAAGACACAAAACGTCGTGTCCAGAGTTGATTCAGAGTGTCTAAACTTAACCATGGGTGTTCCACAGGGCTCTATATTAGGTCCTGTGCTTTTTCTTTTATACGTAAACGATATTGATTCTTTGCCAGCAACTGCACACTTTACGATGTACGCGGACGATATATCTGTAATAATTTCCAACCCACTGGATAATGTTTTAGAACATAACTTTAAACATTTTAAGCAGTTCCCACAATACTTTACATTTCAATGCCGAGAAAGCTCATCTCACTAGATTTCACAACAGGCAAAAGAAATGCGACAATTTAAATATTAACATAAATAATACACCTATTTCTAGCGGCGAGGAAAGTATTAAGTTTTTGGGAGTATACTTGGATGAATCCCTGAACTGGAATTATCATTGTGAAACTTTGATATCCAAAATTTCATCAATAGTATATTTATTCCGAAATATTAGAGCTTATTTAAGTAGAGAACAGTTAATTAATTTGTATTATGCTCAAATTGATACACGTTTAAGGTATGGTGTCTGTTTCTGGGGGAATTCCACATTATCATCTAAGGTATTTATTGCGCAAAAACACATTTTACGATGTATTACCAACGTACCGAAATAAATAGTTTAATCTGGGGATAAATCTGAGAGTACAGAGCTATTTCCAGGACCTTGGCGAAATTACATAGGATATATATGGACCGATAGTTTTCTAAATTTTTGGCGAGCCTGATTTTAAAACTGGATACATTCTTCCTAATTTACAGGTCTTGGGAAATGTTTTAAGAATAAGATTGAACAATATTAGTAATGGGTGAATAAAAGCAATTGCACAATCTTTAACAACGAAACTGGGAATCCGAGGTCATTTTATTGAGGAGTTTTTTATGGCATCTTTAATATTATTTTCGGTAAAATTGCCCACATTGATACATACATTGTTTGGATATAAGGTGCTATTCTTTCGAACATCAGACTTGGGAAGATATACATCACTAAAGAAACTAGCAAAACCATTTACTATATCATTTAGAACTTGTATCATTATGATATAGGTTGCTAGGTATTCTCGATGTACCTTTTTTATATTGCACATATGACCAAAAGTTCTTGGGGTCATCAGAGATACTCCTTTCAACTTTACAGAGATAGCCCTATTCTTTATAGACTGTTTTAATTTTATTCTAAATGAGTGCTGTCAGTTTTGAAAATTCTCTATTATAATAATAATCGGTATGACTTTTGTCTTTCTTTTCATAATGAGATTTTAGTTGCAAATTACTTATGATATCAGGAGTGTACCAGATGGGATAATTGTGTTCTTAGCATTTTGAGACCCTCGGAATCAATTTGTAAGCGACTTTCTGAACGACCAACACTCCACTATTATGGAAAAATTAAATGCGGACGACATAAGACATTTTAAATACTAAGCACTGAAAAACTTTGCCAAATCTTCGCGAGACTCGTTTTGTCCTAAGACTGGAGACTGGATTCCTCCAGAATATCATTTATATATTCTTCTATGTTAAACTGCTGACCAATGTGAATAGACTAAAATTAAATGTTAATAATCAATATAATAGATTCCAAGCACGCAGAAACAAATAGCCTTCCTTATCGGGTAGGAATGACGGAATGACAGTATTGTTGTACCGATATTGATTTCAATCAGTATTATATTTATGATGGACCCCTATGTTTATAAAAGAGAAAGTCAGTTAAACTAAATTGTATAAAAATAACCGTAAAATAAACGGAATGCAGGCTGCTGTTAAATCCCGACGGAAAAAAGTGTATGACTACATATTTGAGTATGATGAACCCTGAACTTGTCTTATAATATATTCGTCTCAAGAATCCGAGAAAATGCTTTAAAATTGAAGATATTACTTTCTAGGAGCACTAGAAACTTTTCAAACTTCGCTGTTATATAAAAAAATATTTACTAAAAAGTCTTTTGTTTTAGTATATAAGTTTGGTATCCACAAAATGTATGTTAGGAAGGTATTTCGTCGATAGTTGGATAAAAAAGAAGAAACAAATCTTGTACCCTCTTTAAAATCACTTCAAAGAATATACAGGGTGTCCCGTAATAACATGCAAAAAAATGAACTGTAGATTCCCTGCCAAAAATTAAGACGGGTTCTTCGTATAAAATTTTTCAAAATAACCCTTTCCTGTCGAGCTACACCCCCTTAACGAGGTGTGCCAAAAATAGGTTTTTAATTTCTCAAAATCTCAAAATAATGTAATCGGAAAAATACGAAATTTGGCACATCTGGGTTACTCATCAAAAGGCATCTGATGAAATTATTTCATGAAATTAGCGTGTACACAAAGGGGTAAAATTAACTACCCTTCTTGGAATTTTGTAAATATCTTTCTGCCTGCTATTTTTTTTTTTCGATTAAAAAAATAACTAAACATTATGATTCATTTAGAAACTTTTTATCTCTTGAAAAAGAAGAGAAGGTGTAACTGTTGCATTTGTAATTCTAATCATCTCCCGATGATGTCGGCTTAGTTGGTTGAAAGCTGAATATAAAGAAGCTCGAGTAGGATTTGCGCTTGAATTTTCAACGCATGATGTAAATTTTTGGAACAATGCAATCTTTACAGACGAAAAAACTTTCCAGTCAACACACAGCGGTCGTATTCGTGTTTACCGCCCTCCGAATACTCGATTCGATGAGAAATATATATCTAACAATGATACAAGTGGTAGATTTTCCGTCAATATGCCCACATATTATATATCGGCACGTGGTCCTGGTGTTTTGTGGCATATTGAGGAAGAATTTAATAGTGAAACGTATATTAGGATTATAGACAATATTATGCTCCCTTCTGTGTCACAATTATTTCCTAATAATGAGTTCATATTTGAACAAGACAATTGTTCCGTTCATACTGCTCATACCGTAACTAACTGGTTTCAAGATAACAACATCAATGTTCTTAACTGGTCCAGTCATAGTCCAGATCTTAACCCTGTGGAAGAAGTATGGGGACTACTCATAATAAGTATCCAAAAACTAAATGTGAGACCACGGAATGCCGAAGAATTACTGGAAATAGTAAATAATGTATGGGAAAATATTATTACTAATGACTATTGTATAAGGTTATTTAATTCGATGCCAAACAGACTTATAGAAGTTATAAATAGAAATGGTGCAATAACGAAATATTAATAGTTAGTTTCTTGTTAAGTAGGATATCCTTCGTCGCCCTGATCCAGGATTTCTACTAATCGTACCTTTTATTCTCCACTTTCTTAAAATGTTACACACCAAATTTTTGTCAATATTATAACGCAGTGCAATTTGTCTCATTGACCATCTATCTTCTACTTTAGCAATAATTCCAGATTTAACTAAATTGCTTATATGAGGCATATTAGTTTTTTGCACACTCCCAATAAATTATGACAACTAACTGACAGTGTCACAAAAATTAAAGTTAGATGTTCACAACTAGATTTTAGCAAAATACCGTTATAAGACTTGTCCTATTTTTTTTTTTTTTTGCTCACGACAGTATATACAAAAGAAACAAGCGGTGTTCGATCGTGAAATAAATCAAGCAAACTTCCCTGCAATTTCAACTTAATAGCGTACTTAATAAATGTATAAACAAGAATTGTTAATTTTTTTAACTTTAAAAAATATTTTTGCGTTGACAATTATCTGTTTACTTTAAAAATTATAAAATGTTTGGATAAAATAAACATTAATATGTATTAAAAACTAATTGCTTTCGCAATTTATTCGATTTGACAGAGCGACATACACACTCTGCCGCTGTTACTAGGCTACCAAAAATTAAAACAACTGCAACAGTTAAACATAATATTTTTAGTCGCAAACTCCTCTATAAATCCTTATTTTACTATAAGGAACCTAACCAGACTGCAACCAACAGCTACTCTCCGGGCTATGTGCCCCGCCGAGCGCTGAATTACAAGTTACAAGCCTGGCGCGTTAAGTGTAATAATTGCATATTACCAGCAAAACGCTAATGCTTCGATTGCAACAAACACCAGCCGAAAGACTGATCCTACTTAAAGGAGCTCCCTTGCCAGTCGTCACACACCACTTGCAGACTGCAGTTTCGAGCTGTTGGCTCTCGTCAGTGCAAGGTAGGTATGCGACGACCGACATGAGAATCCTTTGACTATAGTACATCCCGGTATTTTTACAATAGCGACATGTAAAACAGCCAGCAGGCGCCATCCAGCGGTCCAGTGTCTGTTGCAATCAAAAATAAATAGCCTGACTTGGCTTAGCATAGTTCAAATGTGCTTTTAGAGGGCGGAATATTAAACATAATATTTTTAGTCGCAAACTCCTCTATAAATCCTTATTTTACTATAAGGAACCTAACCAGACTGCAACCAACAGCTACTCTCCGGGCTATGT
The DNA here is from genome assembly GCA_963675555.1 of Leptura quadrifasciata. Classification (NCBI taxonomy): domain Eukaryota; kingdom Metazoa; phylum Arthropoda; class Insecta; order Coleoptera; family Cerambycidae; genus Leptura; species Leptura quadrifasciata. The sequence continues at coordinate 157,331,921 of OY776674.1, forward strand.
GCCCCGCCGAGCGCTGAATTACAAGTTACAAGCCTGGCGCGTTAAGTGTAATGTAATAATGTGTAATTGTTTTGCTGGTAATATGCAATTATTACACTTAACGCGCCAGGCTTGTAACTTGTAATTCAGCGCTCGGCGGGGCACATAGCCCGGAGAGTAGCTGTTGGTTGCAGTCTGGTTAGGTTCCTTATAGTAAAATAAGGATTTATAGAGGAGTTTGCGACTAAAAATATTATGTTTAATATTCCGCCCTCTAAAAGCACATTTGAACTATGCTAAGCCAAGTCAGGCTATTTATTTTTGATTGCAACAGACACTGGACCGCTGGATGGCGCCTGCTGGCTGTTTTACATGTCGCTATTGTAAAAATACCGGGATGTACTATAGTCAAAGGATTCTCATGTCGGTCGTCGCATACCTACCTTGCACTGACGAGAGCCAACAGCTCGAAACTGCAGTCTGCAAGTGGTGTGTGACGACTGGCAAGGGAGCTCCTTTAAGTAGGATCAGTCTTTCGGCTGGTGTTTGTTGCATTCGAAGCATTAGCGTTTTGCTGGTAATATGCAATTATTACACTTAACGCGCCAGGCTTGTAACTTGTAATTCAGCGCTCGGCGGGGCACATAGCCCGGAGAGTAGCTGTTGGTTGCAGTCTGGTTAGGTTCCTTATAGTGAAATAAGGATTTATAGAGGAGTTTGCGACTAAAAATATTATGTTTAATATTCCGCCCTCTAAAAGCACATTTGAACTGCAACAGTGTTGCCAGATTATTTATCATGGATACTATTTTAATTTTTTAAAGTCCAACTCTTATTCGCGTTTTGGAAAGCTAAAAAGCAAGTTAATTAGAAATAGTTAAAAAACATAAATTTTATTTAATTTCAATCAATTATAGACTCGATTCAGTATTTTTACAATTCTGCCTGTGTAAATAAACTAGATCTGGCAACACTGGGTGTGATACTGGGATTAGGTAGGTAATTGCAAATTGCGCTCAATTTTTCTATGACTATCAGCAGTTTCGTCTAGTGTATATTGGGTGATACATTAGAATGGGCCACAGTTGATGATGAAACTTACCACAGTGAAACGATTTTTTTCACTAATTTTTATTTTTGATTATGGCAGTTTTTTCTCAAGAGAACTTCACTTCTTTGTACACCTCTTGGGACAATCGGTTTCCTCATTGTTTTTATAAATCAGGCAATTTAAATATAAAAGACTCTTTTTGTCTCATTGTCGCTTACTAGTAGAGGTACAATGAGTCAATTCAATTGCTAGAGATACAATTAAGCAAGCATCTAAATAATTAAAACGGAATGAGTAAAATATAAAAGTAACTGCAGGCTCTATTTGACGTTCGGTGATTCCAAGGCAAAAGGATGGTAGTAAGATGATCTTAATGTCGTCTATACTAACATTTGAGACATCAGAAGTGATTAGAAGAATAAAATTATTATCAAATCCAGTTGTAAAAAACGGGTTTTTGCCGAATTTACTTGGGCTTTTATGTTTTTGGGGGGCGTTTGAGCTTTTGTGTGTGTGTGTGTGTGTGTGTGTGTGTACAAATTGTCAAAAAGAATCTAGCCTTAAATTATACAGAAATTGTTGAGAGCATATCTAGTGTTCTGATCTTTCAATTTATTGATTTTTTATATATATTGACAACTATGGCCCAGACCATGTATCATTGTGGCCCCGAGACATAATTTTTAAAATTACAGCAAAAATATTATTTGCCGAGTGAAGTCTAGCCTGTAAAGCAATCGATAGCTAAATGAATAAAAACTATTAAGAAATCGTGGCTTCTATTTTTAGCGTATAGCTTTGAAGAAAATTAGCTGTTTTCAAAAATATGTCTAAAGGCGGGTTTTCATACACCTTCATCAGTCGCTGACGACTGCGACCGAGTAACCGCGACCGATTGGCCAAGACATTATGAACGATCCATTTTTTCGCTCCTGAAGAACTTTTATTATATTTTCCAAAAATGAATATTAAACGTTCACAAAGAAGGGTTCAAAACGACTGTTTCAGACGGAGAATAATACAAAATCTATACTTTCTGTTCGTTTATGCTTAACTGCTTCACCGATGGTACCAATTGGACGTCGTTAACACTATAAATCTAACACAGTAAATACTAACACTTTCTTTTTAAACCTGAAAAGGAATTTTGAAAACACAAGAAAAGGACAATATAAAATTCAAAAAATGTATATTAAATCTCTTTAAAAAATCATGTTTTACAAAAACGTTCAAGAAAAATATATTGACAAACTATAGTCTGGCCTGTGTACAACACATAGTGAGGAACGGAACGACTACCATCCAATGTGCGGTTTATAGCTAACGATTACATGAAAAGATTCAAGAAAAGTTCAATGTTTATAAATTTTTGGTGGGCTTTTGCTTGCCTGTCTGTTTACGTATTATCAGTTCAATAGTAATTTGGTTCACTCCTCGGAGCTTAAAAATGCTTGAATCGCAATGATTTTGAATTATATTGTGGCAATTATATATTCATACGTTCAGGCAAGGCGGTCCCATGCACATCTGAGTACATGGTAAAGATACTTTTCTGACACTGAGTCGCTGAGTAACCAACCGGTTTAGGGCAAATCCCGTCAAAATCTACTGCTAGAAAATGATACGGCACCCTTGTCGCTAAAGGATATTTTCGCCAGAACTCTCGAAATACTTTGACTAGAGACTGGATTAACTTGTCCTCATATTTAACACAACGCATGAGTTGCAGTGCTGCACAACGTGGATTCGTAAGAGGGTTTTTAATTTTGAAATTTCCGAAATTAAAGTCGATTTTTGTTACATTTTCTCAATTTTGGTGGTCGGGGCGACATTACGTCCCCATTAAGCCACATTTACTATACTTTCTAAAATTACACTTCTTGATGAGTTTTCGAGATTTTGGCATAAAAAACCCGTAGAGCGAAAATGTGATTTAAAATATAAAAATTTCTTCGCAACGGAATTTTTACGTGAAACACGTTTTTCATGCGAGTTTCGAAACGTTTATCGAGGGTTTTGGCGTGTCCTTTAAAAACATCTCCAAGGCATTTTAACCTGAATGTTTTCCTACCTGCTACTGAGTAGTTACTACCAGCAAATGGTCGCGAGTCGCCGCTCATATCCGAGAGCAGTGCTTCGACTAATTCGTCGACGAATTTAATTAAAAATAATATTTTTAGCAGGCATGTTTGTAATTTTTACTTGTCATAGCTATATAAAGTAAAAGGAGTAGTACATGTATATTACTATATTATATTACAGATTGAATATTTCTTTGGTGGGTACACTGGCGAGCAGTTGAAAGTAAATATTTGTTGTTATTTTGTAATTGTGGCTTATTGACAGTTAGTGGCATGATATAATTTAGGTCTACACGGTACTATAACGTAATAACATTAAAATTAGTGACTTTTTAGAAATATTCATTTTGTCGCGATCACAGATCACAAGAACGAGAAACACTAATTTGCGCAAGCTAGGAAAACGGGTTGAGGAACTAGGTCGTGGCTACTACCGGTCGCGGCTACTCGGTCGCAGTCGTCAGCGACTGGCGAAGGCGTAGGAAAATCCGCCTTAACTGTAAAGCGTTATTTCTCTTTATAAATTTTCTGATTCTCCAAATGATCTGCTTCAAACTCTGTTGCCACCTAGGTCATACCAAAAAGCAGTGTGTGTATTAATACCAACCTAATATCCCCGGGTGTTTTAAGTTGAAATGGTTTGCCTTTTTGTGGAATGCATCTCACTATGACCCACTCTCCCCTATTAACTCGATGCGCATTTAGCCAATCGCATCGGCATCATCTGAAGATTAATATAAGGATGACTTGAGGCATTTGGTTCCAAATTTTTTTGCAAATTGAACCTACCTCTAGCTGGTATAAAACATAAAATAAGTTTTAAATTTTTAAGTTTATTGATAGCTAAATCTTTGGTTCGGTTTTGTTTGAATTATCACATGAAACATTATTCGTCCACCAGTTGGAATAGTTTAACATAATGATGCACAAGATAGCCATGTCAACCATATAAAGCAGCGTTCGCTGGTCGTTTATTATTAATGTTTGGCGAATACCCTATAGTCGGAAATAAATATTAATAGAAAGACACTATTTTAATGTTATTATATTCAAGTTCAAGAGAAAAATCTACTTCTACTCTTGACACTAGAAAATGATAGACGCAGAAAGAAAGAATTGCCCATGCTTAAAAACAGACACACAGAAAGATTCCTTCTAATCAATTTTAATAAAAAAAAAAACCATCTAAAATATAATGAAACGAAATTTAAAGAATTTTTTCGTCGCGTCACGATCAAACAAACAAAATCAAACGAATTCGGACGTTGCTCTCCTCTCGGACGAGACAAATGATTGACGACCAGCTACTTAGTAGCGTGTAGGAGAACACTCTCATTCAATTGCACTGGCGATGTCTTGTAGGAGAATGCTGCTTAAGACTTTCTGCATCAGAATAAAATGTTAGTCAAATAGGTAATCGCATTCGGCACAGAGATTCGGCAGCGTGCGACTGTGACTTGTCCAGGTTCATGGACGTCTGCACCAGAAGTTACCTACGAATTTGTATTGACCATGTGAAAGAGGGAGTTCACAGCGCCTACAGACATCAATATCGCAAACCGTCTTTGTTAGGGTAGCACTGGATGTACCATGATATTGATCTTCCCTTGCTTGCGTGAGCGTGAGTACTGTCAAACAATTCCCGGATCGTGTTTACTTAAATTTTTAATAAAACAGTCTGTAGCACCAACCAAGTAAAATACGAAAATTTGTTTTTTTAGAATGTATGTTCAGGTTTTGCATATTTGATATCGGTTCGATTTCTTTTCACTGGAGATAATTCTACGTTATATATTTAACCACTAGTTATACCTGGTTGATTTCTAGATTATTCCAAAACCACAAAAAAAACAGTTTTACATAGTTTGAATTTGCCACCAGTTAAACAATGAAATAATTTGCACTATTTAGCTCAGATATAGCGTGTCATGCTGCTGTGTTTATCGATTGTTTTCGCATTTGACAGTTTTATTTGTCATTAAAATAATTATAATCCAGGTTATCACCACATAAAACGGTCAAATATTCTTCATTCCAATGATAA